>NMRB01000079.1:377162-447321 GCA_002633025.1 Notospermus geniculatus
GTCGCGGCTTATTCCGTCAATCTTTTGTTGGGAGGCACTGGCAAACGGGGGCAGTGAAAAACATTACATTTGAAAACTGGCTTAAAATAGGGGTAAGTATTGCCACAACTTGCCTATACCATTTGGTACCCGTCAGCACTGTCACTTTGATATTAATTATCTCAAAAGTGAAGTTATCACCCCTTTTTTATGCAATTTGCTGTATAGGCCTGCCCCCAATCTGCAATGCAAAACAAATTATGTATCACCATCGTGTGATACCCCTTGAGATCGTGAGATGGCCCCTTACTGATATGGCCTAGTTAGAGGCTGCTGTTCATCACAGAGTGTTGACTTGTCAGCACCTCTATTTATTGCCTGTATATGAGACTTGGACTAATTAATATTCTTACTTTCCGAGATTTCCCCAAAGTTGACGACCTCTGTTTAAATATAAACCTTTGGACAGTTTCAATATTCTGGCTGGTTTCAATTTGGGTCGTTTCAATGTGGGTCGTTCCAATGTTTTGAGGTTACCGGTAAAGAGGGAGTACATTCGGAACAGCTTGTGTATTTCTCAAGACGTCGGTGGAATCGATTACAGAGGTCATCTAGAGACCACTCAATCCTTCTTCCTCCTTATCAACCGTCTGCGAACAAATCTTACAATACCAGTAGTACGATCACAATCAAACATTCCTTCATCATGATTGACGTCAATGGGAACGACGCCGCGCTGCATGGAACCGTCAGACTCTGGTTTCATTTCACTAACGAGGGAGAGGAGACAGAACACGATAGGAATAGGTCCAATCGTGGAGGAACTGCAAGCAGGCACGAGAATGAATCGGCAGGCAGTTGTAGCGGAACTGGCAGGTGTACTTTAATGGTCATGGCTACGATGAGATAAACCCCCGTTGACAATCCGTTCCTATGGAATGGTAAGCTGGAGACGAAAGCGAATGCGTTTTAAGAGGGGAGAGACAGAAATGTCAGTTTTAATGGTGGGCATGCTTTACACAAACGAGACAAGCTTCGACAGTATTCCTACAATATTTAAGACCCGTTTCCACTACAGCGCCGTGGTTTGCAGCGAGTGATGCGGTTTTCACAGGCAACCCTACGGCGAAATTCGCTGTTTAGTGGAAATGGGTCTTTATGCCCCCATCACACTGAGCTAGTTCTCAGTAGACGTTCTTGAAAATGTTGCCCAACGGGTTCAAACTGTGTGCGAACGGAGTGGACACAGTGGCAACTTTTTACAGTCATTTTACGAACTTCATCATTGGACGGGCTCGGACGGGAAGAGTGCTCCACAACTTTGAGACAAATTATTTGGCCAACGTTACACGTTCTAGCCCGTACGATTTTTTAGGACGGGACAGGACGTTGAGAACAACTTCAGTGTGACAGTACCTTTACGCATACAAAGGTTTGAAGGTGCTCGTGTATAAATGCGCGACCAGCAACTATTGTGGTTCACGGTCCTTACAGAAGTGGCATACCAGCCATTAAACTTACCACCAAAACAGCTGAGATAACATGATCAATGCTTCTCTCGGAGCAGGTCGCCAGCAGCCACCAAAACCCTGTGGTACCAACAACACACTGACCGTACTCGACCTGTCATCGCCAACTGTATGAGAACCAGCCATTGTCAAAAGCAATATATAGTGAGTAATTACCGTGGTCCCTGGATGACAGCCTGCTGGGGGCGGTACACGGCCTCTATAATGATCTATTAGAAAGTCCAATAAGCTGGAGACGAAACACAAGAAGTGAAGAAGAGTCCTTTATGCTTATTGACTCGAGATGAGTAGTCGTCGAGGGACAAACCCGCTTTCAATAGGAGCTGTCAGCGAGTTGACCACTAGGTGTCACTAGGGCCCAATTCAATGCATCTAGCGGACCCAGTCATTATCGATCGAGCAGCGATCACAATAGATTTCCTGTACATTTGGTCCGCTAAGACTGTGCTGCCATCTGTTAGCAATAAGCGCGGCTGACTGCTCCTATTACAGTGACCACTTGGATCGATGCCCGTAGTCGAAAATTCATGTGTAGGCTCAGAGTCGGTACGGATTCCGAACACGTCGGAAATTTTCATCCCGCATGACATACCAGAAGTTCTTCAATGGACTTGATTGCCAACTGGCAGATGGTACCGTGCAATAGCCCAGTAATGATACTTTTCTCAAAAAGTGATTGCCACGGGACGGGCAGGTGAAGGTTTCCAGGAGATTTCTACGGCAGCGCCACCTACAACATGGCGGCCACAAAGTTCTTGCTGGCTTAAAGTGATCGATCGCTGCCATCTTGAATATATTAGTGCTAACTTTACTGAGATCACTGCTCGGACGTTTTCTTCTTTGGCCGACTTCGCCGTATCCCAGGCAATCATAACTTTTCCTAACTCCATAATCGCCATATTACCGCAATTTGCCAGGACGACATCGACCACAGGAAAAGTGGAACGTCACAGCGGCTTCCCATTGGTTCTCCTTTGTCCAACCGGACGAAAGAAGCTAATATCACCAATTAGTGAAGGCAAAGGAAAATAAGCATCATTATTTCTGGTATTTACCAAGTATGAAAGGATCACTAGGAAGTTAATAACCATATGCTTTTAGCCGGATTACGCGTCGACTGTCCGGCTGTTGTGACAAAGTATATCAAAGGAAGTCGAGAAGAAAATGATGTTGTAAAAAACTGAAATAGCGAGATATTGGTTCGGATTATGGCTAAGTGATATTTCATTGATGACATTGAAAAAAAATTCAATAGACCGTTAGTTTGGCCAAGTTGACCAAATGACTAATGTGCCTCCATGTTAATTCGAATCTATGGCCTAATCCCCGATGCCATATTATTTCACCCTGGATCAGCCAATCAGATTCCGTTACTGACTTTACTGCTGTATGACAAAAATTTTACATTAAACTGGATCCGGTCAGGAGCTGGTCCGGATACGCAACTGCGGCTGATGTGCTCTCGGCTATCTCAAAATAGCATGCACCAATAATCCAGTGACAGGTCTAGCTAGGCCCAGCGGCATTGCACTTTTATGCAACCATGTCCATTCTCCGCTTCTGAAAACATACAAGATGCTGGAGGAGATATCTTTATTCTTGTGTTGGTGTAGGATTGCCGTCCATTATATACGATAAATCTTAATCTATTGTTGTATTCATCGGCGTTTGGGGGTGTATGGCGATGATACAAAAAATGACAGTGACACGGATAAAAATGGATAAAAATAGGTGCTAACGTGTCATGTTAATTGTAAGGGTTTCTTCTCTGAGAATAAAGCAACCCACGCGATAGGCCTAATCTGGGAACAATTATTGGAACTACGTGTTGCCAAGTCTGAAGCAAAAAGACCATTGTGCGCTATCTCATTCTTAGTATTTCTACCATAACAATCATACAAGTGTCACGATATTAAACCTTTGCTGAGATTTACTTGTATGAAAGGAAAGATCACGAAAATAGAAAGTGTCCGTTTATAGAAGACTGTCGTTTATTATTTGTAAAAGAGATTTTTTTTGTGTCGAGCTGATGTAAAAAACGAACAGAGCAGACATGACAGAACGTCTCTTAAACTGAGCCGAGAGCTTTAAGCTTTAACTAGGCTCATTTTTGGTTTTTTAGACAATATTGGACGATTTTGCATGTAATGTAGGATGCAACCGGAGCACCGGAGGAAACCTACGCTCTCAAAGAAGCTGCCCATGTCACGTGCGAGTAATGCGGCCGCCCTCGAATCGCCGGAAGTCGGGATCCCACTTATGCAAGGGTGACAGGCGCCTAAATCTTCCACCTCACCACTCAAATACCAAAAGACACCAGGAAGTGCGCGTGACTCCAACATGGAAACGTGAAAACCGCGTCAAATTCGGTAAAGAACGAGCGGAGACCGAGGTCAGAACATGGTGCTCTAGCCATTTGGAACATTGAGAAATGTATGTTCCAATCGAAATATCCCGTGACGGCGATATCCCTCGTTCATCACCGAACCCATCACCGGGCCCTGGCTCTGTGGCAGTTATTGGCACCAGCTGCTCCGGTCCATTGGCAGTGACAGAGTGGAATCACACTCAATGCCAACATAATTGCCCATTCCAACCATGGTGGTTAACACTCGTTTCCACGACAGTGGTTTCCCGCGTTTTCTGTGCGGTTTTAGCAGACGACCTTTGTCCATATTTGTCGATCGGCTCCACTACAACGGATTCCGCTGCGGTTTGCGGCGCCGTAGCGGTTTTCACAGGCATTGGGATAATCAACACGCCATGTAGTCTATTGTAAACCATCGAAGGATTATCCAAAACCCACTACAGCTGTTTTCCGCGCGGTTTCTCCTTCGTTCTCACTTGAGACAGGCAAGAAACAACAGCACGAGGTGGGCGTTTTTAGCAAACTGACCTTCATAGCGTCTACGCAGTTCACTCCCAGGAAGAGACATCCGGGGTGATATCTCTCCAATTTCGTCCACAGTTGGGAGCAGTAGACTTTAAAACAATCGTATTTTCAACCTCAGTAGGCAATTCGAATTCGTATTCTATGTGAATAAAACTAACACTAGAGTTAACCTTGACGAGCGTCATTGAGACACAACCTGGGGATTTACTTAAATAATTTACATTCAGTTCTTTCCTCGAGAGACGATTTAGGTGTGGGAACACAGCCGACTGGGGCTGGCGTCCTACGCTTACCATAAAACACAGCAGGCAGCTTCAGGGTATACGGATTCACATACGCAGACAGGATACTCTAGATTCAGTGATATAAGGCCGGTTCTTATTATTCCAACCAAGCCCACTAGGCCTAGATAATCATGAACATTGACCAATGGGTGAACGACACCAATTCGTCTGTACCGATTGTCATGAATTCATGTCCAGGCCTAGGTGTCAATTGCGCAGAAGGGTTACTGACAGCGTCCATAAAGATTGCAGTATTGACGTTGGGATGTGCGCTATATTAAAGAAGGACAATCCAAAACTAGGCCTATCAATGAACTTCCCGCCTCCAGTCAGCTAGAATGACAATGACCTGTTCAATGCACACTGCACTGGGCGGTCATGGCCACTTTAATGAAGTGGTCTTAGATATGTGAATGGAGAGTATTTTCCTTTTAAACATCGTGTGTCAGATCTCAGAGGAATCACCACTGTTTCTCAGACATGAGCTGAGCCGTCTGAGACTCTGACACCAGCATCAATGCCAAAAAGAAACATATGAGACATTTTCTCCGCCTGAAAAATACCTTTGTTCCTTCGGATGATTCTTTGTAACGATGTTCCTTGATGCGCATGGAAAAATAACAAATGACAAGTTGATGACATTGTTAAAGAAGACAAGGAAAGATTGAGTCAGTTTTTACTGGAGATGGAGTTTGATGTTTGATGTGTATTGGAAGTACAAGCTCTGGAATTGTCATCGAGTCCTGCCCATTCTCCCCGATATTCTGAGGCAAGTTATTACGTAATCGTTCATAGCATTAACCTGATATTTCACGTTGTCTTAAATTTCCATATTGCATGTCACTTGCAGAAAGAATTACGTCCAACCAAAAATAGATAAAGACCTCTATTTTTGGTGTAACTCACGACGCATCCTTAGTTGAAGTCCCTGCCTTTTTTCGAAAATCCAAAATTGGCAGTGAGAGACATCTGGTGGCAACACATGAAGTGTATCCCTCAGTTACTTCATCGTTCGCAGTTAAACCTTTATGTTTGATTCCTTGATGGTAGTATGAATGAGGCCTAGTAAATGCTTTTACTTTAGTTCTGTATGTATATCACTCTCAGTCTCCAATGCATACAACAATACACGTTATCATGACTGCTGTCCTCTCAGCTCTTTGTACATTATATATACGTCATGTACCAGCATCTGAAAATAGGTTGATAAACAGATATATCCCTTTCGACCGTTCTTCAGCAAACATTTCCCGATGAATGTACACAACTTATCCGTGTCAAGTAATGCTAAATTCCGCCCCGGGATAGCTTGTTTACAGAACTGAGTATTAAGTCAACGTAGACATATTGGCAAGTTAATGAAAGATTGATCGACTTAGACAAATTATGAGATTTTTCTCTTGAAGTGTTTTCAGTTAAACGTCATCAGAGGACGGCAAAGGGATTCCATTTGGTCTAAGTCATGGCCGTTAACTCTTCAAAGACGTATGATGATATTCAAATTAATTAGGGAGGTTTCGAAATCAAACGATCAACGTAAACTTTACGACAACGTTATTTTGAGTTCTACACATTAACCAGATTTTATATTGCATTTTCGGTACAAAAATAACGTTGTCGTTAACGTTTACGTTTATCGTTTGATTTCGAAACCTCCCTATTATGTCGCCAAACACGGTAGGATTCGCTCTTATAGACAATACCGGGCGAACAAAGGTACTGCAGGAGGAAACCGGAGTGCCAGGACAGAACCTTGTCTTCTGCCCTCATTAACAAAGTACATGTAGTCTACATGTACACGTACATGTACACAGTTAGAAATTATTGTAATAATTTTACAAACATTGCCTGCAGCAGAGTCCCCGGAACTTTCTGTAAAACATATGGTATGATTTATGTTTTCCTGTCATGCCTGTATTGGTTGGACTCAACATTGGACTTTCCATTATGATGCTTTCTGAGAGCAGTATATGAAAATATAATTTGGTCAGCCTCCAGTCAAGTCTCTGTTAACATTTCTTTGAGTCTGTAATTTTAAAGATCCAGTCCCTGAGACTCTGCTGCAGGAATTTTCTGTAAAATCCTCTTATTTCTAACAGTGTAGGCTACATTTGCTTTCCTAAAAGCGTGCTACAGTATATAGATATATACAAATGTACTCTGTATGTCCTTTTCTGCGCTGCAGACGATTCTTTAAAAAAAATGTCAACATCAATCTTCATCCGCCTCGTTTCTAATGTAAGTCTCTTTTAAGTTCTACTTCTAGCAGACAAATGACAGTCATTTAACAATTTCTCGGTCCACCCATCAAATTTAAAGCTCCAGATTCAAGGAGATTAAATTGTCGGCAGTACTACTGCTAGATATGAGATTCCATGGCAACCAGATGCTCTCAATTCACATAAGTTAATTACATTTTTAATCACATACCTTCAATCATGTACCTTCATATTAACAGGAAAGCCACGGCTTTATATTCTGTTTAAAAACGCTTTGCTTTCTGATCCAGTCTAATTTTACGACATCGCACCGGAAGTGGAAATAATTTTCGGGCGCACCGAACGCTTTACGGCAATTTTCGAATCGGCGGAAATCTCCTTACAACAATTGATAACGGACATCCGCTTGTCGAATCTGGCGAAAATCTGCCGGGGTTTACACACACAGAAGTCAATATCGCCGACCATTTAACCATATACATGTAAATGCCTTCGATCGAAGCCATTGATTCGACGCTTCTTCCGACGGAACGTATTACACGCCGAATTAACTTCGGCATAAGAAACTGCTAATAGAACCGGAGGCAAAAACAAGTGGAGAAGTCGAGATTTCTCGTGGGGTTCGGATTAAGAGCGGAAATCGCCATCAGTGTACAGGAATGGTACTTCGGTGTTGCAGACGTTGAGAGAGAGCGAGACAGAGAAGTTTCTGTGTGGATTGTACCGCCAAGTACCCAAGTACCATCGAAATTCACGCGCGCTGTTTTGTTGTTCAGCTCAGCTGAGACAGGCGTACGATGTTGACGAACTAAATTCTGCAGCGGCTAAAAAATCAATTACAAATGCTACACTTTTACACACATCGTCATCCCTAATACTTTGAAATAGGACTTTTGTAAACATTATTAGTGAATATTTGGTTACATGCACCCAAAACGGCGAAATTCTCAACACAACATAGCTTTCTGCTTATGAATAGAACAGAGCTGTTTTGCGTCACAAACCCCCTCCGCCTGTCCTCATTAGAATATGCAGACTGCGGGTAAAGACCAATGAGCGGGCAGAGAGCTGTCTCTACGTCACAAACCTCCTCCTCCTGTCCTCATTAGAATATGCAGATTGGGGCAGAGATCAATTTAGACCAATACGGATGGCGTATATCTCTTTAAGAAGGTTCGTTGTCACGACAGCTGCTCCTATACCTTGGCAAGTGACGTTCTGTGACTAACTGTAATAAAGCTATTCCAATGGGATTGAAACGAGAATACTTTGAAGTCATTACACTGTTTCCCATCAGCTTTTCATCTCGTTAACGCACTGAATGCGTTTCTAATGAGTACTTAATCAATTTAAAAACACCAAACCACCTCCACTCTGAATTTCACATCCCCGTATTTTGAGGTCTCTAGTTCCGGTTCCTCTCTAGAGTCCACTTAGCCGATGATTTTCGAGTCGCGATTCGGCGATATATTGGTGTGTCGAAATCTACACTTATTGACGATGCACGTGGGGATATCATGTACGGTGCACTTGGGAGTTATGTGTAATTGGTACAGAAACTTGGCAGCGGGAACGCACATAAAATCAGACGCTTTTGAGTTCAGCATCATAAAGATTTCAGCTGCAAATTAGCTCCTTACTGGATAATGGTCACATTTTGGACTTGGGACGGGTCAGATGGGTACATCTCATCCCCTCGGCACAAGGAATGCATTTAAACCTTTCGCCGTACGATTCCCCGACCAACAATCTCTACAGTTCATTCCACATCCGATTGGCGCGAGGTTTTCAGCCGATATCTCCGCAAAGGCTGGTTCAAATTCGACATACCATACATCAATTGACTTGTCTTTCTTGTCGGTATCTTTCTGCTATCTTCATTTTTCGCGTGAGCCCGACATAACGGATCCCTTTCTCAAAATCCATTTCATTTCGCCATGGTGTTCAGTGCAGTTTACACATGGGCGATGCATTGCGTTATTTCAAAATGGCCGCCATTTCGGCCGTGAACACGAACTGTGATTGGTGAAAGAACTTTTTTCTGACACTTTTATAGGGAAAATAACCGTGATGATGGCTGTAGCGGTAAAAAAGACAAATCGATTGATGTATGGTATGTCAAATTTGATCCAACCGTTGCGGAGATATCGTTCATAAACCTCGCGCCATTCGAAAGTGATGAAAGGTAGCTCCTTACGCTTACCAACCAGAGGCGGGTAAATTCTTTCGGGTCTGTTTTCCCGTCTTGGTTCCTAGCAAGACGTTGGGAGACCTGGGAACAGACGAGATTGGCCTGGTCACATATTCCACGACCTGCTCTCCCGAGCCAAATATTCATGGACGAATGAATGCACCTTAAATTTTGAATGCCGACAATGCGTTCAGAGACATCGTCTTCCTCCATGGCCTAATGTAATTGGATTAAGGAGACATCGACCACTCGC
The DNA here is from genome assembly GCA_002633025.1 of Notospermus geniculatus. Taxonomy (NCBI): domain Eukaryota; kingdom Metazoa; phylum Nemertea; class Pilidiophora; order Heteronemertea; family Lineidae; genus Notospermus; species Notospermus geniculatus. The sequence continues at coordinate 386,511 of NMRB01000079.1, forward strand.
CGTCTGTCTACCAGAGAGAGGAACTATCGACTCCGTACGAAACTCACTCTCACCAGAAACTGATATTTGGTAGCCGTACATCGTGTACACTAATGTACAGTGATCTACTATCAAGTTAGTTTGAGACAGAGTTAGAATCAGGTCGATGAACTTTCCACGCCGTCTCCACTACCAGCAATATTCTCCTGACAAGTGCAAGCCAAATAAACGCATGCATAAAACAAAGAGATGTTTCGGTTTTTAAAGGAAATTCTTTGCACGGAAGCATTTTCTGAGCTGCAGTGGTAAAAGTCATTATCTCCACTTGGGATCAGGGGGTAGAAGATCGATTGACGTATTAGCTTTATTTTGTAGTATACCAAGCACATCGTAGTGTCGAAGTGTAGAGTTGAGCTGTTACTTTAACCAACCATGCTCCTACTGATGGAGATTGTCTTGACCAGGCGCGGATCCGGGGGAGACCCGGCGCACGCCGCCTTTCGGCCAACAAATCTGTAAAATTGACCGTGAAATGCTGAAATGTGGAGCAAAAATAATTAAAATTTACGCCGATTTCAATGTTCCTAGCAAAGTGCGCTCCCTCTTTTCTGAAAACGTGGATCCGCCCCTGTTGACCTCATCTCACCATTTACGCCAAAAGCAGCGACCGGATGGAAAAATCCATGTCGTACGGAAAGATCCAGCGTCCAGGTTTTACAAACACCCCTGTGAGTGCGCATGCTCGATGACCGAGTCAAATCTCATGAGTCATCACGAAGATTCGAAATTCGATTATCTTAGCAAAATCCGGTGACGCTGTACCGGAGGCAACAATCTCACATGAACTATAATCTCATCTCGTGTAGAAATTTGATTGAGCAGTTCGCAGACGACCTTGAAGTACATTTAATAACAAACAACAATACGACATTTTGGGACTCATGGGAGTGTCGTCAGAGAATTGTTTCATCGGGTAGTGCATTTTGATTACATCTCCTTTGTGATTTCCTGTAGGGAATTACGACACCTCTTGTGTTTTGCGCGTTAATTGAAAATAAGTGGAACGTAACGTAATTCCTTTGCAGTTTTTTTGTAGTGATTGTTTCAACGATGTTCTAAGCACCTAACTGCATTAAAGCAGATGTATGTAAAACGTGTACGACTTGATTTTAGTGCACTCGGCATTACTCTCTCCGAAGTGGAGCTAAACGCAATGAACGAGTTCAAGTAAATACGCTGATGACGAGTGGATTTAGTATGTCTGTTCGGGTACACCAAGGTTAACTATATCCTAACACTGGTGCGTCGTGTGAGCTTCGTGAATTGCATGCACAAACGGTTTGGATAACTCAATGATTCATCTATGAAGAAAACGTGAAACCGTAGTCAAAATGGCGGCAGGTGTGAGCAAAACCTTACATATTGAAATAAACACAATTAGCATTGCAGGAAATGTACAGGTTTTGAACTCGACCCGAAAATGTCCCCTAGCGACCGAAAAAGAGGAGACAGACTATGAAATGAATTCTGCAAAATCTGATTATTATGGTCAAATTAGGTTATCAGATGCTTACCTAGGGATCTCACGTGATTATCCCACATCTCGCGAGACTATGATTGGCAGTGGGCACAGCTGAGGCTGACAGTTATCTGACCGAAGCCGATATGAAGAAAGGTTTGTGCTGTCAATGGTCTGAAATGAACTCCCAACCGGTGCTCAATGATCGAATTTACAACGAGAGGCTATCATCCGGGAATTGGAATGATTAATTAAATTAACCTATTGTCGGCCGCTAAAGTGATATTGCGGTCATTCGAGGTATTTGCGATGGCAATCATGTTGGCTAAATATGTGTGGCTAAGGTATTTGGTGTATGTAAACCTTGCTGGATAGATCAATATGAGAGGAGAATATTCCAGAGTTGCCCAGCAATACACGGTGGAACTTCGTGAATGATTTTGAAAACCGTATGAGTAGGGATTTACTGATTTCTACAGGTCACCAGGTACCAGTGCACCTGGATTCGCTGGCCCGACGGAGGCTTGTCATGAATACGGTCCCGGCCTGTGTGTCGTACGCCGTAGTCGCATGGGCACATTCCAATTCCGCTTCAGACAAATATGGGAACACGCAAGAAGTCCACGTTTATGCACATGTACTACATGTCCCCAGTTGGTAGGTATAGAATGACATGTCACAAATCGACTAACTGTGGACAATGCATTAGATTTTGTCATTGGGACATTTCGTGCAAACTACGATACTGACCATCCTGAGAACATCAGGCGTTCTTAGTGCTCGCTACCTTCGACGCCGCACACAATTCAAACAGTCTGCGGTGACGAAGGGAGCGAGCAGTAAGAACGCCTGATATTCTCAGGATGATACTGACTGTGCATGACGTACAGTATGTGGTGTCACTTAGCAGGATTTCATCTGGGACATCCCAAATACAAAAACACCACCACCCCAGCTGTGATAAGTTATGAATAATACGCGAGACATGGATTAAAAGTATCAAAAGTAATCCAACTTTTAATGGAATTTGGGAGAAAAGTGGGACTTTTGACGAGATAAGTGCGTTGATGTTGTTGTGAATCAATGATGAGGAGACATGGCTCAAGGCATTCTTCTCAAAATCAATATTCCTCAAGATAAGATTTGGAAACACATTCGAACTAACAATACTTTGAAAAGGATAATATCCCAATTACATGTATCTATGGAGCCTTTCAGAGTTCGAAAATGTTGTCACGGTTTGTTTGCCAATAGAATGTCAACATCACTTAATGCATTATACTTTGTTTATTTACATATTAAACTTTATCCTTTACCAAAGTTTCCCAATGCATCACTCTTTCACATGACAGACTATCAGGGAGAACACAAAAGATCCTCGACAGTGCCACAAAGTTATGAGACATATCAAATTTTGCCATAAGTGAAAACTCCCCGCCATGTCGTATTTATATTCTGTATAATTTCCGGTTGTCCGGGAAACTGCTTGTAAAAGCGACGACCAGAAAGGAGAATGACGTATGTTAAAAAGTTCTGATGGTTAAAAATGTCTCTTTATTTCCTGTTGTCAAGCAAGGCACGCATTTATGATCTTACCAGCTTTGTCACTGTCTCATACGTTTTCTTTCGTATTTCCCGTCTCGTATCAAATGTCCCATTTATATTCTGTACCATTTCCCTCTCAGTTTTGCAACAATGGCCGCCATCTCAGAGCTCAGAGATAATCGGTACTGATCGGGATAAGGTGACGCGATTTACCGATCGTGATGCAACATCACATGCGGATGAACGTCCCGATTTAACTAATGACGGCTGGTAAACAAGGCGATAATACGCGACATAGAAAGACAGCGCCAAAGAATGATGGCCGTCTGATTGAGTGTAATGAAGCCGAGAGACCATTCTGTACGCTTGTCATATCACGTTAGCCACGTGATTGACAAACCGTTTTACATCGTCGTGGGCAGAAAACCTAAAAAATACTGAGTGCTGGGCCGAGCGCAATTAGGGAGGTTCAGATAACGTTCCGAGTCTCGACTCCGACTCCAGAGGATTCCTTTTTTGGGAACTACGTCATCAAATACAACGGGGTTTTCCAAAGCAATGGTGTTTACCTACACATTCAGGAGAACGAATAGGTGGTAAATTTATCTCCGACATGAAAAAATCCGAATTTTAGCACCTCGGAGTCGGAGTCGGACCAGATCTTAACCTCTCTATATTGGCTCTGAAGACAAGAGACCTGTTAAGTGACTTTAAACTAATGGTGCCATTAACTAAATGGAAACTGTTGTTAATGGTACCATTAGCTTAAAGTCACTTTATGAAACAGGGCCAAGGCCTATAAAATGTCATATTTGGCTAACAGATGTACAGCAGGTGGAAACCGGAGTGTCGGTGTAACGTTTCCTAGTGTTCCCCATATCTCAGTGTTTTCATACAATAGACAGCTACAGAGACCGTGATTCCTCAATGTCTCTCTCTCGTTCATGAGTATATATCCTATACAATGAAGGGAAACACTGAAAAAACGGGAACATTGTGGCAGCTTACACCTACCCGGTGAATGTTTCATTCATCTGCAGAACTTATTGACTGTAGGCCATTGTAGTCTCATCCGACCTGAAAGCTTTGGTACCATGGACCCTTAGGGGGTGGGGGTTGTGTTAAGTTACACGAATTTGCCCATGACAATGCGGTAGAAAGTTGCGTTGGATAGGGATTAGGATTTAACGGCCCTCACCAAAGGGCTTCGAGGGAGAGATCAGTGAAGTATTGTACAGCGCTGAGTCGGAGATACGTATTTAGCTTCGACAAATAGGCCAGTTCGATACATTAATCGTCGCTGGCTTAGATAAACATGCATCATCCTCTCAAATTTCTTCATACCATACGTTTTTTGTCAAATAACACAGATATTTACCTGAGCATATCGATTTTTTTCTGAAATCTGCTCTGTCATGTTCTAAAATAACCCTTCCATTAAGGCTTCCTATCTATCATGAAGAAGTGTCAGTAGTTACGTTTTCCTTTGATCTTTTGAGAGGTGTGGCTTAACGCTTGGCACAAACGATTGATCCACACAGTGGAGGGTTTTCCAAATATTTTTATAACCGCGAGGCAATAGCTAGATCGTTCAATCAATGAATGAGATGCACTTAAAACTGAAAACAAGCTTTGGGTATTGCTGTAGCGAGAAAAATGGGCTGCTAGGTCGGAACCGCATTATTTTACCGACTTACTTGTGCCGTTGGCATCATCATTTCGTGAAAACAACACTGGAACAAAATTGTCATCTGAACGAACCTAAAAGTTCACGCTTGACCAACACGTAGAGTGGAACCTTTCTATCTGCCATCGGCAAATGTCGGTATAACTGCTGTAAATGTTCCGACCCCATCTGCGAGTCTTTCCCTACTGTTGTCTGACTGAATAAGTTGCAAACTGACAATATTGGCGACACACAGTGAAATGTGTCGGTCTATTGCCAATGGCTGGTATTCATAAAAACTAGCAAATGCTTTTCCTTCAAGTTTTGTAGTACATTTACATTGGCCATCGCTGTGCAAATCTTTAGGAAAAGCATTTGCTTACTTTTATAAATACCAGCCATTGTTTCCCAAACAATAAGGAGAAACACTGACAGACGAAAACACTGACAGATGTTACACGTGTGTCCTGATTACGGGTCTGCCCGAATGGAAGTTGCCAAATCAGCACTTTGGCGTTCTGGGCCCATATTCATAAAACCGTGCTAGGATTAGTTACGTGCTAAGTGCTGAGTTAGGCAAACGTAGGCCTACACAGTCAACTAGCAACCAACTAAGCTGCAAGATTTTATGAATATGGGTGTCGGCAAAGACTTAGATCTTCCCGTCATAACGAAAAAACCGATTTATCTAGTCGATCATATCAGAACCATCCTGGCACACCAGGGGCATCGCGTGACTACACCTCCTGTTACATCACTCATACCCCTGGCGTCAGCATTTCTATTTCATGGCTTGGTCCTAGTCGCGAGTGGCCAATCAAAATGCTCCTTTTATAAACTCGCGGAGTCGTCTGTCAATCTGACTTCCAGGAATACAAATATTTTTTGTTGTACATTTTAAGTACAGTTTTGTCCGTTATGTCGGAAATTTACTGGAAATCCAAGCATTTTGCGAGACATACATCGGGAAACTTGACTCGATTCGATCCATTGCAGTGCACTGTACAGCTGACATGGCAACTTGCAATCCAAGGCTCTTCTGCAACGCGTAATCTGATTGGCTAATATTTGGCACGTAAACTAAATGGAACAGCCACCTTGAACAGTGTGTAGTGGGTATTGCTGCCTGGGGTAGAAGTCTGTAGTTCGACGGAATGACGCACTACCCCAGGTAGGCCTGGATGATCAGAACGAACGAGGTGACTATCCCCCTTTCCACGTATGCAAACGAATGTAGAGTTTTTTATTCTCAATGTACAATATGTACATGTACGGATATATACCAGTAAAATCTTCCGATATCGATCTCCCAAGCGTGGCTGAGATCAAAGAAGTTTCATTAGATACGTCAAGGATTAAGACCCGGATGAAATCCCTTTTTATATACGTTTTAAAGGGTTCGTGGCATGGACTCCCTGACTGAGCTGTCACGAAGAAGTTTTTGATATAGAACCCACCCGGCTTATTTCTCACGGTATGTTCATCTGGTTGCCAGTAGAAACCCCATGACACACGAGACGATTAGAATCTAATAACTCTCGCTTTTTAAGTAGCTGCTTCATGCCTTCATCTTGTGGATCACGACTGTAAGTGCTCTTCACAAGTCGCGATTATTGTCGATGGGGTAGCGATACACTTCCGTGTGGTGATATCATGGTTATTACGAACGGATGTTTCGACGTCTGTGCGTGGCTTGATTGCAAGGGGGAAACGCTGGAAGAATACGCGAATCGGTGTTTGTTTTGGGTTTCAAGTGCTACTGGGGACGAGATTGCAGGAGTGTTCATAGTTTGGTTCCCAACCCCTAGAGGGCTACGCATCTAGGGTTTGGTATTGGCTGTGGCACATTCCTTATTTGGAACGCTGGACTCCGGATTCTTGGTTGCCTGACGTCACGAGACACTCTCCAACCGCAAGGGAGACACTCTCCAACCCATGCCGTGATCAGTAGACAAAATGGTGGAATACATGCGACGTCAACGCCGGATAGACTCTCACAACTGAATTTTCCTAGGGGTTTGCATGGTTGTTGGTGACCTGGCACACCGTTTAAGTGAGTCTTGCTGCAGAAGCAACACAATTTGCCTTGGATGCCTTTTCGAGAGCAGCATCACGCTTTTTCTGCACATGTAGGCTGTAGCCTACGCGATGCCTAGCTAAACCACGGGGGACGTCCATGCATGCATGCACAGGTCACCGCCGAATTACCCCAACAATTCGGCAAGTTTGTCGTTTTTACCAGCCTCTGAATCAAATAAATTCGATGGTTGCGTTCGTAGTGGCCGAAAACATTAGGCTTTCCCCTTCAATATGTTGAATTCGCTTTGACATTTCCCAACCACGTGCCTATGTTTTCATTGTGATTCTAAAAATAGTAACGCCATAAAAGGAAATGCTCGGAAGCCAATACCGAACCCTCATAGCCCTAGCGGTGGGTTCGGGAACCAAACTAGAGTGTTCAAAGTGGCCACTCTCGTGATGATAACGTACGTCTCAGTACGTCTCAGTGACGATGTGAAAAAAACTTAAGAAATGGGTAAAAATTCACACTGTCTCTTCGAGAGAAGGTTCTACATGTACCCGAGAGGTCGCCACACACTAGATGGCGCTGCAGGCGTTTGAATGAATGATAATTTTTCCCGATCTCATCGGTAGGATAGGTAACGCCTGTCGGCCGTAATGACGTGATCGTCCGAAAAGCAGCCGATAAAACGCGTTGATTGGGTGAAAAAACATTGATTTCTCTTTTGTTGACCAATCAGATTTCAGTATCTAATTCTACCGGTGAGATAGGAACCAATCAAATTTGATATCACTCTAATGGTGCTACAAAATGGTCATATATCGCGGTACTTTTGAGCCCGATGATATCTTCCACCATTTAGGACTGGTTCTCGGATTTGCCGCTCCACTCCCGCAGCGCTACTGTCCGTTCCAGTGAGCACCATGGGAATGTAGCGGCAAAGACGGGGACCAGTCTACCACCATTTGAAATGATGAACCCCGAGAAAGTGACTTTGCAATCAATCACGTAGACGGACGGCTGTAATGTTAAAGTCACGGAAGTTTAATTACAATAATTGTAGCTCTCGGTATCAAAGGAACACTCGAAGGCAAAAGAAATGAGGCGATGAGCTGTAATTGTGAAATATCACACTTTGTGATTTATGGTTGTTGGGTTGGTGATGGCACAATGGTGTATGAAATAGATTAAAGAGAGAGCAGAAGGATTAGATTAGCAAGAGGAAATCGTGGAAAAGATGTCAAAGGTTTGAAACTGAAGATCAAGGGATGGATTCAAAGAGCCGTGGTATTGCAACTTTTTGTCGACAGGCGGCGCCACCGGCGGTGATTGCATCATTCTCTAACACCGTAGTTTTGCCTTTCGCCCCAGTGTTGCAGAATTTTTGATTACAATACAATGCATACGTGGATACTCTAGGAACGGTAGTTTAACAACATTGTCAATAGAGGTCTCCCTTAACGCGGGTATGTTTAGCACAGGAATACAGTGCGTCTTTAAGGAAGTCGAAGAAGAACTCAAAAGGTGAGAACAAACGTCAGTCAAGAATACACTAGGGAGGTTGAGAAATTGANGCCGCCGATTCCGCTTTCATTTTTGTTATGGAATGAAAGCATTAAAAAACGTTGTCAGATGCGCACTACATGTATTACATTTCTGTAAAAAATGTACTTTTCGTGATTTAGGCTAATCACGCCTGGGCTTTCAATTACTATGAATAGCACTGAAAAAAATAAGGAACTAATGATGTTTTTTAATCCAGACGTATCCCGTGGTGAATTGCATCAGGTTTCCCGAAAGAAAAAATTAACGGAGACAGAAAATTACGTCTGGCTGCTGTTAGTTGTTAGTTCTTATGTCTCAGTGTACACCAATCTTTGTGTACCCATCTAATGGCGATACTCGGCGAAAGCTGCTGTTTTTTTAGCACTGATAGCTGTTTTGACGCCGACATGATTCGCAATAATCGTCGGTGGGCATGCTGCTCTGGCTCGAACACAAAGACGGAAAAAACTCGTCTTCCGCAGACAGATTATCCGTGATTCCGCAGTCATCTCCGGTATCTAAAGGCCAGCCGAGTTCGATCATCGACTGTACCAGCTGATGGCGGCGGCTCGGGGAGTCAGAGGCTGGCCAGCGCTGTTTGCCTTTTCATTGGTCAGCAGATACAGCGTTGTTTGTGTTTTCATTGGTCATTGGTCTCTTTGGAAAATAGAGTTTTTGCAAAGTCCCCGAAACACCAACGCGAACGTCAATCCCACTGTTCGAAGACAAGAGGAGAGTACCAAACGAAAGGACAGCCGTTTGCGTTGGTGTTTCGGGGACCTTGCGAAAAATCTCTAGTCACGTATCTGACACGAATATAGTCTTTAAGGCCACAAGATTAGATCCTATCCTTCAATAGCTAAAAGGCACCATTGAATAGGACCAGTCAGCCGCATATAATATTGCCAAAAGATGGCAAGAAAGTCCCAGCGGACCAATACAAAAGAAAATTCTCTTGATTGGTGCTCATTCAACCATTGAATGGGTCCGCTAGGCATTGAATTGGGCCGTAGTGACACCTATTGGCCAACGGCTGACTGCTCCTATTGTGGTCAGTGGGGGAGAGTTGCTTTTAGTAATAGCTGTACTCCACAGTGCAGTGCACTTGGTAGTACATGATAAAGCTTTTACATGTATATCAATTGATCACACTCCCGCTGATCATTGCCATTTTCATTTGAGGCCGTGTTCATCGACAGCTCATCTGTAATCGACTGGACAACAACACACGACTGGCTGACGGAATTCCACCAGAAGTGATGATGCCCCCGTGAGCTATCACCAGCAGCATTCCGGTCAAACGGTCAAATACAGGACGGGAATTAGAGTCAACAAATGATGTGGTTATAACCGACAGAGGCGGCTGATGAAGCGAGATATGAACTGTCAAATGCGATAAGATTATTGGCCATGGTCTGTTTGGTCTCGGGATGACCATCATGGGAGTGGGGCCGCCTGGGGGCGAATCATGTATCGGCTCATGATGATAGGGCCGTCGTATTTGGGGAAGATGTACCCCTTAATGAGATTTTCTAAGCCAGGCAGGCAGGAATCGTGGTGATGCAGGAAGCGTCCTTGAGTTCAAGAACGATGCAGAATATTTTTTTCTTTTAAAGGGCCACGGTATCCTTTCCCTATCCTGCGCTAAAAATACCCGCGTTAAGGGAGACCTCTATTGACAATGTTGTAAAACTACCGCTTTTCAACCTCGCCCAACGTAGAGTAACTCTCATTCCTAGGGTATCTACGTATGCCTTCATATATTCTCCAACACTGGGGCGAAAGGCAAAACTACGGTACTGGATAATGACGCAATCATGCACCGCCGGTGGCGCCAGCTGTCGACAAAAAGTGGCAATGTCGTGACCCTTTAAGACAGGTAAATCTGTTCCTACACGACTTTTGTCCATAGGGTCTATGGATAGCTAGAGGCACCAGACTTGGTACAGATGTACCCCATTATAAGGGGATTCTGTTCTGATGCCACTCTATAGAACTGCAGGGAGCCTGGCCGAGGGTTGGCCAACCTTTAAGAGGCAGTATGGCTACAATGATTGCCAACAATCGCTCCTGATGCGGCGGAGAACGTCCTTATGGTGGTACTCAATAATAGATGAGCTGCAAGATTTGATGGAGTTATTGGCAGGGGGTATGTCGTCTGCCAGGGGATGAGTACCCAAGCACGATGATGATGGTACAATATTAAAGTCGAGCTGAGTCGTAAACCTGAACGGTATATCGCGATATTTCGGATTTATTCCACGGAGCACCTATCAGGTTTTCTCCCGTGGCCCATAGAACAATAACAGAATCATAATTACGTTAACACAACGTATTTGCCGAATCTTGGCTCATGTAGCGGAAAGTAATTTATTGTTATGAGGAAGTCATATATGACCGAGGCAAAAGTTTGGGCAAATCAATTGAATTATTTTAGCGGCTTGGTTTCTGTGGAACCTCTAAGGCGTCTCTGCGCTGACGAAGAAACACAGCGAAGCGTGAGAAACATAGCCAAGTGTACTCCAGAGATACAACAGACAATCGTTGTTTTTCAGGATGTATTGGGTGAGCGCTGATGAACCTGACGTGAACGCGAGAAATTGGCCGCAAAGTCTTCTCTGGTGAATTCGGAGGAAAGAAACTCATATGTACTCTACGGCGACGACCACAACGATCCTAATCGGTCGGACTCAATATGGCCATCGGCGCTTTGCTATCGTCGGGAAATTTGATTAAGTAGGCCTATGGGCGGTAATATCGACATGTAAGTCACTATCTCTAGTCGTTATGTTGTGATCTTGAGTCCTAGACGTTGGGGGCGCTGCAATCATCACGATGCTGGAGTCGCAGCTAAGAAAGACGTTGGGCGGCGCTGGAGTCGTCACGATGATCTCGAGTCGTAGATGAGTAAGACGTTGGGCGGCGCTGTAATCGTCACGATGACCTTGAGTCGTAGCTGAGAAAGACATGGAATCGTAGCTGATTCATGATCATCGCACCCACCACACATCAAACCTGACAAACTCTTCTAATTTTACAACGTCCGTCTGTGAATTAGCTGAAACTCCAGATCGTCATTACGCCTACAGCGCCACCCAACGTCTCTCTCAGCAATAATGCCAGATCATCCTGACGACTTCAGCGCCACCCAACGTCTCTCTCAGCTCGTCTCAAGATCGCATCGCAACGACTGTAGAGATCACGACAACGTCTTCACTGTGTATTACGTCTTTATTTGCGGATCACCATCGATAGTTCACATTATAACCTACAAGTAGAAAGACACTTGCGGTGCACAAGGTCATCGAGAAATTTATGATCCTCACCCGACTATTTGTTTCTCCTAGTCTTGAATAAACTACACCTCAGCGGCGAGAAATTGAGATTAAGGAGCACTTGGAGATTACATTTTCATTTACAGCTTGGAATGGCTCTTTTATCACTTCACAGATTACAAAGCGAACATTGGAGAGAACAGATGAAGATCTGGGGATGTACATGTACAGACAACGGTAACCCTTCTGAGCCTGGGTACATTTTGTCTAATTTACAAATTTGTCGGAAAAGACTAACCTGAACCCTATTCACTTTTTATTCATTGGAAAGCTCTCACTGAGCCCTTTCCAATGAATACCTATGTGAAGGGATGGATGTCCTTAACATTCCAGAATCTTGTATATTTTTTCTGTTTTTGAGGAAATCACCTTGGAATGAAAAGGGTTAAGGGTTAAGGCTGCTTCTGTCGATGGTGTATTGTCTCATACGCAGTTACGTTCATATCGAGTCCGGCGCGGCGGAAAACATCCGTCCCTGCCACATATGCAGTCACGGGTTCGATCCCCAGTCGTGCCAATAGCTTTATGTGATAGAAATCTCTCTCCTCGACATCACAGGTTTTCACTGGGTGCTCCAGTTTCCTCCTACATCAGACAAAAATGTCGCCTTCTGCACTTCCGTAGGGATGTGTTTATCGAGTACCACCACGGCGCCTCGTTTAACGGAAAAGCAATAATGAAATTAACAAATTCTAATTGAATTAAAATTCTTTGGTTTTCTGAAAAGGATTACGACGCACTCGGAATTTCCTCGTGTGGATTGCTTTTTGTCTAAAGACCCAATTTATAACCAGATTTATCAAGTCGTCAAAGCAGACGACATCTGCCCATTAGGACGTTTGGTAATTAGTATTCCTTGTTCATTGACAAGATTAAAAGACGAGGAAAAACGTCTCCGTGGCGGTTCAGTCAAATCTCGCGAAAGGAAGAGGAGAAAGCGCTCCGCCGCGTGAGAGTTTTTCCCACAAGTTGGCTGTCTATGGGCAACTCGGCCGTAGAAAACTATGGGTAATCGTTGTGTCATTGGTCTCAGCGTAGTAAGTAATGAAACCAACCTTGAGGATTATTTCCTCCAAGAACCAACAAAGGTGAATTGCCCATTGAGAGCCAATCGGCAGCGCCCTCCGCCAATAATTACGTGATCGCCGTTTCCCACGCGCTGATTGGTCAACAAACAGCAACCAATTGTTTTTCAACCAATCAACGCTTTTTTCATCTGCTGCGTTTCGGCCGATTACCTTGTATGGACGACAGGCGCACCGATCTCGGTACTTAGTACCCTAGCGGTGAGTTATGGAACTAGTCTATGTTGTACAGACCGCCATTCAATACGAACAACACGCGTCCTCAACTCCGTGCTTTTGTAAGATTACAATCCTTATCGACAAACTACTCACGTCTCTGAGATTAGATGCCATCTCGTGAATTCCCCCAAATGAATATTCATTAGCAACGATTTAGGAGACTGTGCTCCGAAACTGAACGCCTATCACTGCAATTACATCGCTAAGAATTGCTCGCGATTAAACGAAAAAAAATTGATTTAGACTATTGTGATGATTGTGCCTTAGTTACTCGCTTGTCAGAGGCTCCACAAAACTGCATCAGCAACATTAATGTACTCTGATCAATTGGTTCGTTGAGTTCATCAATAAATAGTGCATTGCGTGCGTCTATTTCGTGTTCGNACACTGGGAAACAGACTCGCTGTTTCTCGTGTGTTTCACCCATTGTCAAGTCGCGCTTATTCCGTCAATCTATTGTCATGTCACACTAGCAGACTGAAAAACATTACACCGATACTACGTAGGACAGGGTAGCCGCATAGAAATTCCGCTAGTGCTTCGACAGCCTATCGGTGTTAAAATGCATGGGAAAATGTACAGCACTATCGGCAGATGGGCTCCGCTAGCGCTAGCGGAGTTTCTACTACCCCTGGTCGCTAATAGTGAAAGCACGGCGCTGATTGGCTGACCGTCCCCATACGCTTTAGTCAAAACCTTTGCCTCACAGTGATTAACGCCAATGAACATTTCAGTCACGTGCTGAAGAAAAACTCTATAAACGCACAAGAAATCAGCAGCTCTAAAGAACAGAATGGAAGAAAATTCAATTACGTTTGATTTCTGATTAAATAAAGTAGATCACCTCGAGGCTCTGGTCCCCGCCATCTGCGCCGGTTCCGTTCCTTAAAACCTGCCTCGGGCGTCGAAATGCTAAAACCATGTCTTCATCTACTGTATACCCGGGGGGTATTTAGAACTACAGATTTAAAGTGCATTTAAAGGTGTGGCTAATGTACTACAAATATTCTGGATTTGAATTTGAAATTTTCAGCTGTGAGTACAGCAAATCTCGAAAATTGCTAAAAAATCAGTAAATCCCAGTAAATCGCTGGCGGATGCTGGGACTAACATTTCCCCATTTGACGTCATCAAAGTAATCAAGAACTGCATGTTGCGCGAGGAAAAAGGAAGGAAATTTACTTCTCGCGGGCCAAGCTTAATGTGGGAGAAAATATGGGCGGTTATATCCGCAAATAAAGACGTTAAAACTTAAATCGTTCTGGTTTTGTAACGTCTTTCTATTAGCTGCGACTCAAGGTCATCTTTACGACTGCAGCGCCTCCCAACGTCTTTCGCAGCTACGACTCGAGATCATCCTGACGACTGCAGCGCCGCCCAACGTTTCTCTCAGCTACGACTCGAGATCGCATTACGACTCATGACTCACAACGTCTTCATGTGCGAATAAAAGTCTATATGACTGTCTATAAGCGGTTCCAATCAAGCCCGAAGCCTTACTCGTTCAATAAGAAGACAAGAAGGTTTCTTTATATCTATTTCCGTAGCAAACACGTTTGCTTTCCGTAATTAATAAGGTTTGTTTCGCCCACGTGGTATTACTGACTCTCAGAAAAGATTTGCCTCCGGCCCCCTTCATTTCCTCGGCAAATAAATCCCGCGGAAATTACCAGACATACTTGTAGAAGGTAGAGACCTAAGACGAACGGGAAAAATAAGACAAGGCATCGTCAGATCGATATTAGCCGGAAGGAGACGCGGGTAGTTTCCTTGCTTCTCAAAAAAAAGACGGATGTAAACGTATTATTACTATTACCAGCTCTATACTTATTAATAAATGTGCAAGAAACCGTGATGTTGCCAGGATGGCGCAGTGCAAACATACACTCCTTGCACCAATGAGGTCACCGGTTCGATCCCATTTCCTTATATCATGGACAGGACATCAATATCAGCCTGCCTGTGTTGTTTGATGAGTAGCTACGCTGGCACCTGCATTGCACCTGCTGCACGCATCCACGTAAACTTTTATGATGTTAATAGGGAGCTTTAGACTAGGGAGTTTAAGAAATCAAACGATGAACGTTAACTTTACGACAACGTTATTTTTCATACTGCAGATTCGCCAGATTATATATTGCATTTTCGGTACAAAAAATAACGTTGTCGTAAAGTTAAAGTTTATCGTTTGACTTCTTAAACTCCCTATTGCCACGACAAAACCAAACGCAAAATATAATGACGTCACACTACTTCGAGTTATCAGCCAAGATCTTCACCAACTCCCTGCTCCTTGTCAACATGTATACGTATCTCACAACTTGGAATTTCTGTTGTATTATACATTCAATTAAGTTGGCGGCTTACTGACGAAGCGGCTCCGGATATCGACGTATGAGAGCTAAGGATAAAGCAAGGAGATAGGCGCGACCAAATGCAACAAGAGGATTAAATGATTAACGAAGTGACAAATCAATTAGAGATGAAATTAGCCATCGGACGAGATGCAGTGATTAATCAGCATGGAGGATTAGGTGACCACGTGATCGTGTTTACGAAGGATGAGCAGAAAAATGTTGTCAGTTCATCGTGTACGGATAACTTCGAGCATAGTACATGTAAATATCTTGATCCAGCCACCCTCCTGCACCTATAGCACCCAAAACGAGGAGAACATACCGTACTTTCACTTTCAAAGGTCGTTTCACCAGTTTTCCGGCTCACCCCACTGGTAATAAATATGTAAATGAGCACTGTACTGAGTCGGCCAATAGGAATATTGTCCACCATGGATTAGGTGTCGCTGTAGAAATCTACTCAAACCCATGTCAAAAGAAATAGAAGGCCTATTGTTCAGCGCCGTTACCTAAAGAGAATGAGGTCCCTCATTGCCTGCAAACTGACCAGCAGCCCTACTTCTACTGTAGTCGATTTCGGGGCAATTCTTGTATAACAAGAGTTTTTGCAAAGCCGAAGAACGCCAACGCGATCGTCTCTCCTTTTGTTCTGTGTTGTGTGGTATATCGAACAAGTGGACTTGTCTTCGCTTTGGCGTTTCGGGGGCTTTCTCTATCATACGATGAAGGGCCGATTTTTTAAACGATAGTTAAGGTAAACCTCGATTTAACCATCGGCTTTTCTGACAAACCGTGAATTAACCAAAGTAAACATTTTAGAATGTTTGGCTAATGATTCATAAAATCCAAAAATTCACTTCGATTAAGAAACAGTTTGTCAACTGAGGGTTAAATTATGAAACCCGATGGTTATCTTAGCCATCGTTTAAATCGGCCCGAAGTGTATAAAATGTAATGTGTAATGTGTAATGTGTAATGTGTAATGTGTAATGTGTAATGTGTAATGTGTGAACTGTAATGGGCTCTATTTCTTCGGCAAATTGCAAAAAATCATATCACCAGAATTCATGTTGACCATGCCCCTTCATTACGCTCTGTACATTACTTCTAACCATCTTACATGTTGAACTATTTATCCCACTACTTCAGACCCTAATGCCATTTGCTAAACCAACGAGGTATTGGTAACATTTACTCAAGTACAATTTTCGCGTCCTCAAAGGAAATTACCCAGTTACGTTGTATTTGTGGTTGAATTTTTAATGCCTTTTTAAAGTTGATGTGTGTGTGCTCGTTTTCCTCTTCGGGTTGGTATCTAATCAGAGTTATCTACTGAGTAAAGCTCCATGTCTCTTGCATGCTAATTGAAGTAGTATTAAGTCCAATAGCTAACAGACAGCGAAAGAAGAGGCGGCTCTATAATTGGAATGCGAACGTACATTTCAGTGGTGTTTGTCATTGATGTACTTTGTCAGTACGGATGAAGGGATTTATAAGTATTGATGCGCTGGGACGTGCCCAACAAGTTACCAAACAATTGAATCGAGAACTGAGCCGAAATACTACATCCTCAGCTAGACAACATTGGCTGAAATTCAATGTAGAGTAGGAAGAAACAGGAGTGCCCGGAGTAAACTTGCACTGCTGTCCAAGAGAGTCGGCCGAGGTACCTGCTGGAGAAAATCTCTGTTGCAGTCAAAGAAAGTCACCCTGTCTCTCACTTGAAGTTCGATCCGACTGGTGACCGAACCTGGTACCTCAGAGGTGACAGGCGTCAATGTTTCCACTGCACCACTCTGACAGCCCATGATATCAACTAGAATTGATGTGTTCTGCCCGCAACGTTTACCAAACTGTCCCTCCAACACCCCGGCTAACGGCCGTACTGTTTATTACCCACTCGCCGTGATCGGTTGACCACCTCTATCACTCGCCTCATCAACCACTGTCAACAGTCAGACAGGCCATGGTCTACGATATTACCGATGAAATTGGCTACAGGATACCACAAGGATACAGGCTTCATCGACCGACGAGAAGATACCTCCACTGCAGAGTTGAATTCATTTTGGCGCTGCTCCACGCCGTGAGAGTTCGCTTTCTATGGGAGGCTCACCCATAGAAAACTATGGGCTGTCGTTTGTGTCATTGGTCTCAGCGTAGGCCTGGTTTTCTGCCATAACAATGGAGACAGGAGAGCGAACAATACGGTTTGCTGTACGATCAGCTATCAGAATCGGCTGAAGTAAAACCAGGTTTTATCGTAAGGAAACCAACAATGGGGGATATTGCCCATTGCCAACTGGCGGAGCAGCGTCCACCAGGAAGTTAGCAGGAAAGATCGATGAATGAAATGACCGACCTTCGGCGGGAGACTGGCTCAGCAGTTCACGACTTAAAGACATTTTGATATTGATCAAGTACCCACTTGGGATTCATTTACTTCTCGGTTTTCGCGATTAGACGATCGACGGAGTAGTGCATGTGTGTCAGTTGGAGGGCGATGCAACTGATGCATGGTGAACCTGCAGCTGGTCCATCCAAGGCGATGGACGCAGGGCAAAGCCAGATCAATCCTCAAGCTTTAACTTGGACTTCAATCTTTCAACCTTGAACTTACGACTTCATGCTGATCCTCAGGAGGAAGATGGCGGCGCCGACATAAAATCAGCGTCGAGGTCGTCATCCTTCTGGCAGCTTGTGATGTGGGTTCAAACTTGAAGCCGTCAGTTCATGCTTGAAGATGGAAGACTGGACGAGCTCTCTTGGCTTTCGTAGTTTCAGATTTTAGTTATAAAGGGTCGGGAAACCTAAGGTATAAACCAGCACAGAGTGGTCCCACAATAAGTAGAACAGCCTCAGTACTCTATTGTTAATCACTCACTGACTTGGCTTTACAATAGGTCTTTCACAGTCAGTCATTGTACAAACATTGGCCCACACAATACGTGGAGGAGGTGACAAAAGACACGGCTATTCTGACAGTTGTTCCATGGATCCCCATTTCATTTTTGACAGAAATGGGTATGGCAGTGTGAGGATTAAGGACAGAAAAGGAGATGGAACGAAAGTCACCAGAGGATTCCGCCGAAAAGTCCCACAAACGTTAGATGAATACGGTCCCAGGTTTCTCCCACATGGTCGACGATAACAGGGCATCACAATGGGACGTTTTCTCAACAATCTGTCAGGCAATACCCACGGGTGTCCTAAGATAATCTTTTTTCGCTTCTTAGTCATTTTCTTGCCGTTTGGGACGGTGTTATTGTGATTACGATTTTCATTACTTTTTCTCTCAAGTGATATGATTGCTTGAGTCGAATACAGAAATACTCCACTCTCCAGGCAGCGATAACAACTCTCCAAGCGAAGGCTGCTGGCCCTCGCAACTGACATGGATGCTTGGAAGGAAGACAGAGTTGCTCCACCGACTCTCCAGGCAACGAAAATAAACTCTCCAAGCGAAGGTTGCTGTACAATTTCTAACAAGATTCTACACTACCTAGGTCGAGGTTGAGTTCTTACTTCTGACTCAACCGGCTAGTTGTCGTCGGCGAATGACCGACCAAATTTTTGCTGGAAATCGCGTCAATCGCTTGAACCGGAAGTAGGCGGAGTCTACCAGATTCACGCGCAGCCATCTTTTCTGTTTGCTGTGGAAATGTATCTTCCCGTCAGGCCGAGTGAGCATGCGTCAACTCCAAGGCAGATATGGCCGCCAGTAAAACTGATCTACATGTATCGAGTCACGACTGCAATACACTGCCATAATGCATTTTTAGTTCCTTTTTGCCTGTGTGCACACCTTTAGATGTCAAGTTCCTTCATACAGCCTCAGATCATACCGAATTAGATTCTAATTCATTTACACAATTACCAACAAAAGTTTTCCAATGAACTTACGAAATATCAGAAGATCTGTAATATTCAACTATAGGCCTAGATATATCTTTATTATTTGTGGATCTGATTAAACATTAAGAAGAGATGCTTTAGGCAGCAAGATAGCACAGGCTCTGGTTTATTAAACGCCTACTAATGCAGCAATTCTGATGAATAACTGCTTGCCTTTCTTCCTGGTGATATGAACCCCTGAAGCGATCCATTCGTCTTGCTATTTCAGTATTCACATAATAATAAAAATCTGTTTGTGTACGAACGTGGGAGTATGAAAGATTTCTCTGTCAATCGCGTTGCTTTGTAGATATTTCCTATAGGGGCGCACTTTTGTAAGTTGTTCAGTCATATGGACTCAATGCTACCCACGTCTTGATAAAAGTAGTAGAAGAAAGGTCTACCTGTCCGTTTGACAATATAAGGGCCTGCAGCTGAAGCATAGTGGTTTTGTCTCCCCATATAACAAGCTCGGTTAGGTTTCATTCTACTGTATCAGTATCAGTCCCCAAGGACCTGCCGATTCGTACGTAAGTTTTCAATCCTCGTGAGGAAAGACGCCCAACCCGTCAACCTATGGAAGTTTAAGAAGGTTTTGTGGACCTTGCTACATCAGGCGCTCCGCCTCCGTGGGAGTATTTTCTCGCGCAAGTTGGCTCTCTGTGGGCAACTCAGCTGTAGAAACCGTGGGTAGCCCTAGTTGCTGTGTAATGGGTCTCAGCATGGTGAATTGCCCATTGACAACAAATCGCACATGAAAACTCTCACGTGGAGCAGTTGTGCCTCTAAGGGTGGGGCGGGGAACCATTACACAATGTTCACCATAACAACACGCAAAAAGAACGTCGGCAAAAGAACAGCATTTGCTGAAAAAAACTCATCACAGTCGGTATGACGGGTTACCCTGGAAACCTCGGAGAAAAACGGCACTTTTTGCCAATTATTCCTTGTTATTGAATATTTTACTGTACCCAGGTAGGGGAGACAAATTGATAGCGTCTATAGCGGGTAATTATACACCGGTACATTGTCAGCACGATACGACATTTTAGCGCAGTCGGAATCATTATGGCATCGTCCATTTTTTTACATCTGTACAAAAAAGAAATGCGACTATTATGAAATATTGATAAACAACCTCGGGCCAGATTGCAGACCCAAAGGAATCCCAATCACATCCCTGTGCCTCCCTCGAGGCAAGCCAACCCTGCGCGACAGAAATTAATTTCCGATTGCGACACATGTTTTACGACACTGACTTCCGGTCAGCGAGGCTACACTTCCGGCAACAGGCGAATGGTTCTATCTGGCCGAGTCATTCCGCAGTGTAAACAACCGGTGTAAAGAAACGGATACGAGAATAAACACGCAAACAATGCCCGTCTGGCGGGTTTGGGTATCCATTCATCCGTATCAATGAATGAATTACTCCTTTTTAGAATATCATGATATGGTCGACATACAAGTTAATTTCCGGAGTGATGTTTAGGATCTCGCGCCTTGTTGAGCGGGCAACACTCACTGACGAAAGAAATGAAACGAAAGAAGCTATCAAGCCAAGATTCCGTTTCTATTCCATATGATCTTGATTCTTCGTTTCGTACTTTTAAAAGAACCAAACGAAGATTCTCATCTACGCCAATAATGAATACATAAAACCTCGTTCTTGCGGTATATTGTTAATTCCCTCAGTAATAGCCAGGTGTATTACCCTCTTTACCGTGGCCCCTGTTTTCATCAGTGCCAGGTAATGAGTTTTTCCATAAAAAGAGCCTGGTTAGAAGTATCACGTCTTCTCTTGTACCTTGACTGTTTAGTGTTCATATGTTTTATCGAGGAGATGTTTTCGTGAGGGTGCTGTGTGTACAGAAAGAATGAGAATTAAACTGGGACAAATTGGTTAGAAGTTGGCTGTCCGATGGTTAATATGGGTTACTCCGATCGGCGAAATAACCATTGTACAGCTGGACAATAGGATCACTCAACCCCAGCCAACCTTTGTTCAGCTGGACAATAGAACCACTCACCTCCAGCCAACCATTGTACAGCTGGACAATAGGATCACTCAACTCCAGCCAACCATTGTATAGCTGGACAATAGGACCACTCAACTCCAGCCAACCATTGTACAGGTAGACAATAGGACCACTCAACTCCAGCCAACCATTGTACAGCTGGACAATAGGACCACTCAACTCCCCAACCATTGTACAGCTGGACAATAGGACCACTCAACTCCAGCCAACCATTGTACAGCTGGACAACAGGACCACTCAACTCCAGTCAACCATTGCACAGATGGACAATAGGACCACTCAACTAATAGGACCACTCAACTCCAGTCAACCATTGTACAGCTGGACAATAGGACCACTCAACTCCAGCCAACCACTGTTCAGTTAGACAACAGGACCACTCAGCTCCAGCCAAGCAGGACCCACTGTACGAGATGGAGGTAGGTACAGCCGTATGGCAAACACAGGGAGCCATGTGTAAGCGTCCTTGTCAATTACACAGTAATAACCTCGTTACGGTAGACTGTGTTTTCATTAGCGACAGGTAATGATGTTCTCTTGAAAAGCCCCACGGTTTTACTAATTGCGTTATTCTTGCCCTTTTTTCTGCAAAGTACTGAGTCTTGAGTCGTAAAATTGCCGTCAGATTTCACAACACAAAAGCTGCGTCATGTGATGGTAAATGCAAACTGCGCGATGCAGTGGTATGTCGCTGAATTCTGCCCCGTTCATTGCCGCATTAGAGTCCTTTCTGCAAACGTAAACGCCGAAGACAATGATGTCACGTCGCTCATTCGGCCAGTTCTAGTTCATTGCCTGTGGCGCGAAATTAGGCGTTAGTGCTTAAGTAAGTGATCTAAAAACCCCTGAAATTCATACCGTACCGGTATATAACTCTCGCCCACATTTTGATGTCGCCGTATCATTTTTAGGGGGAGGTGGACAGATGAGTTTGCTTTCAACTCAGCACGACTTGAAATACTAATGATACGACTAAGTACTATCCTACTGGGAACCCATCACATAAACAACAAATTAATGGCATCGCAACACGACTAGACTAATTAGGCTAATTAGACACGAGAAAAATAATGAAAACCATATCTTCCTTAATTAGGAAGATGTTTATGATGGTTCCGTAACGGCTGTATTCATATTTCATGAACCGACGCAGTAATTGTTTCCGTTTTATGGCTTTTCTATGGCTCACCCAGCTGTTTTCATTCAAATATTTATCGTTTTTCACCAAAAAGCGCTCCAGGAATACCGTTGTTAATTTTACGAAATGTTGTTAGAAATGACATACGTCTTAATTAGCTCGTAATTCGGGGAAAAACTCCCAGAATTTAGGACTGGTACGGTATTCTATACGACTAGTGTGTTCATAAAATAGTTTGTAAGGAAGTTGTTGTCAACATTTTTTTTCTTAACTCCACACATCTCATCTGTTTACCTTTGGAACGAGCTGATGGAGTGCTCCAAAAAACTACCTCATCCGATGTGATGGACAATACATAGTGAGGTTAAGAAATCAAACGATAAACGTAAACTTTACAACACCGTTTAATTTTTCATACTACACATTCACCAGGTTTTATATTGTAGTACAAATATAACGTTGTCTTTAACGTTTACGTTTATAGTTTGGTTTCTAAACCTCCCTATTACATTAGGCGACTTAACGTAACGCAGGAGGAAACTTGCCCTTTCGAAGAGACTTGCTCTCATGCGTAGGAACGGAATCGAATCAGTTACGTAAAGGTGACAAGTTGCCACTAGGCCACTAGGCCACTCAGGTACTAGTGTTCATCGCGCTGCAGAACAGGTCGACCGCACAGAAAGTAGTGCTTTCTGTGCCTATCGGCGGTTTAGTTAATGGGAAAATGCGTTATAACTAACTGCCGATAGGCGCCGGTAGCACTATCGGACTTTCTGTGCGGTCGGCCCTGGACGTTGCCGGAGACACACGAGTCGATATTAGACCACTCGCCTCCGCGTTCCATGCTTGTCATTCTCGGAGTGGGTGACAGGGTAATATTGATATCACTACATAACACACGACACTAGCCAGTCCTTCAGTTCCTCCTGGCTTCACTGAAGGACTTAAGTACAGTACACTTGTATATGACGGTTACATATAGAGATGTTATCTGGTAATATCACGCTTTTTATTTGTGCTGTCATCTCACATTTCTTTATGACATATGTTTCCTGATATTACACCGTTTTTCGCTGACCATGATGTTATCTGGATCCTGTTTTTCATACAACCTCGTTTCCAGTATAGGTCGTCAGTAGTGTCCACCATTCAACGTGTCTAAAAGCAGTAAGACCATCGTAAACGGAAGGCGTGCCAGTGTTATATTTGATACGGCAAGAAAAAGAACAAAAAGCGTCACAAGCTGAACAACTTGTCAAGTTAGTGACAAGATATCATCCTTGGTTCCGATGGCCGCGTTGTCAACGCAGTTTGTTTTGGGGGGGGGGCAAGGATCAAAATGCTTGTTACCCGGACTCAAAAACGCCATCGTCAGTCTCAGGCTGCACTCGTCCCCAGTGTTCACTAAACACTGGTAAGATTGGCGCCAAAAGTGAAGCATCATCAATAGGCGGCGCTGTTTGACGAGGGATCCAATCATAAGCCATCATCACAGGTTTACCCGAAGCCGCCGTAACACACTTTCTGATTGGCTAAAGATACGTGTACATAATGTACACTGTATATTCATACTCGCGGCAGATTCCCAGCGTGGATTCCACGAATCGGACCGCTAACGCCCTCTATTAGTGATACTTTGAGGATAGCATCAACTGAAGCAGTTTCTGAGCGCGGGTGACGAAGTGTCGCACGAAGTGTTAGCGATTTGAACTGCGGGAGGAGTTATTGCAGGCATGCAAACACCGCTACTGCTTTTAAAGGGTTGAGAAGCGTTCGACTGAACTTTTTACGGCCTGATGGACGTCTTTACGTGCAAACAAATCGTTTCCGGGCTCCAAGTCCCGCTTCTTGAGCGTCAAAATTGATGTAAAAGCGTCAGTTACTCTATCATTGCCTATAAAGACTTGTTAGGACGATAGCGACACAGCAAAACAAACAGCCATCAACTAACATAGAAAACCACAGTACATCAGCTCAATTGATCTTCAATTTGTCACCATCTATCATTGAGTGGTCGGATATCACGCTTCGTGGACGATATACCGACTGGTAATAGCGTCATGTAATAACCAGTGAGGGAGATATCAGCAGCTTGGATTGGCGCTGCGCTCAGATAACTCGCTGTGAAGTCAGTTCATCTTAAAATAAGGTATGGCGAGATTGGTTAAGTCAGACTCTTCGTGATCAAGGGGCTGCAGGTTCGAGCACAGCTTTTCACTTGTGTCCGTTGCGCTGCAGATTCATGGCGCCGGACTCGTGACCGATACCCACGGGTTCGAATCCCGGTCGAGTTGCCACTTTGTACTCTCAACTGGTCTGAAAGGATCAAGTGAAACGGCGCTTCAGCAACTTCAGCAATTCAGCCCTTCTCCGAAACGCAGCAGAAAATGGTTCGTCAGCAGAGAATGGTGGATGAGACGCAGCAGAGAATGGTGCAGGAGAACTGTTGGCCAAAGGGGCAACTTTGGCCAACAGTTCGGGCCGTGCGATTTACGCTGGTCAAAAGTAAATCGACTAAATATATAGTCGTATTTGACCACCAAGTTCCAGCACCTTTGGATGATGCCATACAGCCTATAGATTACATGTGCACGTATGTACGTACGTGCTATGTGCATATACGTCAGTATTAGTATCCCCGTGGCGACGACCGGCTTAGAGAACTTCATAAATCTCTCCGATCTGATATTCAGCGCATCATCGATCGAATAAATTGCAAAGACGTAAAAAGCTCATCTTTAACTCGACCCTCAATGGAGACTTGCACTTAATTGGAATACGTAAAAGGATTGGCCGTTTTGTTGTGCGACGGTAGTCTGAATGTCTGAGACTAGTGAGAGACGCTTTGTCGTGACTACAGCGAATTCGAAATTAGCTGTGGCATATTAAGGCCGTAACTGCTTCGTGGATTTTCAAAATCCATCCGTTAGGTGGCGCAACTCGTCGGAATTACAACAACTGCATTACCCAGTCTCTCTTATGAAAGCCAGTAATTAAGACTTTAATCATTCATTCATGAGATCGATCAGCGCAATCGAAATCAATATATGAGCAGATTTGATTGGAAAATAGAGACGTTTCGTCATGCACCAAAATGGATATACGTTTACGAATTCCGAGGCGGATTCGTAAGAGGTCGTTGGTTTCAGTAGTAAACGCTACAGAGCTATTGGACTGGATGAGACGTGTAAGAATGCAGTGAAAGACTGTCATACGGGTGTTTCACACATTGAATCGTGTCTAAAATAGGACTACCCTTTCATTTACTGTGACTCCGCCATCAAACTGTGCCGAGGTTGATGCGGGAGAACATCGGCCAAAATTGACGCTGCTCAGAAAACCCACTGAAATCTTTTCCCAGTCATCTGATTGACACGCGACACTCATCTCACGACGAAACGAGAGATCTCGCCGCTATGAGCAATCTCGTGATGTGTTCTTATCATTTTTCAACAAAGAGTTGGATATCTGAAACAGGTAACGTGCAACCCACAAAATGACATCGGCGAGAACATCACCAGGGGCAGGAGAAAATTCTCTATTCGGCTGAATTCATTTTTGCCCCTTGGCACACTTCTCGTACAGAGGTTACGGCGGCGATTAGTAAATTTTTGACCAATCAACTGCGATCACGTGACGCGATTATGGACGCAGACGCTGCAGATCCCACCTACCGGTGAGATAAGGAACCAATCTAGGCGATTTCCACTAAATGAGAAGAGATTGAACTCTTTTTGAGAACTACGTCATCGAAAGCTGAGTACTTCATCATGATTGAGAGCCATCTCGTACGAGAAATGCCATTGGGCAAGAAAGTCGTTGAATTTGCCACGAAATGAGAAGAGATGGGATTTTCTTGCGAACTACGTCATCAAAACCTGAGTACTTCATCATGATTTAGTGTCATCTCGTCCGAGAAATGCCATTGGTCAAGTAAGTCGTGGTTCGTCTCGACCAGATTGAAAACGGCCCGGCGTTACCTCTCCATCTATAAGCAAAGATTTCAGGTTGGCTGTGGTTATCGCCAAATAAAATATCATAATGCAAAACTTGATAGTGTATAGGAAAACACTGTGATTCACGGTGCTTATTTCATGTAATACAACGGAACGTTACTCCTTTTGGAAAAAAATATTGATATCGTGTTACCAAACTCGTGATTAGCCGAGTGAGGGTTCTCGGGTCTGACGTGTCACGGTGTAGTGTTAGTCATCGGTTGGTTTATTCAAAAACTGGGAGGGTACGGATCGATAAGAGAAACAGAAACTGAGGGGATGCCCCCAGAGAAAAACAGGTCTGTTTATTTCAAAAAGATCGCCGACACGGCGTGTAGTATGGGAGATTTCTGAAGGGCATGAAGATACCGGTAGTTCAAAATATGAGTATCACATGAGCCTGGGCGTTAGTATTGTTTGTGTCATCACTTTTTGCGCCTTCAGCAAATTACAATGTAACGACGGCGTTATTGTCGTTGTTATTGTTCTTGCAATCACAACATTGGAACGACATCCTTGCCTACCGGATTACCAATGATAGTGACCTACAAATTTTAGACGCGGTTATTTTGAACTGTATTTTATACATGTATAAAAAACTATTCTAAAATGTATCAAAAGCTGTGAAATGATCATCAAACTACAAAGAAACAATGGAACTATTATAGGTATCGACGACTGATAATCATACTGCTATCGCTGTTAAAACAGCCCCAGGTCCGTAATTGGTAATTTGAGTGAGTCCTCAATGTTTATAAGGAATATCTAAATATAGGCTCCCCTACTTATCGAGTACCCATCGATTATGCTTTGCGAAAACACCCGATTCCAAATTTTTACTGGTTTTCTGCATCTACAGGATTCAATGTTGGCAACGTTCGAAATAGACCCCTTTCAAAAGTCTTCAGCGGGTAATGACAATATCGTCGCCCCAGCTCAAAATGCAAACGATGTACCGTACTTGAACAGTAGGCCTACGTAGGCGTCATTTACGTTTTAACCTGGGGCAAGGATGTTTTTATTACTTGCTCAGGACTTTCCAAGGGCCTATTATAGTGAAAACTCCCCTAGCGGACGCCAGGAGGACATCTCTCTATAAAGGACACCAAAGTTCAGTCCCAGGCATTCGCCAGTCCCAAAGTTGTCCTACTTGTGATGCAGGCGCGGATCCAAGGGGGGACGCACCCCCACCTTTCGGCCAACAAATCTGTAAAATCAACCGTGAAATTCTGAAATTTGGAGCAAATCATTGAAATTCACCGCAGATTTCAATGTTTCTAGCACAGTGCACCCCCTTTCCCGAAATCGTGGATCCGCCCCTGGATGTTCCACTGTAATCTTCAAAAATCGGCGAATAAGCCTAAAGAAACACATCCATGACACGCCTACTATTTGTTAACAAATGAAGGTTGCCTACCTTATGAGCTGCCTCGGGCTGATCTTTATGCATAAGGCTGTAAAGTTCACAGCTGAAGCAGGGTGCGTGGGCGGTCGACTGTACCAAACTCATCACCCAAGTAAGAGCCAACAACTGCAGCATGATATCCTGAAAATGCCCCAACTCCATTCTGAAGTCGATAATCCTAACGTCAACGTCAAAATGCGTAATCCAAGAAGGAATTCTCAATATTCCCGGCAGTTGTTATGTCACGTGCCCCTTAAACCCATCCGATTGGCTGATACTGCACGATGGACATCATGTGACAATGCAATTTCCGGTCTGTGCGTCCGTTGCTAGGGAACGGCCAAGTTTCAAAAATGTGTACTTTTTATTACCTCAAACAGAGGCTAAACAATCCTCTGTGTCGTTTGAAATTCCACTTTTTAGGTTCAACACACCCTGTTCCTCCTATTGCTTAGTTTTATACACCACCGTTCCTTAAGCCGTATGCCTAAGGTCTTTCCGAGGGGCTATAATGAAAAACAGAAAATCGGGTTAGCTATGGGCCTATAGGCTATTCCGTGCACCGTTCGCCCGCAGACGTGTACGAAGTGTCTTTCATGGCGGTTAATCCAAAGGTATCGAGCCATTTCAACGGAACAAATTAGCGGTTTGCAACCAATGATTGGGCGCGGCAGCATATTACGTCAGCGAATGATACGATTTCATGATTTGGGTTAAAGCGGTCCATCCACGTACAATATTATTGAACAATATGGGGCCCACTACCTATTTTTTGTGTCATGTACTTCTGGCATAATGGATGGACGAAAGATTGGCAATAATGGAGAGTTTTCGCAAAGCCCCTGAAACGCCAACGCCAACGCCAAACCCATTGTTCGATGCGACGAAGAGAGCGCCGGACAAAAGGATGGACGTTCGCGTTGGCGTTTCGGGGGCTTTGCGAAAACTCTGTATTGTGCAATAATATTGCACGTGGATNAAAACTCTGTATTCTGCAATAATATTGCACGTGGATAGACCGCTCTCAAGGCCATACTTCCTCGCCGGTCTGATGCGGAACGGAAAATGCTTTTGTATCAAACTTGCTGGTTTCAAACAAAGCATTTTCCGTCCGCCCTTTGTTCGGTGAAGTATGAAATGTCCTTCAGGCGGTGACTACATGTATCTGTAGGTGTAGAAACTGTATCCGTACGGTGTACATGTACGGGTTATGTGTCTGTCGTATTCTGCAGTCCATTATCAAGGCCATTTCAACCGCCTGCCTTCTCAGATAGCAAGCAAGCTAGCTTATCAAAGTCATTATTGGGTTTCCGATCAGCGTCGTCTCTATAACGTTAGAGATCAGCCCTAATTTCCGAGGCATACCGTGTCTGATGCAGAAGACGGCGTTCACGCAAAATGAGAGGGTTTCCTGAGGGCTTGTGGGGTCGGATAACCTGTCGTGTGCCACCCGATTTACTTTGTCGCCGAGACAAGGCGGTGTCGAATGGGTTTCCTTCCCCGGAGAATTGGTTCCAAATCTCACCGGTAGGATTAAATAGGCCCACTGAGATCGGTAGCGCCTGCTTTTTCAAAGGCGCTGATTGGTCAACAAAAGCAATCAATGGTTTTCAACCAATCATAGCTTTTCTAGTCATTGGCTACATTTCGGAAAATCACCTGATTATGGAGAACAAGCGCCACACATGACCGACCCCGATCAGTATTCAACTCTACTGATGAGACCGGGAACCAGTTTTGGGTGGAGATCTGCCGTCATTTTCGTTTACGCTCGCGTTTATGTAAGGCAATCTAGAACTTACTATGGTCAAATTTTGTTGACATTTTGAAGTGTATGACAACCTCAACATGAGATGCTTCCAAGCAGCAGTCAAATGGGCATGAATTTGGTAATGTTGAAGCGTGGGCCTAGGCTGAACCGCTTCGAACGGGGAGCTCATGTTCCCAGACACGTCTCCCAGGGCCTAGACATCATAATAGTTCAACAAGCTTAGCTCAAAAACGATGTTATTTCTCCGTTTCTTTGTCTGACAGAAAGATATCTGCGTTACCAAGGTTTCTACAAATACATGTAAAATGTCTAGGCAAAGATAACGATGTGTAGGCCCAAGTATCTAGGCTTTTTTAAAAGTCATTGTGTTAGTTTAATGGATCGTAGCCTATATGGCTTGAAGGTATATGGATACATTTACAAATCAGTTGTAATCATCTATTTACCTCCACGACATGCTTTTATCGGTTAAAAGCATCATTTAGGAAGTTGCATAATAAATGATAGGCCAATTTTCGTCATTAAACGTCATTACAAATCGAAGTAGGCGTAGAATATCGACGAACGTTATGAAGAAACCTAAGCGAATATACAAGCCGTGTGGTAGTAATGATGATCGCAAGGAGCGATAGTCCAGTAACAATGAGGCAGTATTCTTTAAGGCCCGTTTCCACTATAGCGGATTCCGCCGCGTCTTGCGGCGAGCGGGGCGGTTTTCACAGGCATTGGGNNNNTAGAACGATGAAATTGGAGCCTGTATTTGGCGATGGATTACTTTCTCTATGACATGTCTATACGATAACTCGAATAAACAATAGCATGCCGTATCGATTCTTACTTAGATTGCATCTTCAGATGCCGTACGTACGCCTATCTTTTGCCTTAGAGAGCTAATATGAGGCACAATGACAAAGTTTGATTACTACCGAAAGATTTGTCACCGATCCTCGTGTGTATATCAGATGGCAGTGTAAGAATTGAATGAGAAATCGGTGAAGTATCGAGTCTTTGTGTATCGTGAATTCTTTGAAAAATCGAAGTATTTGTAGCTAGGCATCGATCGGTATCGTGAAGGGGAGGATGTTCCAGACGAGGGCGTAGGCAAACCCAGTTCGTTTCTTGGTGCGGTGTACAACAAATCGGCGTAGGCTACACCAAAAGACTGCTGCCGTCAGATTACTGTCTATTTCAACATAGAGCCTATAGGCTAAATTTCGACAAGTATCACGTACTGCGAAAACAAAGTCGCACCTCTCAGCGATTTGTAAGTCTACCGTGTTGTATGTCTACCGCACCCAATGCTCTCTTTCAGCTCAGCGAACTGATGAAAGTTTTATACCATTAGACAATGCAGGGAGAATGGTATTCAACATTACTTGTATTGACCAGACGTAACGGAATGGCAGCGGTAGCTAGTCAAAGTTTACTAATTGGCGAAAGTAGAAGGGTACGCCAGGAAAATCAATTGGAAGTTGAACTGCGTTAATTAGCTCTGCAGCTGCTTACGCGAATTAGCGAAATCAAGTGACATGGCCGGGCGCGGAACAGGCCGAAAAGAGGACATCAGTTGGTTTGAAGTTTGCCATGTTTCACCAGAATGGGATTGAACAAATGTAATGAAGGGGTCGTCTAATTCAGATTTTTAATTAAATTTATCAAATTTGATGTTGAACAGTTACACAGTCACAACATTGAGTACAAACCTTTAATACACGGTGTATAGAAGTCCGAAAAGTTCGGTCTTATCAGATATATCCAAATTTTCCAGGGTTGCATTCACGCACGGGTCCCTTTTGAAAATGAGTTATCCTCACGAACCCCTCACTAATATAGTCACAGCTATGGTTATATCTTCATCAGTATAGCAGTCATTAAATAATCCGAGGCCTTTCATACAGGGCGCCTAGCCCCCCAGGCGGCGTGACGCACACTTTCACAGCATCTTTCATGACGTCACTGAACTACCTCGTCCCCGTGCAGCACTGATGTAATCCAATAAATGTTCTATCTGTTTATTACCGAGTACCAAACATCGCGACATCGTCGTGTGCAATGCCAATTTGTCATTTGAAGGAAAGAGAAGCAAATGTAGCTGGAGGCAGGCGGACCCTGGTGTTGAGTCATTGAACTAAAGTAGTTGACCAACCATTCTTAAAGCGCCAGCGTTGGTTTTCTGTCTCCTGCGTTGGTTTTCTGTCTCCTGGCGGCTGACGTAACCTTGTTTGACCTTAGGCAACCTCGTTTATGGATGCTGGACAAGACTGTTCAAATCCATCTATATTTCAATGATACAAGTTCCCAATTAGGCATTGAGACTGTTGCCACACATGAACGAATGAGTTGACGCATGGTATGTTACATGACGGAGGGTTAGTCAGGCTATAACAGCGCGTTGAACTTCTCAAGTGATGAAAAGGATGGCGGCCATTTTGTCAACTGAAGTTTCGACATAGTAACATTGACACAGCAGCGGAGGTGTTACAGGCTTTGTATAGGTTGAACCACATAGTGGTTGAACAGGACACCAGTTTTATCACGTTGGTTCCACATTCGTCCGCTAGGGGAGGGATACTGAGGCATACAGTGGCACTTTAACACAAGTTCATGGGCGGTAACGTTAGCGTTGCCGTTTGGGGATGATCTTCTAAACTCTCTACATGCAAGGCCGACTGAAAGACCGTCTACAACTCTACAACGAGGCATGACAAAGCAAACCATAGAGCAGCCGGACAGAAGAGAAACATTTTTCTTAGCTGTGGAAGCTGGCACTAAGCATAAACGTTGACAAAAATACCCCCTCAGGATTCGAGCTCAAAAGCTTCTTAGATCTGAACGTTAATCAAGGATGATATTACTAATTACAAGACGGCGCTGGAGGACTCTATCCTCGGCAAGTCAGCGCTTGTTAATTTCTTGTAGAAAACTAAATGCAGCCCATGGGCGCAGTGGCAGTAAAACATTGTGCATTTCGTGAAGAGTAAGCCCATTTAATCAGGAAACTTGGCATTTTTTATTGACTTGCATTACATGAAGTATTTGCATTGCCTCCAGAGATTTTACGCAATGCAAGATAAAGACAACATGGATACTTCGCAAGCAATCGTTCAAATAACCAAGTCAGAAAAGTCGGATGTCAGAATGAAGTTCATGGCAGGCTGTCAATATAGTGTCAAATTCTCTTCGTGAAAAATGACCACGATTGACGGGTGTCTACAAAACTATAGACCCATGGAAAAAAACCTCCATGATAGACCCAAGACCAAACTACCAAAACACAGATCCCCTACTACATGTAGGCCTACAAATGATGTCCCTGCTACCTAGCCGGAGAGTATGATGACATAGGCTTGACGTCGGCCTAGGCTATGAGCTGTTGACAGGTTGATTTCAATGATAGAGTTTCAAGGGCAAGGCTAGCCTGCCGTAGGCATGCTGTTGCTGGCTGCCCAATACACGGACTTCATTCACGTCCGTTCGTCATGCGATGCAGTCGGCTGGTTCTCTGTCCTCTCCCCCAGCAGTTCGTCCAGGGCTGGGAGAGGAAACCAGTCAACAGGGGTCCGCAAGACGTTACTGAACCTCTGTGAACGACGTCCCGAGCATCAACGAACCGAACATTACGCGCACAAAAAACAACATTACACACAGCAAATATTTTCACATCTGTCATCTATCGGAATTCCGACGAACAACCTCCAAGGAGTAGCTCGAATGGCCTCTCCCGTGCTTACCAGGGTCAATATAAATGCAATGGCTTTGGCCATGAGGAAAAATCTGATCAAATACAAATACGAATACCTCAAAGGACAGTCATGCAAGTACACGGAACGCAAAAAGCACACAAACCAAAAATGTCATCGTCATCTACCGTAACAAAAAATGCATTTCATCAAAAGATTACCAAATTCATCAACACAGAAATGACTGATTAACAAATACGTCTGCTGAACTTTGTTTTGAGATATTATGTTTTTATATCAAGCATGCTTTACAGGAAAAACGAAGAAATATATGCAAAAATCTATTTTTGATATATGTCAATTAATATTGTATACTTTGATGATGAAAATCAGTTAACATCCACCTCTGGTAATTCCAGCAACTCAAACTTGGAGATACATTCCAAGAACCAGGTCGTTGGAGCTGTAGCCACCCTAAAATGCCGCTGTGCCGTGATCTTGTCTTTAGGATCATGGATGATGTAGTAACAGCAATCTGCAAGGTACGTCCCAGGTTTGGCATGGTACGGCACTGTGATGTCCTTTGGGTCGACGTTCTCCCGTTTCGGTTCGCGATGAAGAACAGTTGCGCCGCCATTCTTCGCCAACTGTACCAGTTCTTTTTTCTCTGGAAGTGGCGCCTGGAAGGTCCCGTAGAAGTAGATCTGGCAGCCGTCGAACAGACCGGGGAGCTGTCATGAAATTAAAGAGAAATAAAATAGAATGTCCGCGGGCCTGGAGAGCCGTAGCCTTGGGTGCGGCAAATAACCTCCCGTGAATGATTCAAGGGGCGTTTATGATGTGCTGGCATGTGACCACGCCCATTTCACCAAATTCTCTTACCTGTTTTTCGACGTTTTGTCTTCCTTTCCAAGGCGTGGTGAAATCAGGATGTGTGCTGCAGCCGGCAATCTCAAATCCTTCTTCACAAACTCTCTCACCATGTCGAAGACATTCTTCAGCCCCTGAAAAATCATCAAATGACCAATGAGAAGCTCTGGTTTGTGCCCCTCACCTGACCTCACCTGCGGTAATCAGGGGTCCTTGGTTCTCATTCCTCTACATCAGCGCCCACTAACAAGGCAGTAATATGGAAGAGCAACTGACATGTGACAAGAACCCCATCCTCACACCCAGGGTCTTCACAACCGCTCCCCTCCTCGGCTGTAAATGACCTGAGATTCTCAGGATATAAGAACCCCTTATAGCCTCACGATGCCCTTATCTAGGCCCAGGGGTGAAGTGTACATGTAGATGATTCCCCACTCACCGGTGGTGTCAGACTGGCAAAAAGACCACCAGATTGCACGCAATATTAGAACCAGATTGCACGCAATATTAGAAGATGAAGACAGGGTGAATGACGGGGCAGAAATTTTAAGATACAAAGCTGTCACTTACATTCAAAGTTCAGGACCCATTTCCCAAGAAGAACAGCATTGAAATACTTGGTTGTTCTCACACACAGGCCTTGGTCGTTCACCCCAGTGATGACATGGGTAACTGAAAGTAGAAAATATCTAAAGTAGAAAACATCGATTTGAGGTCCTCACAACCTTATTCTATCTATTCATTGTACCTTCAGGGGAGAAGTCTGTCACAATTCGTCCATGCAGCATACTGGAGCACTTCTGGACGACCGTCTGTTGATTGCGTTTCAGTCCGGTACAAAGGAGTACAACCTTCTCAGTCCGTTTGAAACTGTTCGGTGTCTGAAAGAAGAGGTGAATTCAATGTGAGTAACTCACTAGTCCTCAACATACCTACCTTGGAAAAGAAATGAACTCCAAAACAAGTCAGAAACTTTTTGACGAATTTGTCTGCAGCTTGGAAGTCTGCAGTCCAGAAAATCTAAGGAAAAAATCTTTAGAACACCTAACGCCCTTGCATTCACTCATTGAACACGTACCGAAGGAATTACAACAGGTGGTTCAACTTCAACCAAAGGAGTATTCAGTACATCTTTCATGTCCTGGGTCTGGGCACAGTCCATTGGGGTCTGACCTGATGAGTTCCTGAAATCAAAAATCAAAGAGAAGGGCTGTCAGATCAAAGAAAACACTTCTGCCTATTGAGCTAGTAATAGTTTTAAGATGAAATGGAGGAAGAACCCAAAGGGGAAATGGACTTGTTGCATCTTGCACAATCAGCTTCTTCTGTTTCAACCGATTTACCTGAGAGTCAAATCTGCTCCTCTCGACACCAACAACTTGACCGTATCAAGGCGGTAGTTCAGCACAGCATCTAGTAGCGGGGAGTCGTTTTCCATTCCAGGTGTGTTGATGAATGCCCCGTGATCCAATAACAAGGCCACGATCTCAGTGAAACCGTGGTTCGATGCCTCGTGCTGTGGAATAAGATGAGAACTATTTCACTTGAATTTCTACTGTGAAATCTGACTAAAGACCTAGGGGTCAGGCCTGGTGAGTTTCTGAAATGATAAATTATAGGACATCTGCATCTGGACGGAAACACTATCGCTACACAGACTCACTTCATTCATGTGAAAACTTACCAGTGGAGTCCATCCTGCATTATCCTTGGTATTTGGGTTGGCGCCATCTTTCAGCAACGATCTGACCTTTTCCACATCGCCCTTAATCGCAGCCACATGAAGAGGCGTCTCACCCCTCATGTTCTTCTTCTCCTTCGTCCGACTTGACGGCGTCGTGAGAGGTGACCTGACAGATTTCTGAACTGGTGATGCAAAGGTTTCACTCGAACGACCACCCCGGGATTTCTTCCCAGATGTTTTTTGATCAGGTGTAACACAACCATCAGCAGTCGTAGAACGTCTTGATGTGGCCTTCTTCCCCACTGGACTTCCGTCACGCTCACCAACATCCTTCTGTTTATTCCCAGAGGATTTGCTGCCAGGTTTCCCCATCAACAAAGGGGAGGCTGAACCCTCAGCCAGAGATTTCTTCTCACTTCCAGTTGATCTTCTGGAAATCTTTTTCCCAGATGCAGAAACTGGTGTATCCAATGCCAACACAGTACGATTTATCGTCGATTTAGATTTCTTACTGGAAACTGGAGTTGTGGTACATTCTACCGGTGAAATCTTCGACTCACCAGCACTGGATTTGGGAACGCTGTCAGCATTTTCAAGAGATTTTCGACTCCGTTTGATTAGAGGGCCTAGTTCAGATGTCTCAAGTGATTGCCTCTTCTTCCTCATTTTGGATGACTGATCTGTTTGCTCCGAATCTTTGTTATTGTCAAGAGTCCCATCTTCCTTTGAAGAAATGACCAATGGTGACCTTCTGCCAGTCTCCTTACCCACTGGTCCACTGTTTTCCACCGGTACATCCACCTTATCCTCAATAACTTCAACATCATCACTCTGACTCACCTTCAGGTCAGTCGGCTTCAGCTTCTCCAAACTCATACGAGGAGGCATTTCCTGCAGATGCTGAGCCTTCTTTTCCTTCAGCGTCTTACTACGACTGACCCTTGAACCTGTGGGAACAACAGGGGTGGACTTCACCCCCTTCTTTTTAGCCGCCACCTTAGTTTTCTTCTTCTTCGCCGTACTTTTGGCATCAGGAGATCCGACAAAGTCATACACTGAATATAAAGACGGATCATCTTTATCCAAACATTCAGATGATTCTGGAAACAAAAGACATTGTTTGAACATGTAACATGAAAAGTGGGACCTCCATTTTGAGGACACCACCCTTCAGACTGACAGATGCTGTCCTTACTTCAGAAGTGTCCAGATTACAGGGGCAGAAATGAATAGAATGATGAGTGATTTTGGAACGCAACTTGTGTGTCCAGTCATCACCAATAGCAAATTGAATCCATTGGGCTAGCCGCCATTCTGAAATACCATACTCACTTGCTTCAGGTTTTACAAAGTCAACATCGGTGACCACATTGTTACGGCCAGGGCTGTCAATTTCAACTTTTTCAGGAACATCAGAAGCCACACCTCTTTTCACATCATCATTTTCGACCATCACAGTACTGGCACACTCCGATTCTGATAACACTGAAAGTGACAAGGGGAAAAGGTTGACAAATTTAATTCAAGGTTGAGCAAATTGGTTTTTTGAGTGGCTAACTCCACTTGGATTGGCAGTGTATCTGCCAGAGGGTACTAAGGGTACTATGGTAGTACCCTGAAAGGAACAGAAAAGGGCCATTTTCTTTTTTGATGATTTTGATTAAATTAGTACCCTCAAAAAAATTTCCGGCGGAAACCCTGATTGGATAGATAAACGACCCCATACACTGAACTTACCTGCCTGGTCTTCATCATACAACAATGTGCGTAGATACTTGGTGAGTTTTACGATGTTCTTCATACTTCTGTTGGCCATCAGGTCTTTCATGTGAGATGGGATGTGACATTCTGGGCATCTGTCCCCAGCGTGAGCTTCAGCACATCCACTGTGAAGAAACAGGACTATCATTATTGCGTAACAAATACTGAATGAACATAGACCAGGGTTCCTGCACATTTTCCTGAGTAAAAGTCCATGATATCTCAATGATTTTCCAAGACAAAATTTTTCAAATTCCAAGACATGTTTTGGTCGAATGGTTTTTGTGACGAGGATGCCTAGCTATGTATTCCCTTATTTGGAACGGTTGATGCATGAGGCGTGGGATGCACGTTGCCGTCAGGTGGCTGCTGGAGGCCGCAGAGCAGCCGGGAGTCGGGGAAGTTTTTTAGCTACTGGCACAAAAATATGGGCAATCAGTTTTTTTATACACAAAAAGTCAAAATTCCATGGTTTTCACAGACTTTATTAGCAAATCACATAATTCCATGACTTTCCAGACATGGAAAACACTCTTCTAAAATTCAAAGATTTTCAATGGTTTTCAAGAGCCGCGGGAACCCTGTGAATGAACATAGACCTACACCCAACAAAACATCTTACTTTCTGGTCAATATTTGAGGCTGACAAGAACTGGAAAAAGTTTTTATTGTGTGAATGAGAAAATCAGCACACTCACACTCACAGGCATCTAGTGGTAAGCCATGCCTAGTATACTTAGGCTAGGCGGCGTCACTTCTCAATCTCATCCTCCAGTCCAGCCGGGCAGGAGGAGGACCATGACTGTGCATGAGTCCAGGACCTACCTAGGAGGCTAGCTAACACCTCCTGCCACCACTGGTAACTGGTGATTTCGGCCCACGGTGATTTAGGCCCGGTGATTTAGGCCCCAGTTCAGTTGGTGCCAAATTACCATTCGGTCCTGTGTCAATTAGTTTTGCTGGTTACTAGGCCCTATATTATTAGGCTACGTCGTAGAATAAGAATTAAAATTTATTTATTAAAAGACAAACATTGGTTTTTAGTTTGATAGATAACGATATGAACATAGGCCTTGGCCTAGTCATGGAAGACATACATTTTTGCCATGAGCAATGCGTAGGGCCCTCCCCCCTAACTTGTCTGAATAAACTACATTTTTATGATGAGAAGGGCCTAGGCCTACCTAGGCGCCTAATCAAAATTTTCAAGGGGACAAAGGCCTGGGTATAAGTAGGCCCCCTATTATGCCTGATGGTGAATTATGGTCGGGCCTAAATCACCGGGCCGAAATCACCGTGGGCCGAAATCACATGAAATCGCCACCACTCACCAGCCAGGTAGGCCTGCTAGGTGGTAGCCTACTCACCGACAGAATATATGTTGGCATGACCTCAGGGTATACGGATCTCGTAGGGTCATATGACTGTAAAGAAATACAGGCCTGGTTGATTACTGTTGTCAGTGCTACACACACACACGATCACATGATCATGACTGACGCGCATGCACGATGAAAGAAGTGGAGGAATAAAGTGTCAAAAATTAAAAAAGCATCACATCAATCAAATCGGCAAATCGTCGTGTCACTCACCATATTCGACAGAGAAGTTTTTGCTCCAGTTCATCTAAAGCCTTCTTCGTGTGCTCAAACTCACAATGACCAGCCATAACTACAAAAACAACAGCATAAATCGAAAATAAACGCGATAAACACTCATAAATTCACATTTTATGCCACAATGCTGAACAATCAGCTTTCCCGCCAAAACTGAATTCTCGACTAAAGTAACCCAATCCATGTCCAAGTCTTGCGCAAGTAGGCCTCTTGCGCAAGACTCATCAGGTCTCACCGTCCGGTTTTCTAGCATCTTCAACGATCAGCCGGTGTAACAGTCGAGAATATCATTCAAGTGTTTTACTGTTCGCTTCTATTATTCCATGACGGATTATGGTACATGGCTATAGGCCTCAGAGGTACCAATCGCCAGAGATTAGAATAATAAGATCCCTTTTCCCAGGCCGACAATTCCACTTCGCTCACTCAATCAACGCACTAGGCTATAGCGCGCCGATAAGCATCTCCGTCCTAACCATACCCCTAACTCCTAACCCGAAATCCCTAACCCCTAAAATCCCTTTGAAAAACCCTTTTGTATCTCTGGCCGATTACATTTATCATCCGCTGCTGAGCTTGCCTGCCTCGATCCGCCTCAGTTTGAGTACTGCACTGATTGCATAGGTGGCGTGGCGGCAGCACGCGCATTTTACCACTCGGGTTGACGATAAATGCAATCACCTAGAAGAGGTACAAAAGGGTTTTTCAAAGGGATTGTTAGGGATTAGGGGTTAGGGTTAGGGTTATGATTAGATCATTCCTCGAGTGGTTTAGGGCCGGGGTCATCCATAGGCCTACATATTTTTTCTAAGTACCTCTGGGTGATTGCAATTAACGACACACTTAGGCCTACCTTTTAATCGGCGGAGAAGAAAAGAACTTTAAAAGGGGACGTCCTCCACTGGTTGCGGGACACCAACGTCGCTGCATGGTGACATGAATTGGAATCAAGATACAAATATCTTTTAGCCCCAAACAAACCTAGGCCTACCATAAGATCAAAGGATTTGATGCGGAGGGTCTGGACTTTAAAGGCTAAAAGCAAATTTTGATCGGTATATACTGTATCTAGACTGCTCCTTATTTCATATATCGGAGCCATTTAGCAGCATGGCAAATGGGATTAGGGCCCATATAGGAGTTATCGACCTGGGATCCGCCCCGTGCCAGCAATGAATAGGGCAAGAAATCGGTGCACCCAGAACGACCCGTATGAATATGTATTCATGTTCTGTTACAGGCCGATGTAATGTCCCGTATTGTCATCCATACATTGACGAAGTCATCTCAAATATTCCATCCAAATCCAGCTATTCAATGTCGCGCGCCGGGTATGAAAGTGTGGTATAAAAGCTGGAAGGCCGCGCGTGCCGTGCGCGTGCGCGCGCGCACTCGAAACTCTGGTTTTTCTTTGTAAACAAAAAGGTCAAGACTCCGTCGATTGGATGACTTGAGTTGCGCTGTGATGATGGTGCGTTGCTATGGGCCGCCAGAATGTGAGGGTCACGTGCCTGTAACGCCAGCTTCCGAAAACACTGCACTTGATCTTAGGGTGCTCTCGGCGGATGTGCAGCCCGGGAGGAACGTTTAGACTCGATGAAAAGGAACTATTGTGCATCCCGCAGTGGGAATGGCCAGTTAGCATAACAGCACTTTCCCATTACATGCAAAGTGTATTTTCATTCAGGATATAGCCACCGATACAGATTCTCGAAGGTGTGAACAGCATCTGAGAATTTTGCTCAACATTCCTGCTTTTTCTTCGCAGAAGTTAGTCCGAAAATTCCACTGTATTAATTTAAGTGCACTAAATTTCAAACAGTGCGAAGAATGTTAGACGTCATTGGTCGAAACGGTCGACGTCATCGAGTAACATGGCTCTGATTCGTCGATAAATAGGCTTACCTGCGCATTGACTTAAGTAGGACGATAGCCTGGTGGCCTGGGGATGCGACGGGCTTTTGAGTCAACAAATTATGGACAAGACGAACGGACCCCAGCCTTCTATCTTCCCGACCCGCGCCGATCAACGATGAGTACCGCTCGCAGACAATACACGACCAGGCTGAGCCGTCGAGAGAAACACCCAAGAGTATTTGACCGAATTGTGGCATGGTGGTGTTAGATTTCTAGGTACTTGTGTCGCGTGCCCTTGCTCAAGTCACTTCACGACCGATCAAGTGGAGGCAGAGATTTTCATCGTCGCATGGCGACACTCTGAAGAGGCTGATAGAAAAAACACGTCTTTTGGAAGCGATGAAGAATAATAATATACCTATTCATAAATGTTTAGCTATTGGTTCGAAGTGTGCGAAGAGAGGGGACGCAATAATTTTTGACTAATAAATTCCCTATCGGTATACAAACTAAACCTGGTTGGCTTTAAACCCGAACGAACCCGGCAAATGCACCCAATCTTTCGCATCTTTATTCGGCTGCAGGTGGGCTTTCGCCCGGACGCTAACCATGTTCTCGGCGCACGCCTTGCCCGGCAGATGCCCTTACAGCAATGAACCCGCATCGCTGAGCGGTAAAACGATGGCGCAAAAACACCGCAATTTTGACTAATTTTTCCAGGTTTTTGCTTCACGTATTGTTGTGTGTCATAATACCCCACTCAACACCACTGGTTCCACCATTCTGCCACGTATTATCTCCTCGGACGCGTGCCCAAAAAAGCGATTCGCCCAATTTGTATCCCGGTGTGGCACACGTTTGTAATAATAGCAACGATTATGATTATATTCATTGCATTTTCGACGCCGGTTTCCCCCCCGACAATATCGCTTTGATGGTAAATACACTTGTTACTTACAGGGAGCAAGATCTACGATCGTTGTCGATGGGTTTGAACGAAAACGAAACCATCAACCTGGCAGCACACCACACGGAAATCTCAATGAGATCTATGTGCTACCTATGACGTGTGTGCTACCTCATTTTACGTCCGCGACACATCGATTTCCATCTCACAGACGTGTTTGCTGCCAGCTTTAGGAATCCACTGCTGATTTTCTGCTTTGCGACTTGCTTTGCAACCTGCACCTGCGATTGAATGCGATCGCAAGGAACTGATACCGGTCGCCGACCGATTGCCGACCTGATGAACCACATCTTCGCCATTGGTGGAAATCACGTCTAGCTAGTCCACTACGGCGATCGAGTGCCCAGTTGCAACACAACCCAGTTGCAAAGCAAGTCGCAACGCAAAATCAGCTTGAAAAATCAATGGTGGATTCCCCGCTGGGAGAGAATTTCAAATCACCTTACAAACGCAATGATAACTTTATAGACGACATTTGCGACGCTTTATTGACGAAGCTCTGTCTCGATGTCGCATTTCGCAATGACCGCAATGGGTGAATCTCTCGTGTTTGTTGAGATAATCCACTCCGTGGCGCCGAGGTGACGGATTAACAGAAGATTCGCCGGATTAAAACCCACTTAGTTGATTCGTTCCCGACCAGACACGATGGCCTGGCATGGTTTTAGAAACAAGGGAGACAGTTTGAAGCGCAAATGGAAATAAGTGATTGTAATACATTGTACTTAGCAATTAAAATGATTACTGGGTTTGCATCACGAGGTATTCAACCCGAGGTCCACGTGACCTAGTCCTGTAAGTATCAATCTAGTGACGACAGCTATCGGTCCAGGTGGAGTTTGGCGTATCGTAAATTTTCGGAGAAATTTTTGGCAAAGCGCGAATTTCACTGGCGAGATGAGCAAGAGAGTCACGTTGGAAGGAAGCAAGCATGGAATTCATGATCCGAAGCCGAGAGCGATGAATGCTTGGTAAACGCAAATGATATGAAATTCTCAATTCACTTTAACCTTTCATGCCAGTGGCATTTCATTACCGGTACTGATAAATCGTTACCAAATCTTGAAATCGTACAAAAACTCTTTCACCAGTCCGCCGAAACCTACTCCGAAGCTGTAGTAGACGCTCCCCCAACGCCGCTCGTTTAAACGCTGGCAGGTAGATCGAGATGTTTCTCTGTGTGTCCTCTATTGCCAAGTCGCCGCTTATTTCGTCAGACAATAGGAGGGGAACACTCATAGACGGGGAACACTGGCAGATGTTACAACGGCCTGCAAGCCAGCTCCGAACATAGGCTTACACCCGAGTCAGACGAAAAGCTACGCGGCCTAATCTTCATGCACTACACATCTCATGCTCTATACAAACACACTCTAGTCCCCGCATGGACTCTGTCCCTAGTTCAACAGCGCCCCATACACGAACACCACCCCCCGTCGTGGATCATGGACAATGCCTCCGAATCGTCCAGTTGGTCCACCACGGACGGCCAACATTCGCTGCCTCCAGCTCTGTGGCACATTCACCGCTCCGTCCTGCACCGTCCGTTACTCTCGTGTCGTACACGTGGTCCCGTGTCAAGTGTATGAATACGCCCAATGAAAATAGTGCGGAGGATTTAAAGCGAGGCGGTCACGTGTTTATTTGACAGTCGACATCGGTCGCACGCGCTGCAGGTGTGGAGGTTGTGAGCAGACGACAGAAGACAGTGCTGAAGTTGCATTTGAAGGGATCGGAGGCAGGGAATAAACTGTGGATAATAAGACATCTTTAGAAGGGACTATAACGGTGTACATAACACTGGGACGAAGGTAAGGACTGAAAAACTTCATTCTTATTTTCTCTTGATAACAACGTATTTATGCTAATTTTTTTTCTCAAGAAAACAAATCGAAGGCCACTTGTTCATTCAGATCTCAGGTTTATTGTGCTTTTTCTTCATTTTTATTTATGGATAAAATCATGTTTTTACCTCACCTACTCCCATGTTTGAGCAGATGGTATCTTCTGCTGAAGTTTTCTAAAAGCCGCAGAAATGAATTGGAAAAAATTGAAGAAACTTTCTTCAGATGGTTGATAGGAACAATCTTTCTTCAAATATTTTCCAATTGATACCATAGGATGCGAGAAAACGTCGACAGAAGATGTCGTCTGCTGGACTCCGGGGGCAGATGAGTTACTACACTCTTAGCCAAAAAGGTTCTTTAGGGGTTCTTTGTGCCACACC
This sequence comes from Notospermus geniculatus, assembly GCA_002633025.1. NCBI lineage: Eukaryota > Metazoa > Nemertea > Pilidiophora > Heteronemertea > Lineidae > Notospermus > Notospermus geniculatus. The sequence continues at coordinate 430,685 of NMRB01000079.1, forward strand.
AGTGGAACCCCAAGGTTCTATTTAGAACCTTCTGTGAAGAACCCGAAAGGGTTCCATATAGTTCCATATAGAACCTTTCTGTTGCCAAAGAACCCATAAAGGTTCCAGTTAGAACCCTTTTCTGAGGGAAAGGTTCTATCTGGAACCTCTAAAGGTTCTTAAACAACCCGAGGGTTCTTAAATCAGAGGGTTCTCCTGGTGTAGCACCAAAGAACCTTTTCGGCTAAGAGTGTAGTAATGCCTAATCTCTCACCACAGGCATAAATTTTTCTTAAATTTCAGTTCTCGATTAAGTTTGCAGTTTCATCCAATTTCTAAGTTAAATCGCACACGGCATACATAGCTGTACCTACAGTGTTTATTCAAACCCGAATAAACCCACAGAAAAATATTCAAGGCAATTTATCGGTGATTATTGGCAAAATGTCATTTGATTTGAACGGGTTAATAATTATCAAATTGTTCACACATGATCCTAACAACCTTGTCAAAGACTATTTATTCAAAATCAATTTTTGATAACCACAGATCTTTTGTGTTTGAGATGATAAAGTTTTCGACATAATTACATAATAATTCGGATTATATCCCGATTAAAGCCTCCTTTTCGTGTCATCGTCCACGTCTCCTATTAGGACACGCTTGGGAGTGATGTGAAATTTTGTTTCTAAAGACAGTCGAATTACAAATTTGCTGGATGAGTTCTCCAGATAAAATCAAAATTGCACCCAATAAAGTCAATATTCAGACAGAAATTTGAAGTATATTCTCCAGATAGATTCGATGTTTCCCCCTGTAAACTTGATAAATCGGAGTATTAGAATACTCCGATTTATCAAGTTTACGGGGGATGGTATGTCGTTTTGCTCATGGGCCTTATGGATTCTAAAATGCCATCCATGCCTTTCTGGGACTCTTCGTCAATGTTTTTAGGTAATTTAATTGATGCACAAATTATCTAAAAACATGGCTAATAAATCAACAGTCTGCCCGGATCACATCATTTCACTAACCAAATCATTGAGGTATGAGGTACGTACATGTATTGTATCAAGTGAGTGTACATGTATATAGAAATGGCATGCCACTCATATGTTATGCGGGTTCGATTCTTTGGCAAATCTATTTAAGAACAGCTACATACAACCGAGTTCATTTCGGTGACATCCCTGCATTTTTTTCACAACTTTAGCAACAACGTGCAATCATACAGCTTAAATCGACTCAGAATATCTTACATCTCAGTCTTTCCACATATCTGGCTTTTTAGTGGGGTAATGACATCCAACTTATGGATACCTAAATGTCAAACTAAAGCCTATGTGGGCTACCAACAGAATCGAGAAACCTCTAGGATTTTCAAGAAGAGTAGATAATGACTAATGCAATCACCGTGAACTATTTATATAAACCATTATTTTCTTTCACGAAAATGAAAACATGGAATAAGAAAGGCAATCTTCCTCCTCAGGAACCGCATGATCAGCAAGAAGTCACGATCATCCCAAACCTCCAATTCCTCTCAATCTCCAAATACAACCTGTCATAAAACCATATTCATAGAGCAAGAATATCTCCGTTATTTACCATTTCATTAGGAATATGTCCGCATAAATAATGATGATATCTATCTGAACACACCCCTTGTTGTTTATTGGTGAGGAGCGAGCTGTTTGTCGCGTTCTATCATCGATCGCTTCGCTATACGCCACCCTTGCTGAGCATACAAGATGAGGAGGCAGCGGTAACGCTACCAATGTGTTGATAGAGAATTTTGGCCCCCTTTATAAAGACGCTGCTCCACGTGAGAGTTTTCTCATGAGAGCTATCTTGAAATATAAAGGCCTAATGGTCACATTTCGCTTTCGGATGTGAGAGGGCCTAGTCCGAAGGTATAGCGATATGAACCTTGGTGACTCAAGAGAGTGCGAGTTGGCTCTCAATGGGCAAGTTATTGCTGATAGATTTCCTTACAAGTTACGCTGAGACCAATGACACAAACGACTCCCCATAGCTTTCTACGGTTGAGTTACCCATAGACAGCCAAAACTCGCGCTAGAAAGCACTCTCACGTGCAGAAGCGCCTCAAAACGAATCGTTGGGCATACTTGTGGTCATGCAAAGTGGTTGAGGGCGGGGGTCATGTTTGCATGAGCCAGAAAGTGGCTTTTCTAGTCTTCTTTACGAATTAAGATTATCAAAGATACTTCGTTTTATTTTCAGTGTATCATTGCGAGGACTTTTTACTGAGCAAAGACAGACGGATCACACATGGATACGAATTGTAACTATCCGCCGTCACACCTGAAAAATCAGAATTATCAGCTTAACTCAGGTAAGTGTAAAAGTCGAATACGGGTATTCGAATAATCTCGGTATCAATATTTTGAAGAAAATCTACCACCCCTATATTGAAATATTAAAAAATCCTCTGTATTGATTTTTTATTGATATTTCATGTTTAGAAGATACTTTACTTTGTCTAAGTATAAAATCTCGCTATAGAATTACTGAGCGTGATCTAAAGCCCAGCCAATATTTATTCTTGTTTCCTATGAGTTTAAACAATAACTCGATATTGCTCAGTAAATTCTCGTGCACCTGGGCTAAATATTGTATCACGTGGACATTATGGGATGGGAGGCAAAGATACTTTACGCGAGTTCAAAGAATAAAGGCGGATTTCGTCGGCGACGTAATTTGACGTCAGTTTGACCGTCGAAATTTTTAAGTTTGTATCAGCGTTTTTCAAAACCTTTTGGGAACCCTTCAGAACTACAGGTTACCCTACCCATATTGTGCACAGCATGCCCTTCCCTAAATGGCCCTTGTTTAGTTTGAACATTACGGAGAACACAGACTTATCCCATGTTTTGCTAAAATCTTAATGAATTACGGGAAATATTTCCTCAGACAAGCACCTGCAAAATTCCGCTCTATCTGAATACATGTATCACCCTAAGAAGGTTTGTGTAGTTTGTATATGGAGATGTACATACGCGGTGGTTCTCAACGATAGGTTGACACCGACCACCCTCAGATTCGAGCCGTCCGTCAACTATCTGACGGACCATTAGACGGCTGTTATTCTTGTTAACCTTGCGTAAGGAATCCCCTCCTCCCTGGTCCTCTTTGGGCCCTTTCCCTTTCTCAACGTGTCAAAACTGGGACTTAGCCCACCAGCACTCGAAGATAAATCTTCTCGAGTTAAAGGCGAAAAAAGGCCACTTAAAAGGTGTCCTAAACGCGGGTACTTCGCCCAACCTTTTTGATAAAAACCCGTCTGGATATTTTGTCCGCATCAAAACAGTTACTCGTGACGGGGTGCTAAGTTGTCAAGAGGCTTTTAGGCGCATTTCTCCCACGTTTTAAGGGCCTCAGACCCCTTGAGCGCCCTTTCATTGTTTACAAACAAACTCATCGCTTGGATGCAAAAATAGACAAGAGAAAAAAGAACATTTCTACAGTTCACTTCTGAAGGGGTTTAAGACCCTAAATGCTTTTAAATTCTTTAAAAGGAATTGTGTTTCAAGTCGGTAGTTTCCCATCCCTCTAATCCATCAAAATAATGCTAGGTGTGTGGCTCCATTCACCCCGAGTGGACGAGCAGATTAGCGCGGTAAAAACAGACAGAGTTTACGTCATGTGACATTTGAACAACATGGCCGCCGGCGCAATCACTTTAGGCGAAGTTTGACAGGTCCTTGACAGGACGTGAAGGAGGTTTTAACCCTTTTGTTTTAAGGACCTTTCACTGTTAGTTTCCATCTGTGAAATTACGGGTAAAATTGTAGCATGCCTTGGCAACTTCGCGCAGAAACCTTGATCGAAGTTGTATGACAGAGATTTGCTGTACAGCTAAATCGTTCTATCAACGGAGAAGGGTTAAAATTAAGTAATCAGTTTAATTGAAGAGCAAGCAATATTGAGGTAGCATGACAATTGAAACATTGAGTTTGTTTGGTCATCGTATCTTAGCAACATAATCACGGCTTAGACGTTAGGTTCCGTGAGAAAATACGAGAATGGGACAGCTGTCGGCTGTCGGCTGTGCTCAACAAATACGGATGCAGAATTTGTAGCCATCAGGCTCAGATACGCCAGTGTTTCGAACGTGTTGAGACAATAATAGATCGTAATCTTGATCGGCGCACAAAATGCCATTTTTCAAAACCAGTGGAAATCGCCCATTTGGCAGTGTTTTGGTAGAACTGCAGGCCGTAATTTCCCCAGGTTTTCCCGGCGATGGTTTTGAGGAGTGTCAGGTGCGAAATCATGGACACATAAATATACTCTATCAATGATAATGCTAACCCTACCCCTCACCTTTCCCTCAGCCAATCAGAATAATCGTTACTCTGAGTAACAAGCGCTCTGATTGGTTCCCATGATTGCGCACTCGACGCTGGTGTTTCTGGAACTTGAGATCTGCTGACGTCAACCCATCACGACAACAACAACGGTTGAGAAAATCCCCAGACGAATGATCGGGCAAAAAACTTTCGTTTTCAACGTCACCAGTTGAAAACATACCAGGGCTGATCGCCACAAGAGATTAACTAAACGATCGTGACGTCAAATAATCGTAAAATTGCAAACTCTGCCAGGATCAATGATCTTTGTGTCGTGTAATGGTTGTATTAAACGATTTATGAATGGCACGTGCGCTCAACAATCGGTAAATTATAACATGCGAAATCACGTAGTGTACGGGTTCCGGTAAGGCTATCCTGGAGTTCCGGTTAAATGCCCAGAATTCAGTGTAATCAATTCAAAAATCGAAGTTTCGTTTTGCTTATTTTAAACACGGAATGTAAATCATTAGATATTCATCAGCAGGCGTTATCTACGTCGTTCGTGTTTTTTTTCAGTTACTTTGTTGGGGCTTACGAAAAAAATCTCAAACATTATTCTTTTTGACGTCTCTTTTAAAACAAAGAACCTGGAGCGATTGGGACATATTTTTTACTCAGTAAATTAATTTTTGAGAACAAATTCGTTCTTTATTACACAACTGACACGCGCCAAATCTTTTCCGCAGCAAGATTTGATAGATATTCGGTGACAATTTGATTTGACAAATGAGCTATTTACACGAAAATGTGAACTGTTTAAAAAAGGGAGTCATTGGAAGTCCGAGTTAAAATTATTCTGCTATAAGTTTATAGTCGAACAGTCATGGTCTCTAGCCATATATCCTGATCCCTTTTGAACATTCAACCCGGACACAGATTACTGGGGGACTTAGATTCCTGTCACACCGGTCCTATTCGCTAACTTCGTCACAGTAGGCCTATCAACATCACATATTCTCCATTACCTAGACCTGTATCGTCCAACTATCATTGTAACCGATGCAGGATACGGACTCATAGCTCAGTGGAATCTCGACCAAGCTTGTTACAGGTGTCTAGTATTGTTAATGTTCAGACAATATTGACATGTGCACAGTGTGGTGTCATGCTGGACACCGTGGTCGAGGGGCTGTGTCAAGCCACGTCGTTGAATCTTTGGCCTAAACCTTACATAATTGGCCTACAAGACGCCAATAATCTACCACCAACAAACGCCTGCTTTGGCGTCAACTGTACTGTCAGTTTGACATTTAGATTTCCAATTCCACAGGCCTCGAGGGCAAACGCCCGTCTCCAGCGAACTCACACCTTTCGAGGGTTACCATTTATGTTTTACATGTTTTATTTTTTGTAAACCCATGAATCTACAATAAATAAATAAATAAATAAATAAATTAATTCTCACTTTACCCTGCCTGCCATAAAAACTCACATAATGGAGACAATTTTATGACTCGAAGCCAACGTACTGTGACGTCATTGGCGTTTTTTTCTTCGCCAAACAATAGAAGATTTCGAATCTTTCTGCCATGGAGGTGTCGGTGGCAGGCCAACAGACCTTTTCAACAAATATGGCGGTCTATCAGTGCTCACAGAAGCCTAATACCGTTCAATGGCCGCTGGCACGATAAGCTTGTCAAGCGGTACAATGGCTGTATTTATAAAAGCTAGCAAAATGCTTTTACTTCAAGTTTTGTAATACATTTACATTGGACATTGCTAACTTTTATGAACACCAGCCAATGTTTATGTAAAATGACTTGCATTGGGAGGACAGTACTCAATAGTCACATAGACCTGTTGATGAATATCTAAAGATTGTATTTTCAAACAGTTTCAGAATACACCAGACATCTCCTGAATGAACCCCTTCCCAAACGCACCCGTGCCCTTCACCCTGACCTCAGTCACCCAACAAAGCCCAATTAGGGAAAGGGACACAGTGGGATCTCGTCCCATTGTCGAGGGGGTAGATTTTTATCGTGTGGCGTTCTTATCGCTAAGGGAATCTGGGGGTTTGTCAGGTACCGACGGGGATGAGCGTGCGTTGTCATATAAGTACCACCTGCTGCTAGTCTGAGACAAACGGGGGAAGAACTTTGATAAATGTGTAGGCTACTGTCGTCTTTATTGTGTCCCCTTTACCCCGTGATAGCGGAAGCTTATATTAAAGAGAGTCCATGTATCACGCGTGAAGAAGCTCCTCCACCAGAGAGTATTCTCACGCAAGCTGGCTCTCTATGGGCAATTCACCATTGTTGGGTTGGTTATATCACGGCTTGACCAGTGACACACAGAACTGACCATAACGTAGCTTCCAATGGCTGAGTTGCCCATAGAGAGCCAACTTGCGCGAGACTGACCGTGACACAAACGATGAATTATTTTCTATGGCTGCGTTGCCCATAGAAAGCCAACTTGCGCGAGATTGGCCAGTGACACTTTCAAACGAGGCTGCGTACTCATAGAGGGCCAACTTGCGAAAGAAAATTGTCACGGGGAAGAACGCCAAAAATGCGCGAGACTGACGGTGGGTCATGATGAAACCTGGAACAGCGTAGGCCTACGAACATAAGATAGCTTACTTGTTTGGATGATCGCACCGGTGAATTTACATCTATTTTTTTCTAAAATGTGGCATCTTCATCAGACCATGCATACGGCCCCTCGATCAACAATCCGCCCATCCCGCACCTGTTGCTACGGATCCCCGTTTTATTGATCACCGATGCAACAGAAAGAAGCGCCGTCATATTTTATGGCTCTATTCCCGTGGTTCGTGAGATACAGCGGACAATAGGGCCGTTATAATCCTCTTGGGGGCAGGCTGGGCCGGACAATAGGATGCACTTGTGGCGGATAGGGTTGAATGGAGACGACACGTGGTTGTTCCCATCGCTGTCCTAGCCTGGGTTTCCTCGAAGTGCTATACATGCCTCAGCGATGGACTTCGTCGTATCATTTGCAAAGAAATTAAAACATGAATCTTGTCAAATCATTTCTACACGCTTATAGTCGAATTTCCACTATTTGTTATGATAAAAATCACAACGGAGGATGTATGGAAAGTCCAAATCGTCGTCTGCCATACCATCGTTTCGCCTCTCCGATCCCTGTTTTAGTATGCACCGTTAGTACCACTCGAAATTGATTTATTGCTAATAAAATGGTATCAATGTTTGGCAAGGGCTACTAAATTTCAATGTTACCCAAATGGGTTGTTGTGCGCCTAGCGGTGGGCGGTACTTGGTATTCAGCACATAAATAGCTGAGAATTTAGGAGATATTTCGTGGCAATAATCATGAATTTTATGTACGAATGAATAGCTGAGTATATCATTCACATAACGCGTGAGTAATGTGACGATTTCGCACCATTTCCATCATTACCGTGCCAAAGTAACGTCACACTGAGCGCATTTTTACTCAATCTTAAAATGAATTCCTTGTTAAGTAACGGTCAACTTTTTTTCAGCGCCCAACACTTATGCTACATTTTCCCCCAGATACCGGAAAGTAACGACACAAACAACATTCTATTTTTAGGTACAAATATAAACAACAATAACAACCTCTCGATACACAACAAGGAAATGTGTGCAGGGTGTGGTCGGCCGATTGAGGATAGGTATCTTCTCCGAGTCATGGATAATTCCTGGCACGAGTCGTGTTTACAATGTAACGTCTGCGGCGAACACCTTTCCAGATCCTGCTTCGTCAAGGACAGGAAGCTATTCTGTAAAAGCGACTACGACCAGTAAGTAGTTTCATTTCTAATAAATGTATACATGTATTGCAATAATGATGTGAGGCACATCATGTTGTCGCCATTTTCTTTTGTCTTTTTGCGGCAGGATGCAAATTTCGAGGGCTGAAATGTCTTCCTACTAACTGAACCGACCACCTTTGAAATGCACGACAGCACATGTATTTCTAATATGGATGACTTCTCGGAATAAAACGTTCTTTACAACAATGCCGGGCATGGGGCCGGCAAAAAACTCCGCGATATCATGCAGAATTTCTTCCAATATCCCCTAATACTCAGCGGGAACCCGAGATGGCTTCCTCGATACTTCGGAAATTCATTAAACGGGAAGCAATCGACTGTAAACAATGACGGCCAAAACGCGGTAACTTTAGAAGCAGACGACAACTGACGGGAAGTGCTAAAATGTTGACTAGGAAATACGGAACGAATGGACGGATCCTATCGGTGTGTCGAGGACGCAATCGCGGATTCTATTCAAACTTATGATATAACATTTTGCAATAAAGCGAAGACTAAACTCTTAAACCGTATCGAATTGCATTTATTAATATTATCAGATCAGAAGACCATATGCTAATGAGACACTTATTTCGTCACCATTGTGTAGGCTTTGTATCTCTCACAATGGCACCAATGATCAGGTTGCGGTTGAAGTCGGCTTTGGTTGTTGATATTGAATTCAAGTGGTAATTTGATATTCCTGATACAATGAGCGAATATCGGACGAGCTCGGCAATACTCGGGTTATTCCGTAAGATCAGAAATCTTAAGGAACCCCGAACCGTGGTGAGGTAAGCAGCCGATATAGTAAGATTTTTACGTCATATGCCAAGACTGATTACTTACTTATCCGTTTTCACTTTTGAGTTGCCAAAATACGAAAAAGCGACCCACTTAGTGCTTGTGTTTGCATGCCATTCATTTTGTATCAAAAATCTGTAAGATAATTGTAAACCGATTCCTCAGTGAACAGAGAGACCTGTCCGAAGTCCTGCCATGCAGCACCACCATCTTTGGCAATCCTTAGAGCACCAATACCCTAGCAACCGTGCATGTCGTCCGGACGACTGGCACGTGTCACCATATTTATGGTTGGCCGGAAACTGCGGCTCGGACCCTCGGCTATTTGAACACTGGACTTATATGAGCAATAAATTCTATTTATCTAGTCATTCCGCATTCTCTGCAATAAATACCGTGTTTGCTTCCCTCTTCCCCAGATCAATTGGTTGTCTAACTCATTCTAAAACTCGCGAAACAGCGCCAGCGCGAAACAATGGCCATCGAGACGAATGGTCAGACTTTCGTGAGTCACGTGGTCAGACGATGGTCACGTGGCACAACAATGGCCGCTACCCATTCGCTCTCTGCATTCAAAACTCTAAGTGCTAGATCTTTGGTCACGTGTCGAAACAATGGTTTCGTCTGTTGGTCAGTTGCCGCGGTGGCACGTGCCCAAACAATGGCTCATTTGGCGATCATCAAGGAGACTGACCAATGACAATGATATATCGGTCGGCCTGTCCTAAGTAGATGTGGTAATTTGCGGAACCAATAGTCTGGTGACCGCACGTCGGTCGGTCATCAATTAACCTTTCGCACTGCTGTGGGGGAAACGTTGTCGAGATGGCGGTCAGAAGCGTTCAGACTTCAACGTCAATTTCCGTTTCGGCAAACAAGAGTTCAAGACATCACGTTGTTCAAGGACGAACTGCGATTTACATTTAGGCCCTATCTTCAAAATATCCATCGTAGTTCGTTGTTTTTGGACCATCATATTGCCGACTTGTGACAAATAAAGAGGATTCAATTATCATCAACACACAGGTGCAACTCAGCCCTGCCAAAATGTGAAAGTGACCCGAGGTCAAGGTCAGAGGTCACATGGATCACGTGGCCCAAACAGATCTGGAATTTTAATGAGGAGATAGCCGCCGCAGGTTCCTACTCCACGAACGTCATTGTCAGTGACGCTGACCCAACATTGTTTGGCCAGTTTTCGGAATAAAGCTCACCAACGGTCTTGTGTCCACTCCTGCGGTCAGCAGGGTCAAAGGTCATGTGAATATTAGCATTAAGGAGTAAGAAGTGGGATATTGGTGGTGAATTAAATCGATTTTCAATCGCCATGATATTGTTGAAGGTGCTTCTCAAAGGAATTGATGATGAATCAATTGACGACAACCGCGTGGACAGTTTCAAGAGACAACAGGCTGCATTGTATGCAGGTGTTGCTTGTGATGACTGGCCCAAGTACTTCAGTCATGAGCCTTGTTAGAGAACGTCTTGCGTTATATAGCTGTAACACAAGTCCTCTCAAAACTTGCGTATTGTGAGGGGGCATTTATATGTATTCTCAGGATCATCACTTCGGACACACCGACAGCTTGACCCCCGCTACCTCCTCTCCTCGTCAACAGCTGAGTACAAGAGAGCCTTTCCAGAACATGTGTAGGCCTACGGTGAAGGGACATCAATTTCCAGGATCATCACTCCTGACACACCGACGAGTTTGACGCTCTACCTCATCAGACAAAGATGTCCTGTCCTCGCCGACAGCTACAACAAGTGAGACATTAAAACTCCACGCCTCATCAAACGAGAAGAGTTGGGAAATTGGCCATTTCCCTGCGGTAGCTGATCGTGAAATCAGAAAAATCTCGCCTCGGCGACAATGGACACGCGAATGGAGTGCGACACATCACGCTCGGATGAGTTCGGAAACGGGAGAAACCGTCCATTTGCCGCGTTGATTTCTCGGCGCCCAATGGCGCATTCGGCCATGACCGGAACTACTTCAGCTTGTTAACGTAACAGAGACGACAACGCTCGCAATCCGCAGAATCGGCCGGCCCGACCATTGTCTTCAAAAAACTTTTATTATGATTTTCATCCGATGGGGAGTCAGGTTCTTTACTTTTTCTTCGTTCATTCATAGTCTTCCATTTGAGATATCTTTGTACGTCGGATGGACTTGCCGATCACGTGACCTATCATGTGACTCATCGCATGGGTGGATCGTGGGTGCCAAAAAAACGCGACACTCATCCGCCGAAGGCAGGTGTTTGCAAGCACAGTTGGTTTGAGGTGATGGTTTTTCAAGCTAAAGCATCCTGCTCAAGTCAAATGATGACAACACGAACAATATTGAAACTGACAAACATTTGGTCTCAACCTGCCAAGCTAAGAGCGACATGCGACTGGTTTTGCTGTGGAGGTCACAAATATGCAGCCATTTTGGTTTTTTCACGGTGACTGGGCAACGGGAAGACTGGGCGTTTGCCTTTGACGCCCTGCAACAGAATGGCCATGAAATGGTTAATATCCTGTTTGACAGCTCAGCGCCAATATCCCTCACACCCGCTGATGGAAAGAACGTGTCGCCAGTGAAGGAAATAGCTTAAATCGCTTGGTTTGACATCAAGAATGTCGCAAAAAGGTTCTTCTGTTTCTCTCAACCGACTCCATAGCAACATGGCGGCCACCGGAAGTTTGCAGACTGTCGAACTGGAAGTAGGATTTTTCGGTTGGCGTAGCAGACGGGGACGAATTGGAGTGACAGGACAAAAGTACGATGTCTTTGTGATTGAACTTAGCTGCATTAACTCTTGAATACTATATGTAGTAGTGAGAGATCTATACCGACTACACAGGGACTTGGACAACAAAAATGGTCGACATTCAAACAATGCGGTCTCGCGACGAATTGAAATCATAACACTCATCGTCTCTTTTCCACTTGAATAGCAGTATCATGTGCTATTCTTCATGGTATAGCGAAGGAGACAGTTAAAGGCTAATAAAGCGACCTTATAACAGTGAGAGAGCTAGCCAACCAGCTATGAAGGACCCGTCACACAAAGGCAGACTAGCAGGTTGATACCAGCCTCGCTATACACAGTCCAATATAACTTGTCAAGACATCACCCAAGCTAATATCGGCGATTTTATTAAATTCCGTATGGGGCATGTCTCACCGTTTGCAGAACAAGAACACGTGTGCTTCATTTGCATAGAATGTACGGCGAGTTTGTTATAGTAAGGATGAAACAAACTAAAAGCAATACATTCCAATCTTGATATGTTCTTCATTCATGTACATTTTGGTGGAAAAATGTACTTGGATGATTAACCAAGTTAGGATGGGAAGTATCAGGGATGCGCTCTAAGAGGTTGAACTCCCAAAGCTGACACCTTTTGTGCTTCTTTGAAGTTTTCCTTTCGATCATTTCGTACCCGTCTCTGACTGTTGATGCATCCTAACATGGTAGCAGAGCGTAGTCACCAAGTTTTATTAATATCCCTGGTTCTCTATAGCAGCGTTCGAGTGTTTGTCAGATCTTTAATTAAGGTTGGCTTTATTGGAAACTGCCGTCGGAGTAGCTGTGTTGGCAATGTTTGACTCACTGGATGTTGCGGAGGCGAAGAACGTTCACCGTTCATACCATCAGGCTTCAGTTTATTAGTTAACCCTCAGCCTTCAATAACCAAAAAATGTCGACATGCAGAAAATTCCAAATTCCCCAGCCTTAGGCTTACCCTGTCAGGTGTATAGAGGTTCTGCACTGACGTCACAACGGTCACGTGACTGCAACGAATCGGCCATGTTGGCCGGCAAAAAAATGTCCGGCGACGACGTCAAAACTATGACATTATGACGTCAGGATCTGTGTGTTGACGCTGTGTTCATGCCGTGACGTCGCTTGACATTTTGACGTCAATATGGCGGCAATGTGTCGTCATGGAAATGTGACGTCACGTGAAGAACCTCTATCTATAAGCCTGCTGTTATGTTGCAGCCGCGGTGCTTGTACTTTAATATCTGACAAAATGTTAAGTCATAAGTCAAACAAAAAAGGATCTCATAAACGTTAAGTCAAAGCGTCTACACGACGTGGCCTGGTCCCAGCTGGGATCCCAGTGACTTCCTTTTGTTCGACTCCTCTTATGATAATAGGAACCACCTGTTTTTCTCTTTGAATCTGAATCGAATATCAGAGATCACATCCACGCAATATGTGACATCTGCACTCAGGTGATTTTAATTAAAATGTACTGAAAAGAAGAACTGCAGGTATTTCAAATATTGATTGAAGTCATTTTTCAATTTGTCATATCCTGTCCTTTCGATCACGTGACCGTTGCAGCGAACGAATAGAATGGACGAAGTCTGTTGACGTTAAGAAACGTGCAAGACACAGAATATGCCTGGTACATACTGTACTCACTAACAATACATATTGCAACTTCCGAAGATGTTGAAGTTTTACATCTATTTTTAACAATACGGAAGGACTCGTCGCTAAACCGTTCTCGGAGGCCGAACTAGGCTGTTGCGAAAACTCACTATTGTCAATGGGTACGGCATAGCTTTGTCGCTAAAGGGATCCGTACCCGTACCCCCGCCCTCCCCCTACCAGATCCATTCTTCCATGTTATGTATGCAGGCATTACTCCTCGTAACGTCCCATTGTCTTACACTGAACGTCTACCATTATGGCCTCTTCGTTCCGGTTTATGTTTTCTCAGTGTCAGGTTTTACGACCAACCTTGTTTATTCTCCAATTACGTCATAGAGGAACAATGCTTTGGGTTCATGCTGTACGATTCTTTTGTACTGTTACACAGCGCTGTATCTCCCCAATGTTACCAAGGATGGTTTCTTGGAGAACAACTGCTGTGTTTGTAAAAGCAGCAAACAGCTAAAAACATTTTCCCGACAATTTTGACGTCATCCTTCCTACAGCACTAATCGTCTGCACATGGCTTCAAAATTTCTTTTCGTGGAAAAGATTGTCATGTTGATAGTTTTTGATCCGTTCTGCGGATTGCTCATCCCTTTCTTCAGCATTCACCAACATCAACATGAGTTTTTCTCGCCCAAACTCTCCATCTGTTCTCGGTTGATGTGTATTCCGCGGCAAACACGGAAGATGTCCCCTGTCCGGTAACAACAAGGCCAGGAGGACGATACGATTTCTCCCTTACTCATAAAGCCATGTCGCAGCCCGTGGCATGTTTACTCTCAACGAAATCAATGGCTTGATGACTCGCTGAGGAGCTGGCAGACAAATACACAGACTCTAAGTCTAAATGGACAAATATTGTGTTTCCTTTCCGAACCCGTGTGATGAATATGAAGCGGCCTGCAACAAAGGCAGACGACAGCGCGAGGGTCCCGGATGACAGCCTCCAAACGTCGATTCCCAAGGAGACGGAGTGTAAAATGTTCTTCTCTGTGACGTCACATTTCCGGCAGTCCCGCAGTTAACAATCTATTTTTGCACTTGTGACGTCATTCTTCCTGTAATCCCGCAGCAAACATCGTCTGCGGTCCTTCTCCCATGCCGATCCTTTGCGGTGAGGGTTTATACTTATGGACAATGTTTGAAGTAGTTAATTAATTTTCGAGATGTCTTCTCTTTCGAATCTTCCTTCGCGCCGAGCGGATGTGGCAGACGAGTGCAGGTTTTGGCGGGAACAATGGGCACACGATCGTTTTTGCTGTGACCTGAAGTGTGAAGATGGCTCACAAGTATCATCCACGATCATGGGAAAGTCCTCGTGGCATGATAAAGTATCACGACATCTCTCGTGGTCGATCTGTTTGTTTAGGGCTCGTGACTCAAAGGGTTTGACATCCGAGGAAAGAATCAATTTGAAGGATAGCCGAAATCCATCTTTTGTGGTTGAACTCCTTTGCCTCAAGATGGCTGATTCATTTCAGATGATCATATGGCCACAACAAGAGATCGACTCCAGCCCAGATATCGCCCTCGATAAAACTGGCAGCAAATAAACAAATTCATATGACTGACATGCGTTCCTAAAGCTGGTAGCACACACACAATCCAAATCTGTGAGATCACATCACTGACCTGCGTTCCTAAAGCTGGTAGCACACACAATCCATGTCTGTGAGATCAACTCACTGACATGGGCTCCTAGAGCGGCAGCACACAAACAAAGTAGATGCAAGATTGGAAACAGGGACAACAGAGAAACGTGTCGCTCTATCTGCCACCGTTTCCCAAACAATAAGGGGAAACACTGACATACAGAAACACTGGCAGATATCACACCGTGTACCGAACATAAAACTCGCAGAGACGAGGTAGCACAAGAGGCTTTCGTTCACAGACATGGTCTAGCTGTGGCAGAGAATTGATCATTGAGATTTCAGTATTTGTGCTCCAATCTTTATGTAGGAGTTGCAGGTTGTTGATCTTGCCACTGGGGACCAGAGGTAGCCCTGATCTCAATCCGGTTTCTCTCCCTTGACGCCTATTAGGATCTATTATTGTTAATGCTACACGTTGGTCTCTCATCACTTGTCAATTACTGGCACAGCAATCATTTGATTATACAATTACCGTGCTGTCAATTACTGCACCGAGGTTGTGCATGACCGGTGAAATCTTGTCAGAGGGTCAGATAACATGGATAAGGAATGTCACACCCAACGCGAATATCTTTGCGGCCCGAATTACGTTGGTGAACCCCCAACTGGCCCGAATTTCATTGGTTGAATTCCCATCATATTTGTGGCCCGAATTTCATTGGTCGAATCACCATTTGTGGCCCGAATTTCACTGGTCAAAATCCCATATTTGTGGCCCAGTTTATCAAACAAAAGCAGTGCATGTACATTGTGCATGTGCATTGATTTGTGAAAGTGAAAATGGTTGCCAGATAGATTTAATATCGCCTCTTAAACCACAACCTGATGGGATTAGAGTCAGCTGTATCTGCGTGAAATCCTCAGATTGTTCCTGTCCACTGTCACACGCGTTTAGAGAGAGATTTGTGGATGTATCATTTGTTTTGAAGAGTTATGGCCGGAGGTACCGTCGTTATCAAACAATAAATGGAAAATAAATTCACAATTGGATTCAACGCCTCGTTAAAGCTGTTGTGTTCCGTCCATCTTGCGCACGCTGACCATGAATTATTGGGACGTCATGATGCATGGAATTATGGGAGACAATAATCCCGCAGTGAATGGTCGCGGAAAATCTCCGATTGTCTGCCCATCGAGATCATGTAAGCCCGTTATAATCAAATCAATATAGAGAGTTTTATGAATTCTCGGTTTTTCCTTCGAAATGGCAACCCATTTATCAACGCCGTTCCGCCTTTTATACGAGTGTCATGGCTTCCAGGAGGAGAACAGACGAAATGAATACAGATGAATGCTGAAATGATCATTCCAACTCCGAGCCTGGACATTATTCGTTTATTCGTCTCTACAAAACGACCAATCGATAGACTTATTGTTTTGCTGGAGGAAGTGATCTTTTGTACTTGAAGTAGTTTCAGCCATTAATGTCAAGAGAAGCCATATTAATCAACAGTGATCATTCTCGACGTTCGAATGTAACTGATATTTCTATATTTCTAATAATGCGTTTTATTGAAATAATCCATTTACTCTTTAAATTTATTGTTTAGATTCGTGTTGCGAGTTGTACAAATGGCGTCTGTTCACACGGTTGCTTAACAGTTGCCTC
>NMRB01000079.1:450016-463090 GCA_002633025.1 Notospermus geniculatus
ACATATCAATCTAATTTCTGAAAGCCACTTTCCATGTCTTCTTATCAAAATTTGACAGCCACACACCGGTGACATGTCAATTTCATAATAGACGGATTTTGATCCTGTCTACGTTTCATCGCACCTATTCACCGTGCCAAAAATCGACCGACCAATCATGAAGACTTTGACAAGTTTCGCTGCTCATTCGCCGCAGATCCATCCGGGTCTTTTCACAACCTGCTTGCCTCCTCTTCTCCTCAATTGTCCATATTCCAATCGCAAATCACACGGGCTATTTCCCATCATTTGTAAGCGCCGGCCGATTAACCTCATTTGCATCTCATTTGCATACTCTTATCGCTTCGTCTGCCGTATGATGTGTCGTCTGCTGAAGACACGGAGAGTCAACGATCTGTAATGTCAAAATAGCCATCTGAAACAGGTGTTACAGCAATACAATGTCGATTAATCACCCAGTGATCTATGCAATCAGGTGTAAGGGGTCTAATTTACATATCATTAGCATATTCTCTCTTTCGCACTCAGCATCTAACATGGATCTTGCATCGTTTCGTTCTAAATCATATGCTTATTGAATCTGAAAGTATTCTCAATACATTACAGGAATGTACATGTACCAAGAACGATGTACATGTTTGAGGAGAGCGCATCATGATATGATGGCCACAATCTTCTATCTTACAATCTTACATTTAGGCCTGCATGAAGGTCATCCTATTGAAGCCTGAGGTTAGACGTCAGTGCCAGAACAGCAGATAGATTGATGATCTTGCAGCAACAGAGACCCAACTCAAAGCAATAAGACTTGTAGGCCTACCTACAACAAATGTATTTCAAACAGTAGGCCTAATGTCAACTACTCTTCGTATCATCACGCGCCATATTCACGAAGCCTTCGCAACTTTACGTGCACGCAGGTCTATTGTTTGGCTGCACATGCCCTATTGTTCACCGACTGCCTTACATATTTGTGTGCACACCAAGTTGCGAAGGCTTAAATGAATATGGCCCGATTCTAGAGCGAAGTGTCGTACGTGATATTAGGGAGGTTTCGAAATCAAACGATAAATGTAAACTTTACGACAACGTTATTTTTCATACTACACATAACCAGATTTTATATTGCATTTTCGGTACAAAAACAACGTTGTCGTTAACGTTTACGTTTATCGTTTGATTTCGAAACCTCCCTAATTCCTCTATTCTTGCTATTCTAAACTCAGAAGCAAGCCTTACTAACCAACACAACTTGCCTCGTACATTTCTTAATTAAATCTCGACATATTGATAAGAGTCAAGTATTCTCATTGGCTCTGTTAATATTTCATTAAACCAAGCTATTGTCTCAGAGCCAGTGTTTAACTGCCACTTCAACACCACGCTCTACTCCAGTACTTACGCCGTGTCTTATTAATTACCACATGAAATCTAATGGCGAATACGGCAGAACCATTTACCATATTGAAGAAATCGACAACAGCAATTGAGGAAAGGCTGACTGGTCCCAATAGAACATACAATGACATAACCCCAATATATTTTGATGTCACGGTCCTATCCTTGAGAAGTTGAAAAGAAGCTCTTTTACCTACAACCATCATTCAGTTTCTACAACGACCCTACAAATTTGCAGTCCTTCGTCAACATGTTTACTTGCCGTGGTTTCTATGTGCATAGCCATCAAGGAAGCAGTGATATCGGCTGACCAGGAGTCGTAAGAGCTCTTAGTCAAGAGTTGGGTACAGCTGACGTTCTGTGTCTGAAGGCCAGTATTGTGGCCTCTTTTCAAAAAAAGTTAGGCGGGACCTCTGCTCGCACGTACATCTAGGGTACCATCCTGAGAATATCAGGCTGCTCGCTCCCTTCGTCACCGCAGACAAACGTTGTGTGAGCGGATGAAGAGCAGCGAGGTAAAAACCCCTGCTGTGGGAGGATGCTACGGTACTCACCTTGATTTTTTTGAAAATACGCGAACTTGCAATGAAAAACCAGCGTGAAACTTGTGCAGACATCGGGTGGACAAATGGTGAAATTGGGGTCGACGTCTACTCTAGATTAAGATACAATCACGCATACAACCACGTATAGTTCTCTAATCATCAATAAGTTGAATGGAGAACTAAACCAGACTGGGCCGTCACGCGATACCGTGATGAAAACGTGCACGTGACTTTGTCGCGCCAAACCGCGCAATGATTGTACAAAATACAATATTTGTTTTGGCATAAAACACCTACAATCCTGCGTGGAGGGGACGGAAACTTCTCACCGTAAACTTATACAATTTTTGTCAATAAACAAGCAAGAATTCACTGTGTCATACTCACGTTTAAAGATTTTGCAGGCAATTTTCGACCGAAATTTACCTCGACAGCCGTAATGGCAGGCCTGCCATACCTACCTGCATTATATGCCATTTTCGGCGCCATAAACGCGTGCAAAGCCTGAAATTCAGTTCTGGTATGTAGATAAGATGATAGAGATTGCATTTGGACAGGTCATTTCAAAATGACGCTTTTTTTAAACGATTGACGCTTTTTTGAAATTAGACGTGCTAAAGTCTCTTATCTTCGGGTGGCCTCGGTTAGCCGCGATTGTTGTTGTAATCTTCACAAGTAAACCATTGTAAAACGTTGACTTCAACTGCCCCGTGATATCACGCTGCAGCGCGACCACCATTCCCACCATGCTCGGCGAGCAGTTGTGCGGTTGCGCCACATTCGATCCACTTCCTCTTTTCACCACGAAAGTCACGGTAAAGCGCGAATCGCGGTAACGCGTGACGGCCCAGTCTGTAAACAGGAAGAAGACGACAACTTTGAAATTTCTAGGTTGTTCTTTCAACTAAATCATCGTGGAATGACCTTGTAAAAAGTTGATCTTTTCAATTCAACGCCAGACTCTGACCTTCAAAAGCGTAACGCCTCGCAACGCGGAGACTGTCGGGTATAATTACTACACCACGCCCTTAATTGGCCATGAAATTAATCTCCCCAACACGTGCAATCGACACCCTGACAAAAGTCTCGAAATCTGCGGCCCTGTGACCAAGATCCGGCCATTCTGCCCGGTTGGCTACCAATGGGTCGCTTGTGTCACAAATCACAGACGTCGCTTCTGACACTATTCATACGGCTAATTTAGCCACCGGAAAGGTCAGTGCTATAATCCGTGAAAAGTTGCTTTGATACAGACGGAGTCGGGATTAGGAGAAAGTGGGTTTACTCATGCGAAGAATATTATGAACTTCAAATCTAACTGGATATTTGTTCGCAGCGATGATCATCCAAACGACACTGCGCCCACGCTGTTACGGGTCGTCTACTGACTTCCCACAGAAACTTCGAATCAGGCCTCAGTACTAAATTTTTCCTTTTTTTATATTTTTCAGATTATTCGGCGCCAAATGCAAAAGGTGTCTGCAGTCGATTCCGTCCAATGAACTGGTCATGCGCGCCCTTGGCAACGTGTACCATCTGCACTGTTTCTCCTGTATCGTCTGCGGTCATCAGCTGCAGAAAGGAGACCAGTTTGTTCTAAAAGACGGACAACTCTTCTGCAGACTAGATTTCGAAAAGGAATTCACGCTAATGCCCCTGAGCCCTAAAAGTGAGTTCCATTTTGTCCCTGGTGGAGTAAAAGTCAACCATATGCTAATGTCAAGTAGGTCTTTTGTTTACGTTTCCTTGGTGTTGGCTCCCGGAAGTTAGGAAGCGATTGTTGGGCTAGTTTCGCAATTTTACCAAGAAGTTTCAACATATGAATCAGGAAAGATCGAAAAAAACTTAAATATGTATTGTATAACATGTGTAATTTGATTTTTTATCAAACCTTCGATATTTTAGACCCAATGAGAACGTTCCTACCATTATCCTCTGGGCTACGCATGCGCTCTAGCTTTCCAACCTCCGGGAGCAGACGTCACCACATAGTGTTGTAGTTATTTTATTTTTTCATTTCATGCACCTGTGTTATTATTCCACATTTTGCACCCACCATATGTTCAACAGATCAATTACCAAACTGAGGCTGATAATGACCGGCTATTTACCAGGTATTATTGTGTATATTCAAAGTCATGAACATTGACTTCTGCATTCTCTTTTCATTTGGCATTACTTTAAACGGCGTTCGCCCTGACACATGCCAAGTTCAATTACGTTTTTCATTAAAAAATGAAAATAGATAACACAACAGCCAGATTCATCAACAGGCTCGTCATTATTGGCAATAGTACAATGATGACCCTTGACCGGCACTCACCATTGTCAAAAATTCTCATCTATAGTTGCCGACGATCACCATAAAACCGTAACACACCTTACAATAGATTTTGCTGCGCCATGGTTGTTGAAAGTGGTCTGACACGTGTTCACAAATTTCATCAAATATCATCACAATCAGGAAAAAACTGTTGTGAAAAATATGTCGATCGACAGGGAAGAAAAAATATAGTTGAAGGGGTGCTAAGAACCTGTATCTTCAGTTTTTGCCTGACGGTGTAATATATTACTTTCAAAATAATTCAATGGGTCATATGAATAAAGACTTAGTAAATGCTTTTACTTGAATTTTGCAATACAAATGCACTAGGCTATGCTGTACAAATCTGAAGGTAAAGCATTTGCTAGTCTTTATTCATATGAGCCAATGTCTTGTTAGGCCAAATTCTTGGCTCTGATTGGAAGAATTAATTCATAAAGGTCTCTGATTGGCCAGAGTATACAAACGATAAGCCAATAGAATTGACGATCCTGTTAAAGCAATAAAAGGCAGAACACCATTTGATAAACACTGTCTAAAATTGGTGGGATAGGAATATAAATAAACTATAATAACAATCAAATTATCAACACAAAACAATTCATTAGGGGGCGAGAAATACGCAAATCCGGATTCATTAACTCGAACGCTGCGCGAGGCGTGTCACGTGATTAGTCCATAATGGCGGCGCGGTGTACAAAAGGCTTCCGGCTTTCTCCCGGGGAAAATTTAATAAAACTGCCGCCCGGGTATTTCGGAATTAGTTCTATCGTTTATGGTTTAATAGCCGGGATGAATAGCCGCCGATATTGATGATGATAATTAATGCCCAGAAGATTGTGGGCAGGACTTAGCACCATTTAGTAGCATAATTTTCGATATGCGCGTTTAGGAAGGAGATTAGTGCTATTGAGGGGAGTTAGCGCTCGGTTATATTTGATGGCGTTTTTGATGTCTACCATATGATTGGTGACATATCGACAATGGGGTTGTTGAGGGCCGTTTTGTCGCGCTTGGTGGCGTGAACTCGATTCATGGAGTGTGATAACGGCGGCTGTGGAAGAACATGTAATATAAAATATGATAAGATTTGCCGCCAGAGTAGGCTGTATTGCTTAAAATCTCAAAAGATGGAAGTTTGGCATCTTCTGGTTATTTCCGAATTCCACTTTTTACATGCGTTTTCTGACGTCGCTCTGGTTCTTTATCGACAAAACAACCAAGCATGTTGTGTTTACAAGTACATGTACATGCAGCGACATTTCATGGGCACCACCTGCCCAATCATCAATATGTGACCCGATCTAGCAAAAGTAGGCGCAAGTCGCAAACGAGGAAAGGGTTAATGGCCTTGCAACACAATGGGTCATATGAATAAAGACTAGTAAATGCTTTTACTTGATTTTTGCAATACAAATGCACTAGGCTATGCCGTACAAATCTGAAGGTAAAGCATTTGCTAGTCTTTATTCGTATGAGCCAATAGCTGAAATGTACGTCTCTGCAGGTTGACAATAGTAGTGGACAGCAGTGACAATACTTGATTTAACTGATGACCAGTGATGATGACCTACGACATGCGCCTACTTTTGACAGATCAGGTCACATATGACAACATGCAACCCTCTTTCAGGCGACGAAGATAGCAGTGTAGAAGATAACGAGAGCGATGGAGGGAAGGGACCAAAGAGACCACGAACAATACTCACAACAAGTCAGAGAAGAAAGTTTAAAGCTTCTTTTGAGATCAACCCTAAACCATGCAGGAAGGTGCGTTCACCGGTTTCATTCTAAAGGGCACCGCACACGAGCGACAATTTTGACCGATTTGTCGGCCGACTTGGCTTCCGACCGCCAAAGCGACAAGATTTGGCGCTTCTGATTGGCTGATGTCTAGTCGCACCACCAGTCTCGTCGGCGGTCGCCCAGATTTAGTCGCTCGTGTGCGCCGCCCTTTAGCGGCCTCAGCAAGTTGCCCGCCCCGCCCTTCTGGTAGTTGGGTACCCGTGCCTGTACGCGAATATCAAAATGCTAGGGAACCTTTCAGAAATGATCCCAGTTCAACGGTTTTTGTTGGCCAACTGTTGAACTTTTATCTCTAAAATTCAGGCACCACTTAATATTTGGGCACAATTTTCATCTATTCTGTTTTAATATTTTTACATGTACATGTGTTCTCTCTAGGTACGTGAAACGTTAGCAGCCGAGACAGGCCTCAGTGTCAGAGTTGTTCAAGTATGGTTTCAGAATCAGAGAGCAAAGGTAAGGTCAAGGCCATATTCCTCGAAGTTCAAGGTCAGATGGCGGTGATCGCGATGCATGCACTTTGAAATGCCAATACATGTGATGTAGTAAAGATTTGTTCCACGTTTGTTTCGGAAAAGCTGTTGTGAGATCTGCCCCATGACGAAGCATCCTCGCAAACACAGTTATTAGGCCTATGTACATTTTTGTTACTTTATGTCCATGTATTCTTTCCAGGTGAAAAAGTTAGCGCGACGACAAAATCAAGATGGCAGCGTGGACAACCGGAAGTCGTCCAGTCGGTCGCAAAAGCGGAAGAAGGAAGAGGATGACAATGGTAAGAATATCAAATGTACGTCACTTCCGGTATGATTTCTTTGTTTTCCCCCTTGTTGTTAGATTGAAATGTCGATTTGCGGTCGATTGTAACGACTGACCGCTCCAACAAGTCATTTTAGACGGAAAGATACTTGATCAGGGATCTTCTACGTGCATCAAATTATTATAGCGTCTCTTCAAATACGTAAGATATTGGTTATACATTGTTGTACATTGTTGTACATTGTATTTCCCATCGTTAAAGTGTTACGTGATCATTCTGACCAATCAGATTTCTCTATAATTGTCTATGCGCACAAATACGGAATTTTTTTTCCAAGGCCTGCGGTCAGGTTATCACTTTTAAATACAATCTCTCAAATGGTACATGTATCTTTCAGATGAGCCAATGAACCCAGACCAAGGTATGCCAGGCCTCCAGCCCATACCAGCACCAGACCAACAATACGGTGGCATCAGAAGCTATGACCAGACCCATTCACATAGTATGTACCTGCACAATTTAGTTCCCACGACAAAAACAATATTTTGCGATATAAGAAAAAATATTAGGTAGGATGGGGGATTTTTAAAACGAACCGTTACGTACGTCACGTTTTCAAATTCTGACTGCAGTTTCCGGTTTGGGATCTCCTTTGTGACCTTGGCCAAAAAAACAAAGCAAAAAAACAATACCAAAACGGGCTACACAAAACGAGGACTGGCGACAGCTGTCACGTGTTATCATGTGGCCAAGTCAAGGGGGACTGAGGCATATAATTTACCCGTATATAAATCACCAGCCTCCGGCTACAGATTCTAAAACTGTCTGTTTGTCAGTTAGAAGACAATACGATGGCAGCTCATCTTCAGGGCGACGATAAAACCGAAAATTTTAAAAGAACAATAATATTTTGTTTCTCGCGTTCTGAAACAGTACAATTGAACACCTGTAGAACAATGGAGATTGAACACAAAATGGGGGTTTGTGGATATTGTTGGGGATGACAACGAGAAAAGCATGCGTGACTTCGCTAAAATTGGGTTATTGTTTTGATTTTATTAAAAAAATAAAACAAATTGGCCGACGCAGGGAAGAAGATATCTTCAACTTGAATGTCACCCATTATAAAATACTATGGTTCTAATTCATATAATTTAAAAACGCGAGATTATTGCAAGAATCTGTCATCACAAGCTGTGTAATATTCAACAACTTATGAAACAAAACTATAAAACTCGTCACGCAATCCTTTCAACAATAGGGAGGTTTCGCAAATCTGACGAAAAATGAAATACGAAATACGGAATTCAACTTCATTTCAGGGACCTAATGTATTTCTGGAGATGGTTGGTACCACAAATGTCCCTGCTGCCAGTGCGTCTTTCAGCATGTCATGTAAGACCGAGAGAGTTATGGTGCATCTTGAATTTTTAAATTTCCACTTCGTGAGATAAAGATAAGATAAATTTCAAAGTTTAATATACCGGTACACCGTAACTCTATCGGTCTAACATAATACGCTACAAGACGCTCTTGCAGTAGGCAATTATTTGTGGTACCAACCATCTCCTGAAATACATGTACATTACGTCATGGAAAGGAAGTCCAATTTCGTATTTCGTACTTCGTTTTTCGTAAGATTTGCGAAACCTCGCTATTGTCCCACATTCAGCCCACTGCAACCTACATATGAAATTGACAAAAACATTGAAATACGAACTGCACTGACGATATTATGAAGGAGTTCCAGCAACAAGGTTTTAAAACCGAGCAAAACCTCAAGATCAAATCGACAAGTTGACTCAGGTCGCGGCCCATATGGAATAAGTTAGTACCCGCATGTCTCAAACGACCACACCTTTGCCTTCATAGGCGTTATGATAACCCATTCAATATCTTGAAATCGAGCCTCTGTGCAGAGTTTGTGAAATATGAGCCGAGTACAACTCGCCACAACCGCGACTGAGAACAATAAGTCAGTATATACACAGGGTCTACTAAATGTTTAAAAGTGAATGATGAAAACATGATTAAACTATGGTCAATAGCTCTTCGGTTATCTCAAGTGGACATCTGAATCGAATGAATGTACAGATTGAATACTTTTGGCATTTAAGTGACGGTTTTAAAAATCTCAATTAACTAAAGGTGATAGGTTTAATTGAATTGCTGAATCAATGATCAGGTAGGACACCTGTCAATAAAGCTTGAATAATTTACTAAGGACTTCGTTGTTGCTGATCTTATGAAGTTAGAATATTAGCTTAGTTCGTTGTGTCAGCAATAGGTGTCGACTGACAGTCAAATGCCCTTGAAATTTCAATGGGGATCATAACTATGATAGAGGCCAGCACACAGTAATCAGGTCCTATACAATGGATGTCTTTTGTATGGGAAATTGATCAGGACCTGAATGTTCCTTTCAATTAACCACTAGTGACACCTATTGAGATAGTGAGTTGGGTTTTTTAATTGGATTGTAACTACTAGTATTTTCGTTATGTACAGGCCTAGATGTTACAAGACTTACCGGTATCATTTTACTGATTTTGAGGTTCCCACGGGCCTATTGCAAACCTAACACGAATGCATCCCCTTATTTCCTGTTTTTCAGGTCCAATCTACAATTCTCAGCCCATGTCAGAAAGTATGTACAACTCGGACAGTTCTATTGGTTTAGAGGGGAGCCTAGACAATCTTGATGATATGTTGACACCTCAAGCCCCTGTACAGAATGGACAGCCCTCACTCATTAACCCAATAGACAAACTCTACTCCATGCAGACGTCATATTTTAGCGCGGAGTAACACGAGATCTACTTTCGTTGCGGATTTATAGAATGTGCTTGACGCCGTGCTAACAGCCGGACTATTTTTCACCGCGGAAGGATATCATATACGAGTACATGGCGTAGAGGAATACACAGAACGAGAGGAACACTGACAAACATTACACCTGTCACATATTACACCTCAACCTACCGGCAAGACAACAAACCGAATATCATCTGTGGATTCCTCTTACCTAAACATCCTGTGAATAGACTCTCATTAGTATTTATTTGTGGATATCATGTGTAAGAAATCGAGGCACCTTACGTCTATCAAAGGTACATATAACCAAAAATAGGACATAACGCAAAATGTTTTCGCAACTTCGAGCAGAAAGTGCTCACTTTCCCACAACAATTCTGTCATGTCTGTCCCTACCATCAGACTTGAACATACTTACGTGCTTTTCGCTCGGGCAAAAAACCCCAAACTTTACCTACGTAGTTATACCGGTAGCGGCATTATACGGTAACGTGGACGTTAGGATTTCCCAACGTCTCTCTTGTAAGCCTACGTGGACTCCTGCAATTTGCAGTCCCACCCAGACGAAGTGTGCCTCAGTAGGCCTAAGGTGCCTCCAGATATAGTCACCATACTCAAGTTATTTGTAAATACTTTACCGTTTTTAAAATGGTGATTTTATTTTTAAGTCTAGCACATCACTGTACTTACTGGATGTTTTCCGTTGTTTTATTTGATGCAGAGAACTACTGACATCATGCACTTCACTTTTGTTATGGATTGGTTAGAAGGGGCGTTTCTGGGGTACGATAAGTTGTCGAACAAAATAAAACCTGAACATTCAAATCATCGCCATCGCTGTCAACTTGACGACATTAGAGAGTTTTCGCAAAGCCCGCCGAAACGCCAATCCCATTGTTCGATGCCACGAAGAGAGCAGCGAACAATAGGATAGACGTTCGCGTTGGCGTTCGGGGCTTTGCGAAAACTCTCTAATAAAATGCCTTCAACTCAGTAGGCTAGCTTCCTTCATTGACAAAGAAATTTTGGCATTTTGAACAGGAAATCCAAATTTCATCACGTGTTAGGAGAGCAACAATAGAGAATCTAATCTGAAATGATAGAATGACAAATTATCCGTTTAAAGACATGGTGGAGAACGCCTACGTTTAAGGGCATCCCCGAACACCCAGCACTGGCATGCGTAACACTGCAACCCCTCGGTGTCATTACTGAAATCAACACCCAGTGCGCATGCACCTAGGCCAAGTTAAGGCGTCAGCCATGAGAAATGATACCTATTTTGGCTTGACGAATAAACTGGTGGGCCGACAACAATTGTGCACACACGACAGTACACGGTCATGTACTTGCATGCAAACCTGTTTCCATCACAAGGCCTCCGTGCTGGCAACTTACCTTTCTGAACAGCCAACACAGGGCCGCCTAAAAATCTAAGGTTTGGAGCTTCATATATAAGCCAAGGCCCTCTCTGGCGTGCGCCAAGCAAGAGCTAGTAGAATAGGCCTGATGACTGACTAGGGCCAATGGTGACGAACATCAACTTGTCCTTCTACAAAAACAAACAAAACTCCGAAAACTGGACAATATCACAAAAATAAATAAGCCAACGTCACATGTGGAGTAAGATAGGCCTACCTACGCCTAGATTGTCAACATCAACAGCTTAGATAGTGAGCCTAACTTTGAGACTTTCACCACATCGAAAATGCACTGTGTACAGAGAACACGCAGCCAAAATCACTCAGGGCGATTGCATGCACTGGGGCCGCCATTTGCAATGGGTCAATTGGCTAGGCCTAGGCCTACTTCATGTCCGCGGAGTT
Source organism: Notospermus geniculatus (assembly GCA_002633025.1). Classification (NCBI taxonomy): domain Eukaryota; kingdom Metazoa; phylum Nemertea; class Pilidiophora; order Heteronemertea; family Lineidae; genus Notospermus; species Notospermus geniculatus. The sequence continues at coordinate 461,489 of NMRB01000079.1, forward strand.
TGTTGGAATGGAACACAAACGGACGACGTCCAACAACTGGTTACAAAAGACCCTCGTCACCAGGTCACGCAAGTGTCGAAGTGAACCAAGAAAAAACTTGAATGACAAACAATAGGCCTCCCTACAACATGTTGATCTTTATTTCAATACAAGTAGGCCTACCGGAACATGTAGGCCTACATTCCTACGCCTACAATCAGTTCTCCAACCGACACCACTCAAATCGAAACCTTTCTTTTTTAGTTGTTCAGGCAGGAGCACCCAGCTAGGTCCGTGGCCAACCTTCGCCCTTGCCCTTCCTCTTGCCTCTTCAAATGTCCAGGAAAGGAGACCAAGTTCTGACCTTTGGTTCGGGAACTTCGGAGAGGGCCCGATCTCTCTACCCTTCGGTGAACACTGTAAAAACCGTCGTTGGGCGTAGGCTCGAGTTGTTGCATGCCCGGGTTGCATGGCGCTCACCCGCGCAGACGACGACCTGCGCACCACCTAGCGCAGCACGATAGAACTATAATAAACCACTCATTCGCTCTCTGATCATGATCTTTGTGTTATTTATTATTTGTGCATGAACATAAGTGTAAATTAAAGAGGACATTTTGCAATAAAATTTAGATATCTTATAATCCTTCCTGATTTGTTATTTTTGGTCATACACATAAGCCTACATCGACTTCGATCATGGATAGAGTCGAGGTCGCCGAACCAAAAACTATTAGGGAGGTTTCGCAAATCTGACGAAACACGAAGTACGAACTGCGAAATTCAACTCATTTCCATGACGTAATGTATTTCTGGAGATGGTAATTGCTACCACAAAATAATGTCCCTGCTGCCAGTGCGTCTTTTAGCATATCATGTATTAAAGACCGAGAGAGTTATGGTGCATCTTGAATTTTTAAATTTCCACTTCGTGTCTACGAAGTGGAAACGAAAGATAAATTTCAAAATTTAATATACATCGCAACTCTATCAGTCTAACGTCATAAGATTGCAGCGATATTACATACTAACCATCTCCTGAAATACATTACATCATGGAAATGAAGTCCAATTTCGTATTCGTGTTTCGTCAGATTTGCGAAACCTCGCTATTCTCTGATGAGGTGCCAAGGGAAGCTGTTTTCGCACCAGTGAAACATGCAGTTGCGGGCAGAGGATGGTTGGATTACCCTCCACATCGACATTCTGCCGGTCATAGGGATAGGCCTACCAGAAACTTAAACAAGTCAAACGAGTGTCTAAATAATGTTTTATTATCAAATTTTTGTACTCGTCATCGACGATACGTCGTCGTACTTCGTCTGATGGGTAATGGGTAGAGGCGTTGATTCCGTTCCTTGCTGCTCGTCGTCCGCTGTAGGTCTACCTTTGACCAAACCACTAGTCAGCTCGTCCGTCTGTGAACATTTCCTGTAGAGGGGATAGGGAAAGGGATCAAGGTATTAGAGTTGCGAACGTAACTTGGTATTGCGGCAAAATCAACAGGTGGTGTACGTTAGCACAGTCGGCCGAAGGAAGTCTGAATTTGGGGGAGGGGGAGCGAAAACTGCTTTTCTGCTTAGGGTGAAAATTTATGACCAACCATGCAGACCCCTCCCCCCC
>NMRB01000079.1:463511-477908 GCA_002633025.1 Notospermus geniculatus
CTCACCACCGTGTAGATTACAGTACTCACCAGACTAGCTACATACGGGGATACCACATTCCCTAATCGGCTACCGATGCTGCAGACACCCAAGGTCCCATTTCTTGTGGTCGTTGGGAACAGCTCACTGGTTATGATATAGATAATTGTGAAGGCAGCCGTAGATCCAAACTTGCCAATGGTGGAAAGGGCGACGGTAATCCAGTGATATTCTGTTGAGAATGAGACAAAACATCGCAAAATAAAATGGCGACATCTGATTGGACTTCGACAGAACATGCCACATTTCAATGGCCAATCAATTTGAATCGTTGGACATGCGATTCAAAGCTAACCAATCAGAGATCTTAGACATTGCCGCCAATGACGTAATGACGTACCCGTATCCACTAAAAGGACGACCGGGATATTAGCCAAGCAGGCCACCCCGCAAAGCACCATGCTGAATACATGCGGTTTCTTTCTGCCAAGGCGGTCTAAGGTGAAGTAACAGAAAACGCAGGCCGGGATCTCCACCGCTGCTGTCAGGACGAAGTTGATGTACACGTCACCGACCAGGTTACCGGAGTTGAGGGAAAGGCCGTAGTAGGCCGTCGATGCAGCAAACCTCGGAAGAAGAGTAAAAGAAGTTAGACGTGCCCCTCCAAAAGGGAGGTTTCTAGCGCGAGTTGGCTCTCCAGGGGACCAACAATGGTGAATTGCCCATTGGCAGCTACATGTACTTGCTATAGAAAACCCTCACGTGGAAAACCGCTTTGAAAATACGTCCAACATAGCAGCTGAACAAATTTATTAACACGTTCACTGCCGACGCCATTTTTGAGGGTCCAGTGTTGCCGGGAATTTTTCAGACATTGCCTGTGCCATTGAATGTTATGTCCTATGGCAAATCTTACCCCTTCTTTCACTCTGCCAAGCAACGTTACGTCCTTCGGCACTGGAGGAGGTCCTTTGCCATTGCCAATGATTTTATTTTGAATGGATAAATCATGACCTAAAGACGTACATATACGCCCCTGGCAAGAACCAAAGCAACCACTATGACGTAATGTATACATCCCCGGCATTGAACGTGTTATACTGAGAAGGAAAAGTGAGAAATAAAAGAGCACATTGATCATAAAAAGGAGGAAGCCACATGAATGGAAGAGCCGGAAAATGAAGGAAAGATGACGTGACGAGAAGTTGCAAATTTGGACGATTGGTGTCACCTCTGCCTCGGATCAAGAGCGTCGTTTGGGATTATGTTTCGGTCTCAAGGGATTTGATTATGCTTCCCTTTTCCACCACTAGGGTGTCGGACGAAACCGCTTTCGTCTGACAAAACTAGCGGTGGATAAGGGAACTAATCTTGACCAAGACTTGGATTGGCGACAGTTGTGTAAATGTAACATACCAGTTAAACATCACAATTAAAACCCGGCGCAACATGACCCCATTTTTCAGAAGGGCCAGTAGCGACCCGCCCTCCATCTCATCCTCCACAACAACCACCTTCTCCAGCATCTCAGCTGGGATGACCTTCTTCTGGTTAATTCTGGCAGCCGTTCTGAAGAACTTCTGCGCTGGCTCTTTCCGGCCCTGCGTCAGCAGCCAACGGGGCGATTCGGGGAGTAGGCTGAAAGTAGTCCGAACAATGACTGGTCAGTAGAGACAACTACTGAGCAATGTTGAGATGCAAAATCGTGGACACTTATGTGATCCCTCACAGCAAAATGAGCCAGAGTGTGCACATTAGTGGACCCAAGGTGACACCAACGGACTGTTGATTTCAGGATTGTCTGCCCATTGTGGAATATTACTTTGTCCATTTCTCTAATTGTTCTCTGGTGTCATCTTGGGTCTTCTTTCCGGCGCATTTCGACTCATTTTGCTGTTAGGCTCACACATCCTCTTCAGTTTATTTATTGACATGATGCTACTTGTTAAAGATAATGTATCACGACTTCATTGTTTACATTCAATGTTTGTAAACATGGATGTTTACATTATGTTATTTTGGACTTTTGGGACATGCCAACCCACCAAAATGAATACTTTTGGAATCAACAGAATTTCTAGAGGGGCATGGCACCAATAATTTACTCACAAGAAAACGAAAGCCTTGACATAAACAAACAAAATGTAAATAAACAATGAATTTCGTGGCCCGCGAAAATATCCGTGATACATTATCTTTAACCCAACCTTCAGCCAATCGAACTAATTGTTACAGAGTAATAAGCATTCTCATTGGTTTCTATATGTTGTTGATTTCATCAATCGCGTTTGTGCGCGCTAACTGGTTGCTGCGCATACGTAATGGAGAAGTCCATTTCACTCACCAATAGAACGGCAGTATTAACACAATGGACGGAATGGAGAGGGCTATGGAGAGGTAGACCCAGTCCCTGATGTAATAAGCCACCGGTGCCACTAGCATTGTCCCGATCGGGTAAAGACCGCCAATGAGTGAGCCTCCGAGAGCTCGCTTGGAAGGACCAAGGATTTCCATACCTGCATAAAAAAGAGCAATCATAAATGTGTTGATAATAGGGAGGTTTAGAAATCAAACGATAAACACAAACTTTACGACAACGTTATTTTTCGTACTACACATTAACCAGATTTTATATTGCACTTTTAGTACAAAAATAACGTTGTCGTTAACGTTTACGTTTGTCGTTTGATTTCTAAACCTCCCTAATGTCAGTGGCTTTCTTCGACACACGTGGGGTTAGTTGTAGGAATTGATCGCCATCGGGTTGAAAAAGAACCTTCGGTTCTCCCTGGAACCATAATTAAGAAACTATAGTGGAATACAATGTAGCCAAACCAACAGCTGAGAAATTGCTAAATTTGAATATATTGGAAAAAACGGGGTATAAAAAGGTGTCGTTCACTCCATAGTTTCATTCTTCCATATTCAAATCGCTGAACCACCGATCGAATTTCTTCCCGATTGACCCAGAAACAGACTCTTGTTGTTCCGAATTTACGAAGGAAAAACACAATTTACAAACAAACGAACTGGATGGAAATGGGATTTCAGTTTTTTTATTGTCCTGCATTTAATTCATTAGCAAATATCCACTTTCAAGCGGAATGAAAGGAGGTCAAATTCAGAATGTTCTTACCGTAGGTGAATGTTGCCCCGTAGGCTGGGACACCGAATAACCCTTCAAATATTCTGAACACCATCAGCATATAGACGTTTACTGAGAGGCTGAATGCGACGCAAGAGAGGCCCATTGCTATGCATGACGTCACCAACACCGCCTTTCTCCCAAATCTGTTATTTAACAAAGAGATAGTTAGAGAAGGAAAATGAACTGACGTAAATGTTAACCATGTGCAGGTGATTGAATGCAAGCAAAAACCTTAGACGTTAGCTAAGGTTACATCTGTTGAAAATACCCGTGTTTTTCCAGACCCGTGTCAAACCCGTGTGTACGAAAAGCCCGGCAAGAGGTCACACTACCACATTGTAGTTAAAGAAGCCCGACGAGAGTTGCGATGCATGCATTGACTCTTCAGTCATTTCTGTATTGGCACACATTGTTGGAGGCGCGAAAACGACGTCACTTAATGGCTGCGCCATCTGTCGCCGTGCTAAAAACTAACGAAAACACGGGGATTTCGAAACGCACGGCGAGCTTGCCGTCGTGTTTTTCAGACACGGGTTTCTTGAAGCCCAGCAATTCATATGTGTGACTGCAAAAAACCCGGGGATTTTATGTAGTGTAACCACGGCTATAAAGGGTGTTCATTGGTTCATCTTGGTTAACTTCAAGTTAACTTCAACTTTATGTATATTTCCCAAGTTACACACCACGGTGCATGTAACGTTTTCTGTGAGGGCCGTGTGCCAGTGTGACATTACAATAGATTGACGGAATAAGCGGCGACTTGACAATGAGCGACACACATAGAAACAGTGCGTCTGTTTCCCAGTGTGTTCCGAACAATGGGAATCACACAGAAAAATGGCCACACTGAAAAACGTTACATGTACATTACATGTACAACTGGTAATTAGAGTCTCAAATACTCTCTTGAATACGGCATACCGCCCCTGTAACCCATTACATCAACATTGGCGCATTGGATGTTGATTTCACTGCTTTTACAGCGCCCTCACGGATGGTTCGAAAAACGAAAAGGACTCCCCTCCTATATTAAAGGCAGAATCTCCACTCGTGCCCAGTGAGGGCATGTTTTGACTGAAGTTATAGCTGTAAACTCTACGTCAGGGCGTATTTGGTAGTCCTACAGGAGAGGGCTATACTAACCTGTCGGTCATCTTACCCCCGAAAATACCACCAAACAGCCCACCGACAGCATAGATCATGTTTATCACAGCGGAAATAATGGTTTGGTCACATACCAAGTCGAACTTGAAGAAAAACACGAAACTAGAATTAGACGCATCGGAGCGACATCTCTGGGGGAAAATATCAACTAGATTCTTACACTTTGGGCGTTATATTTTAAGCCCAATCCTTACATTCTAATCAAGTTTCATTAAAGACGGGATAGAGATGCCATTGATGTTTTGATGTTGATGACTTCGGACAGAGACATGGTGACTGTGACAATTTTTGCCTATTAAAAAATGGACAAGCCATGGAGGGTGGCATATTAACACAGTTTTTTTCGACACTCACCTCAGTTGCAACTGTGGATTGATAAATAGACTTATCATACACCCACTTCGAACATTTCTCCAATTCTCTAGTCCCGTTCGACCCGGTGACGTTTGCGTAAATATCGCATTTGTCACCTTCGGGGATGGTGGCGTTGATGAGATATCTGTGGGCGTCATTTTGAATGTTGTACGTATCGTTGTCCAAGCCCGGGATGGCACATCTGAAAGGAACAGGCCAGATTTATTGTAAGCCTTTGAGAGTTCATTTTGTTGAACGGTTTGTATATGAATGGTTTGAATGGTTTGTAGATCTACACGGCAATGAAGTCGGAATTCATTGTTTTGGTTCTTTATTTGTTATATAGCCGCATTATGTACCGAAAGGTCGGCCTTTGTTTTAGCTAATTGGGTCATCAGCAAGTGACAAACGTCACATTTTTGTTATTGCACTGTCCCTCTGATACATTTAGTGTAGCTGCAAGTTAAAATGGTCAGGTCATTTCAAAGATATTTGACATTTTCGAAAACAGGACTCAGAAAATTTGATCACTGAACCCAGCCCTTAAACCTACCTATAGTCCGGTATAGCCAAAGTAAATACCACACACAAATCTGTCAGGGCTATGGTGATTATGGAACACGCCAGGGCGCAGTACAGCAGGCATTGATATCTTCCAAAATGACCGACTTGATTCAGAGCTTCATCGAACTCCATCGTTGTAATCCAGAGTTCAACTGTGACAAATGTATTGCACCAATTTTAACAACGAATTTCAAGAACACTTTTGAGCAGTACATTCCAATCAAATTTACGTTGATATTATAGCATCAATGCAACAGATTTTTTTGGTTCATCCAGGTGGATTAATAGATTTTTCAACAAACAGATGCCAACAGCCAGCAGCCAGTTGGTTACTTCTTCAGTGTAGGAATAATTTGTGCTTGCATTGACTGAGTCAATGATTGCAGGACCACCTGTTGGTGTATAAGCCAGCATAAGTTGTCCCTTCATTGACCGAGTCACACTCCACCAACGCTGGTGTAACACCAGATGTTGGTGGGTAGGCCTACAAACTGTCGAGGGCCTATACTAACACCAAAGGATCCCTCAACCCAAGCTGCGTGTTGAGTGGAAACATTCGCACTGTGGTGATTCGTACACTGACAGGACGGCCGTATCGGGTATTTTACCCTTCCCGGACTCGTCGATCCCTGTTATTCATTGCCAAATAGGTAACCCAGGTACTTACATAACGCTTCTGCCACACCTTTCTGGCCACGAATGACAATTGATTGGATGAGTCTAATTCATACAGGTGTAATGAATCTAACGTTCCCGATACCAGATGTCCGCTTCTTTTGTTCAGGGGACATCTCGTGACAGAAGTTCCTGTCTGTTAGTGTCCGGCCTATTGTAGCTGCCGCTTATTCCGTCAGAATCTGTTGTTGGGGGACATCTCATATCGGGGTACACGACATTCTACTACACCGGAAGAGTAAGAGTACAAAAACGAGTGTACGAATCACCACACTGATTCGGTTCTTTCACTTCTGAGATCAGTGCCCTGCAAACAATAGTTTAAAAGGTAAACCTTAGAAAGTAAAGGTTCTGGAATACGGGCCTGTGTCTTCACACGATACATACAATCATTTAGGGGAAGGAGACAGTGTCAACCAATAGCTCGGCCTACTAGTGTTCGGAGGCGACATGTAACGGCAGGTGTTTTTGAGGAAATGGACATTGTAGACTTCCTAGTAATGAATGTATCGTTCATGCGGCTGCAATGCGTCCAATGACGTAGTAAACGGGTGTAGTCCCTCCGGCCTAAGTCCTTCCTATCCATATAGGAAATAATTCCTCACGCTCATATAGCCCCATTTCACGGGGTGTTTATCAATTCTAATGTATTTCAAAAGAAATCAATATGTTATCATTATTTTTTTAATAAGACCTCTAAGTGTCCATAAACAAATGATTACGTTTGAACCATGTGACACTTCGTATCTCTTCTATAGGCCTACATATCATTAAATCAGGAGTCACAGTCCATTGTCATTCGGAAGCGGATTTGACTTATCCAGACATTAGGGAGTTTTCGCAAAGCACCCGAAACGCCAACGCGAACGCCAAACCCATTGTTCGATGCTACGAAGAGACAACCGAACAAAAGGATAGACGTTCCCGTTGGCGTTTCGGGGGCTTTGCGAAAACTCCCTATTAAGGTTCGATAACCCGTAAATTTCATCAAGAATAGGCCTATGTATCTTTGGACATATTGTTGATCTCATGGATATCAGCTGCACGTTACACCAGCAGGGCAAGTCCACGGTCACGGACGTGACATTCTTTCACTTACTCAGCGCTGTTTACGCAAATTTTGGAACCAGAGAAAGATGTAATACCCTGCATCATGTCAGGCTCTTGTCCTTTTATGCCCCTGGTATGAATTAAGTTTGTTGTGATTCATAATTAGTGCACTTTTGCTGTAGTTGCGTCACGGACGTGACATCACACATGTCAAAGGTGCATCACCGCGTATGTGTAATACGCGATGATGCACTTGCATTCTGGGTAAAGGAAATGACGCAATGATAGCGATCTGTAACGACACTTCTGATTGGTTTAATGAAATAAGAGGCCATGGTTACCACAACGTAGGCCTATGCAGGTGGTTTCACCATTCCATCCAACGTCGTCAATTGGATGGAAGGTGTCAAGGTTTTTGAGGCACAAGTTGATATGAAAGGGCACAAGTTGATAAGCATAATTGCTTTGTGCTCCTTGTTTCTGTATTTTTTTCTGTATTTTCTGTATTATTTTGGAAATAAGGAAAAAAGGCTTGCCCACCGACGGACAGTGCCATCCACGAGCCTGCCAGAGAGAGGCCAAGCTCGCGGATCAAGCCAGTAGCGACGTGAAACTGACTCGCCACTACAGTGGAACCTGTGTACATTGAACACTCACGAGGAATTTCAAAAGTGTTCATTTGTAAGGGGGTGTTCAATGTACCAAGGGTCACCGTACTACATGTAGGTGGCGTTAGTGACATAATAATATTATTAGACCACCTCTGGTTGACTCACTCATTTTCCATTAAAATAAGTCCCACAAACTCTCCAGTCATTCTGTATGTTCTGACTAAACCGAATGTCATGAAGTGCATATATTACTCTCTAGCTGTCGACTTCACATTGCTTCTAATCAAGCCTAAACCTCCATGGCTGTTCAAACAAAACCACAATTGATTGTAGTTCACACTTTCACGTCCCATATCAATTTAAGGACCTCTGGGGTGACAAGTAATTAATGCTAATCAAACATTCCGATGAAACAATTGGTGGGTGTTCAATTTACCAAGGTACATTGCTGATGGGGATTGAAATTACTGTTCAATGTTCAAATTAGACAAGTGTTCAATGTATAAAGGCCCTGCTAATTGAATTTACTGTTAGATCTGGCGGGGAATTTCAAAAGTGTTCAAAGTAGGCAGTTGTTCAAAGCACCAAGGTGTTCAATGTGGCAGGTTCCACTGTACTTTGTTGCGCGCAGAGTCATATGCAGCCTATAGACTGTTTAGAAGTAACACAAGCAAAGCTGCAGCGTTCATGTCATTCAATCAGTGAGTACATTTGATTCGTACACTTCTAACTCCCTATATCGGGATTTGTTTTAGGTCGGAACTTGGAGGAATAAAACCTCCAAGGTCGTAGGCAGATAAAATTTCGGTGTCAAATTTAAACAGTAGCCGCGCACAAACCATGCATAGTAGTCGATACCATTTTTTTTCAAAGTAAGAGGTGTGACGATTCCATTGTTTCCCACTAGAATTACGCCTGTTAATAAAACACCGTAGACGAGGAAATGTATCGGGGAGCATGCGAGAGAATTCGGACAAAGGACTTGCATAAAGCTTTGGGTATCGCTGTCCTGTCGGTATCGAAGGTGTGTGTTGCGCATTTTGAAATTGTGGAGTTCATAACTTTCCGTTGCCAACTACGGGACCCTTACTACCATTCCATGTGGAGGAAGCGCTGGGTCATAATTGTCAGTGGTCCGAAAACCGACGGATGAATGTGACGAACTCTCAACGACAAATTAGGTCTACTAAGTCAAAACAAAATCGATCACAAAACCAATCTATTGCGACGACAACGACCGTCTAAACGTCGCCTCGTCGGGCAATCGCCGGAGAGAAACAGCGAGTGCACCTGTAGGGTGAACGATGGCGTCCAAGAATCTTTTCCAAACCGAGGCTATACGAATCGGCGTCCAAGAATGGAACGAGACAACAAAATGGAGGCGTGAAAATGTCACTGACGATACACCGACATTCGAACCACACTATCTAGTCATTCTATGTCAGTTAATATTATTCTATGGGGTGCCTATTATTATTGTACCTGGTGTCATCGGCAACACTCTGTCATTTCTCGTCATGGTCATGAAACACAATCGGAAAAATTCTACCTGTATATTTCTAGCTTACCTCGCCATCGTCGACAATTTGATTCTCATTTGTTTCTACGGAATTGATTGGTTGACAGTCATCCTGAAGCCGAATATAAGCACCATAGAATGTGGCATTAGAGAGGTACTAATTTATGCCTTCACGCACATGGAATCCTGGTTGGTCGTCGCCATAACACATGACCGTTACATAGCAACGAAACGACCAATGGAAGCTCGGACAATCCTAACGGTCGCCCGGTCGAGAAAAATCTGCATTTTGCTCACGTTCTGCTTTTATCCGTTCGACATTGGTTACATGTGGTTGAGTGATGTTGTCTATAACCCCTTCGGTGACTACATGCAGTGCATCGCCCACCGGCAGGATCATCTTACCCTCTTACAGATCATGACAGCCATTGAATTTCTCATCTGCGCAGCGATTCCCTTCGCCGCCATATTTACTTTCAACTACGGGATAATCCAGGAGGTTATATCGGCCAGCAACAAACGTGAGGACATCGGCACACAGAAAAAAAGATCAAAAATCCGAAATTCGGATGACGCGGACACTTTTGGGTATTTCCTTCACTTTTATCACGTGTTCTCTTCCGATTCACGTCGACCCGCTCGTCAGAGCTTTCACTGAGATTACGTACGACCCAAACGTCATGACTGACAAACCTTTCATCATTTACACCGATGTTTACGGATTCAATGTATCCCTTTTAGTCCTTATACTCTTGTCGATACTCTTTTCACTCAACAGTGCAGTTAATTTCCTGTTCTACTGTGCGATGGGTAGACGATTTCGCCAAGATGTGCTAAATCTTCTCATGTGGTGGAGGAACAAGTGGGCCCAGTAGACCCCTGCCCGCAGAAGCACCAACTGTTAGGCCGACACAATCCTTATACAGTACAGGTCACAATTGACATCCCTAACTTACTCGTAAGTTACGCGTAACTTACGCATAACTCACGCTTTGGTTTCGCGTAACTCACTGCGTAACTCGCCAAAATCGCGTAACTCGCCTCGTAAATCACTGCGTAGCTAGCGAAATTCGCGTAACTCACCGTGTAACTTACCTCGTAAGTTACGCGTAACATAGCTCGTGAGTTGTTGCGTAAGTTACGAGTGACTTACGCGTAACTTACGCGAATTTAGGGATGTCAATTGTGACCTGTACTGTACCTTAACGTTGCGTTTACGCTGATATGTGTCAACGAATTTGATTGGTTGGTTTCTTTGGAGCGGTGGCCTCAGAATGCCAGCCGTCGATTCGCACCGATATCAGACATTTTGATTGGTCTGGTTTTCGTCACATGACCCTATCATAAGGCCCGTCTACACGATCATACATTTGTTCAAAACATCATCATACATTTGTATGATGATGTCCAAGCTTCTTGTGGATTTCCGTCTAAACAATGCAGCTAAAAGTTTGAACATCATCATACGTGTTAGATGCTATTCAAGCTTGTTGGGAAAACGGTCCACACCGATCATACATTTGTCCATGACCCTATCTTAAGGCCCGTCTACACGATCATGTTTTGAACAAATGTATGGTCGTGTAGACGGGCCTTTACACGGTCGATGAATAGAGCTATCGGAGTACTCTCTCCTTTTACACCGGCGACTTACGAGATTGAGGAATGGACATTACGTGAACATTGGAGTAATGATTGTGGTACCTCAGTCGGTCCTTCAAAGTAAAGGCAGGTGTACACTTCCGTCGCGCTACGTCGCTCATCGTCATCGACCATCGTCGATGTCGGACGACGACGACGAACGACCGAACTGTAAACCCGCTTTTAGGCCTGCTCTACGAGACCGGAACAAACAATAACAAGCCAAAAAGGATGCAGTTCATAGTGAGAAATGCTCATTCCCCAACCCCCCCCCCCCCCACGCCAAGGTGACGGTTCTCCTGTAGGAGGTGCTGCCATCTTCCTTTTCTGCTTAGCGTATGATTCATAATAAACGCTTCGTACTGAAACAAGCGTACCATGACTCATGCATGGTCAGTTGGGGAACGGAGCAAAATTTTTGGAGAAGCGGAAGAAATCGCTGCTGGACGTTGATAAATTGGATTTTGAGACTCCAAGCAAGACGATGGCTCACTCAGCAATTTGAGCCAGCAGACTACGCTTGGCCAGCTCCTAATAGAATCCTCGGCCCCGGTTTAGGCCAGTAGCCGTCCGATACAGCCGATCGTGCGACGAATCCTCATGTTTGCCTCTCCGTTTATGCTGACGTCAGGTCGCACCATGGAGGTACTTACTATAAAGAATAGGGAGGTTTCGCAAATCTGACGAAACACGAGGTACGAAATACGAAATTGGACTTCATTTCCATGACGTAATGTATTTCAGGAGATGGTAATTGGCACCACGAATATCGCCTGCTGCAAGAGCGTCTTTTACCGTGTGACGTTAGACCGATAGAATTACGTTTGAAATTTATCTTTAGTTTCCACTTCGTGCGGTATCTACGAAGTGGAAATTTAAAAATCCAAGATGCACCATTAACTCTCTCGGTCTTACATGATATATTAAAAGACGGCGGCACTGGTAACAGGGACATTATGGTACCAACCACCTCCTGAAATACATTACGTCATGGAAATGAAGTTGAATTTCGTATTTCGTACTTCGTGTTTCGTCAGATTTGCGAAAACTCCCTACTACCTCCTTGATCGCACCTACGATTGTCTACGCCACAATAAAAAGCAAATAATTTTAGTAGGTAAGTTATGCGTCGCCTAACTTCCTACAGTAAGCGCCCATCATTGAAATCAACTCCTTCAGCTCATTCCTGTACTTTCGCCCTCCGCCCAAACAATACATGTAAAAATTTAAACTGTAATTAAACAGATGTATTGTATACAAGGTCACAATAATGATATTATAGAGCATAATACTACACGTCTCGACGAAATTCTCGAAGACCTCGGCGACCTGCGGAAATTGGAGGCTCAAAAAGAACAACCTGTATGGTAATGACGTTAAAAGATAGGCGGCGCTGACGCTGATCAGCATCTTTGTAAGATGTGCCGTATCCTTTCCTTCATTTTGAGGCCCTTTTACCTGACTCAGGCTCGTCCGTGTTTTCGAAGCTTTTCTACACCTGTGGGTGATGTCAATGAAAAGTAAATCGTGTCTCCGTGAGTGTTGTCGCAGTCACAAAACCCGCAGAAGCGAGGAAGCACGCATCTAGGTTTTATAGCTCCGACATGACTCGTAGAGATTATGTCACTAATGTATGATTTCCGTATGCGTGCTTGTAAGGCCAGGTTCACCATCCGATTCTGCCATTGGACAACGACAACAACAATGGAAACAACTACACTGAACAATGGCATTTTCCGTCCGATCAGCCAAATCGAATGCAACTTGTGTGTTCGAAATTCAGCGACAAATGTATAGCGACAAAAGGAGCAGTCAGCCGCGCTTATTGCCAAAAGATGGCAGCAAAGTTCTAGCGGACCAATACAAAAGAAAATTCTCTTGATTGGTGCTCAATCAAGCATGAATGGGTCCACTAGGCATTAAATGGGGCCGTAGTGACACCTATTGGTCAAAAGACTGACGGTTCCTATTGCTTAACTTGGCGATGTTCGGTCGGCTTTTTTCCATTAGATGTACATGTGTAGGCCTGTAATAGAATTTACATTACGTCATAGGACTCACAATCTTACCCGTATTGGTATCCTCAACAAAGTGCCAGGCATATGCAAGATAACAGTTAACTGCAGTCAGTAAAACCGTCCCCACGATTACCACCTTCCTGGCACGACCAGGGGTACAGTACCTCGGCGCCATCAATGGAAAGCGGACTGCTATGGCCCGGTCAACCGACATGGCCGTCAGGAAGAACCCGGACAAAGCTGCGCATATTGAGAATACAACGAGAAGTGAGCTGAAATGCAGGAATATTGAAAACGAGTATGGTGTTGATATGATGCTTAGGAAATTTAAAGGAGCACGGTATGGCCACTTTTTCTCGACAGTCGGCGCCACCGCGCCACTCTCCAACCCGAGAGTCTAACTACGTTTCGGCGAATGACCAGATTTACTGCGTACATTTTGTAATGCATTTTTGTAGTTCGTCTTACTGCCGCTAGGGGGCTCCCTCTACGTCGGCAGTCAAATAACGCATTTGAGATCCAATACCGTGCTCCTTTAAGTGGCATATGGCAGTGAATGATGTAAAGTTAACACGTTGGGACAACGGCAGGATGGTTCCAAAATAATATCGAATAAAGCAGGTGCATTCTGTCTCGCCTAAAAAGGAATACATGTGTTTGAACCAATACCTACATAAACTGAATATCTCTGTCATATTGGATCGATTTCTGGTAGAGGATAGGAGTGAACACGTTCGTCAAGACTAAAAGAAATGTATCCGCCACAGCCATGGCTGTCATGTAGATGGACGGCGACATGTGTCGGTTGTTTCCCTTGTTTGCTATCAGTATGATGAGGATGTTACCGGGAACGCCGAGAAAAAAGAACGGACCAGGGCAGAAGGTAGAAAATGTGGTGTGCACCAGTACCAAGGTGTCGACATCGCCGTATCTGCACGTTGTTTCCCGTACGCTGATGTTGTGTGTCATTTCACCCGGTAGCTGTGTCCGCCAGACGACAGAATCAGTCAAGCTGACGACGACGATCAAATTTATATACGATTCCTTAATTTGCTATAATCGTCAGGGAATGTATGTGTATTACAACTCTAAAAACGCTGTAGGTGAGATTACATCGTCTCCCCTCAGGCCAAGAGGACACACTTTCCATTGATACGAAATTGCCGTTTATTCCAATTTGCTTCCATCTCAGATAACTCCTCCAGCAGACATAAACATGTAGACCGCTTATGTGTATTTTTCGCCTAGTGAGTGTCAAACTGTCCCTGATCTCTAAACTCGCCCCCAGTGTTCAGTTGGCCATAGGTATAGCCTCACGAAGCACTGGCAAGATGGCGCCAAAAGTGAAGGATCATCAATAGACGGCGCTGTTTGACGAGGGATCCAATCATAAGTCATCATCACAGGTTTAACCGAAGCCGCCGTAACACACTTTCTGATTGGCTAAGATAC
This sequence comes from Notospermus geniculatus, assembly GCA_002633025.1. NCBI lineage: Eukaryota > Metazoa > Nemertea > Pilidiophora > Heteronemertea > Lineidae > Notospermus > Notospermus geniculatus. The sequence continues at coordinate 477,687 of NMRB01000079.1, forward strand.
CTGTACAAAAGTACACTGTGTATTCATACTCGCGGCAGATTCCCAGCGGGGATTCCCCGAATCGGACAGCTAACGCCGTCTATTAATATGCACCGGTCGACGCCAGTTAAAGTTAAAGTTAAAAATAGTTAAAAGTTAAAGTTAAAGGGAAAAAAAACTTTAACTTTTTTTTAACTTTCATTCGACGCCGCTTTGGCGTCGAGTTCTGAGCGAACGAAAATT
>NMRB01000079.1:479695-494047 GCA_002633025.1 Notospermus geniculatus
ACTTCCTACAGTAAGCGCCCATCATTGAAATCAACTCCTTCAGCTCATTCCTGTACTTTCGCCCTCCGCCCAAACAATACATGTAAAAATTTAAACTGTAATTAAACAGATGTATTGTATACAAGGTCACAATAATGATATTATAGAGCATAATACTACACGTCTCGACGAAATTCTCGAAGACCTCGGCGACCTGCGGAAATTGGAGGCTCAAAAAGAATAATCTGTATGGTAATGACGTTAAAATATAGGCGGCGCTGACGCTGATCAGCATCTTTGTTAGATGTGCTGTATCCTTTCCTTCATTTTGAGGCCCTTTTACCTGACTCAGACTCGTCCGTGTTTTCGAAGCTTTCCTCACCTCAAGAATGATTACGATGTTGCAGACGATGATTATTGTGAAGGGTAGGATAGTCCCTTGGGCGAACTGGAACCCTGTCGCTGCCAGGGTCCCTGCTGGGTCGTCCGGGATGAATATTACAGCGTTTTCTACACCTGTGGGTGATGTCAATGAAAAGAAAATGGTACCTCCGTGAGTGTTGTCGCAGTCACAAAACCCGCAGAAGCGAGGAAGCACGCATCTAGGTTTTATAGCTCCGACATGACTCGAAGAGATTGTGTCACTAATCTATGATTTCCGTATGCGTGCTTGTAAGGCCAGGTTCACCATCCGATTCTGCCATTGGACGACCACCATAACAATGGAAACAACTACAGTGAACAATGTCATTTTCCGTCCGATCAGCCAAATCGAAAGCAACTTGTGTGTTCGAAATTCAGCGACAAATGTATATAGCGACAAAAGGAGCAGTCAGCCGCGCTTATTGCCAAAAGATGGCAGCAAAGTTCCAGCGGACCAATACAAAAGAAAATTCTCTTGATTGGTGCTCAATCAAGCATGAATGGGTCCGCTAGGCATTAAATGGGGCCGTAGTGACACATATTGGTCAAAAGACTGACGGTTCCTATTGCTCAACTTGACGATGTTCGGTCGGCTTTTTTTCCATTAGAATAATGTACATGTGTACATGTGTATAATGGAATTTACCTTACGTCCTTGGACTCACATCTTACCCGTATTGGTATCCTCAACAAAGTGCCAGGCATATGCAAGATAACAGTTAACTGTGGTTAGTAAAACTGTCCCCACGATTACCACCTTCCTGGCACGACCAGGGGTACAGTACCTCGGCGCCATCAGTGGAAAGCGGACTGCTATGGCCCGGTCAACCGACATGGCTGTCAGGAAATACCCCGACAAAGCTGCGCATATTGAGAATACAACGAGAAGTGAGCTGAAATGCAGGAATATTGAAAACGAAGTGGCATATGGCAGTGAATGATGTAAAGTTAACACGTGGAGACAACGGCAGGATGGTTCCAAAATAATTTCGAATAAAGCAGGTGCATTCTGTCTCGCCTAAAAAGGAATACATATGTTTGAACCAATACCTACATAAACTGAATATCTCTGTCATATTGGATCGATTTCTGGTAGAGGATAGGAGTGAACACGTTCGTCAAGACTAAAAGAAATGTATCCGCCACAGCCATGGCTGTCATGTAGATGGACGGCGACATGTGTCGGTTGTTTCCCTTGTTTGCTATCAGTATGATGAGGATGTTACCGGGAACGCCGAGAAAAAAGAACGGACCAGGACAGAAGGTCGAAAATGTGGTGTGCACCAGTACCAAGGTGTCGACATCGCCGTATCTGCACGTTGTTTCACGTACGCTGATGTTGTGTGTCATTTCACCCGGTAGCTGTGTCGGCCAGACGACAGAATCAGTCAAGCTGACGACGACGATCAAATTTAAATACGATTCCTTAATTTGCTATAATCGTCAGGGAATGTATGTGTATTACAACTCTAAAAACGCTGTAGGTGAGATTACATCGTCTCCCCTCAGGCCAAGAGGACACACTTTCCATTGATACGAAATTGCCGTTTATTCCAATTTGCTTCCATCTCAGATAACTCCTCAAGCAGACATAAACATGTAGACAGCTTATGTGTATTTTTCGCCTAGTGAGTGTCAAACTGTCCCTGATCTCTAAACTCGCCCCCAGTGTTCAGTTGGCCATAGAAGCACTGGCAAGATGGCGCCAAAAGTGAAGGATCATCAATAGACGGCGCTGTTTGACGAGGGATCCAATCATAAGTCATCATCACAGGTTTAACCGAAGCCGCCGTAACACACTTTCTGATTGGCTAAGATACCTGTACAAAAGTACACTGTGTATTCATACTCGCGGCAGATTCCCAGCGGGGATTCCCCGAATCGGACAGCTAACGCCGTCTATTATGCACCGGTCAATGAGATGTCTGAACCCCCCGTTCAGAGGTCGACGCCAGTTAAAGTTAAAGTTAAAGTTAAAGTTAAAGTTAAAGTTAAAGTTAAAGTTAAAGTTAAAAAAAGTTAAAAGTTAAAGTTAAAGTTTAAAAAAACTTTAACTTTTTTTCAACTTTAATTCGACGCCGCTTTGGCGTCGAGTTCTGGGCGAACGAAAATTCCTCCACCGTCGAATACCTGGCGAATCAAAAAAAATATGGTGTTGTGTTGCCGTCGAGTGTCTGAGGTAAATAATTTCCGTAACTGTCGAATTCCTGTCGAGTAGACTTTAAGGCAAACGTCGCAATCCTGGCGAGCTGGTGAGCCGCTGTCGAATGCGTGTCGTCCGACGACAGAATTTCGTCACGAAACCCATTGTGCGATTTCCTAACCTCGCTTCTAGGGCAGTTTATATAAATCAAATGATTGTTACTCTCCATTCCAGGTCCGAGTGGCGCGAGGTTTATCAACGATAGCTCCCCACGGCTGGGCCGAATTTGACATAGGCCTACCATGGCGTCAATCGAGTTGTCTTTTTTGGCGCTACAGCCATCATCACTGTCATTTTCCCGCAAAACAGGACAGAAAAAAGTTCCTTCACAAATCAGTTTGTGTTGACGGCCGAAATGACGGCCATTTGGAAATGACGCAGTGCATCGCGCACGTGTAAACTGCACTGAGCACCATGGCGAAATGAAATGGGTTTTGAGAAAGGGATCCGTTATGTCGGCCTTACACGAAAAATGAAGATAGCTGAAAGATACCGGCAAGAAAGACAAGTCGATTGACGTATGTTTCGTCAAATTTGACCCAGCCGTTGCAGAGCTATCGTTGATAAACCTCGCGCCACTGGGAAGTGCATGCAATGGGAGCAGTCAGCCGCGCATATTGCTAACAGATGGCAGCACAGTCTTAGCGGACCAAATGTACAGGAAATCTATTATGATCGCTGCTCGATCGATAATGACTGGGTCCGCTAGATGCATTGAATTGGGCCCTAGTGACACCTAGTGGTCAACTCGCTGACAGCTCCTATTGAACTGTAGTTATACGTCGCCTTACCTCGCCTTACTTCCTACAGTAAGCGCCCATCATTGAAATCAACTCCTTCAGGTCACTCCTGTACTTTCGCCCTCCACCCAAACAATACATGTAAAAGTTCAAACAGTAATTAAACAGATGTAATGCATAAAAGGTTGCAGCCATGATATTGTAGAGCATGAAACTACACGACACTTCAAAATTCTCGAAGAGCTCGATGACCTGCGGAAATTGCAGGCTCAACAAGAACAATCTGTATGGCATCGATGTAAAAAGATAGGCGGCGCTGACGCTGATCAGCATCTTTGTTAGATGTGCTGTATCCTTTCCTTCATTTTGAGGCCCTTTTACCTGACTCAGACTCGTCCTTGTTTTCGAAGCTTTCCTCACCTCAAGAATGATTACGATGTTACACACGATGATCATTGTGAAGGGTAGGATAGTCCCTTGAGCTAACTGGAACCCTGTTGCTGCCAGGGTCCCTGCTGGGTCGCCGGGGATATATATTGCAAGGTTTTCTGCACCTGTTGATAGGCCCAACAAAGAATATACAATGTAGTACACCAACTCACTGTTATATCCAGACTCACCACCAAAATGGTAGAAATTTTACGTACAAAGACTGATTTTCATGCAAATCACAGCCAGAATTTGTGAACTGATACTAACAGTACTGCCACTACCCAAGGTATCTGTAGGGTACCCCTATTCACGGCACGGCCAGGCCCACGGAGGTCATGGTGGTTGATCTCCGATCTGGGCCGACTGCATAGAAAGTCCGATAGTGCTACCAGCGCCTATCGGCAGTTTGTTTTAACGCATTTTCCCATTAAGGGCACCGCACACGAGCGACAATTTTGACCGATTTGTCGGCCGACTTGGATTCCGACCGCCAAAGCGACAAGATTTGGCGCTTTTGATTGGCTGATGTCTAGTCGCGCCACCAGTCTCGTAGGCGGTCGCCCAGATTTTGTCGCTCGTGTGCGGTGCCCTTTAACTAAGCCGCCGATAGGCACCGAAAGCACTATCGGACTTTCTGTGCGGTGGGCCCTGAATGCCACCGAGCAAAATCGGGCTGTTGAAGCCAGGTGTCGTGCCGCTGTGAACAGCGATGCGTGGAATCTTCTCGCCTACCTGTATTAGCGTCTTCAACATAGTGAATGGCATATGCAAGATAAGAGTTTACCGCAGTCAGTAAAACCGTCCCCACGATTACCACCTTCCTGGCTCGACCAGGCGTACAGTACCTCGGCGCCATCAACGGAAAGCGGACTGCTATGGCCCGGTCAACCGACATGGCCGTCAGGAAATATCCCGACAATATGGCGAAAATTGAGAATACGACGAGGAAAGTGCTGAAATGAGAATATTAAGAATGTGCATGCTGTTGAAGACGGCGCTGATGACGCCTGAGCAATCAAGCAACTCCTGTGTTGAGCCGAGCCGTCGTATTCGTAAGACATGTGTTGATTGGCTGAATCACGTCGAGCATATCGAGAGGCACATCGCAATGTTGGCTGCTCGGATTACCGTCGCTATGCCCCCAAACAGATCCTGAAAGCTGATCACTAATTGGCTGGCTAGTTTGACGCCAATTCTAGTGACGCCTATTGGTCATCGTCTGAGAATCGGGTGATTGGAAGCACTTTCTGAGGGCGCCGAGGCTATGGGAGCGGTTAACTGCGGTGGGAGTTTGCGGTCTGACTAAGGCCTGTCCACACGATCATACATTTGTTCAAAACATCATCACACATTTCTATCGATGATGTTCATGGACAGATGTTTGATTGTGTAGGCTGTTTTCCCAACAACCAACATGTATGATGATGTTCAAATCTTTAAGGCCCGTCTACACGATCATACATTTGTTCAAAACCTCATCATATACATCTGTATGATGATGTTCATGGACAAAATGTATGATCGTGTGGACTGTTTTCCCAACAAACTTGAACATGTATGATGATGTTCAAATTTTTTCAGTGAGGCCCATGTGCCAGTGTGACATTACAATAGATTGACGGAATAAGCGGCGACTTGACAATGAGCGACACCAGTGGCGACACCCAGCATGCCCAGAGAAGCAGCGAGACCGTTTCCCAGTGTGTTCCGAAAAATGGGAATCACACAGAAAAACGGCCACACTGAAAAACGTTACACCTGGTTTGTAAGGCAGGCCAACGAAAACGTTAACGATGATTCACCTATTGTTCTAGTAGGTTTCATGGCAGGAACAGTCGCTAAACTTGTCCTAGGCCTAACCGGTGGTTGCAAAAACTCACAAAGGAATATTTGAACGAATACATACATAAACTGAATATCTCTATCGTGTTGCACCGATTTCTGATAGAAGAATGGACAAAATACGTTCGTTAAAACGACCAGTAATGTATCCGCAACCGCCATGGCTGTCATGTAGATGGACGGCGACATGTTTTTGTTGTTTCCCTTGTTTGCTATCAGTATGATGAGGATGTTTCCTGGTACGCCGAGAATTAAAAACGGACCATGGCAGTATGTAGAAAATGTCACATAAACGTGAATCAAGGTGTCCACGTCGCCGTATTTGCAAGGTGTTTCCCGTGTGCTGACGCCATGTGTCAATTCACCAACACGTAGCCCAGTGTCCGCCATCGAACCTACCAGTCGTGTTGAACGATCTGTCGTACTGACGACGCAAATTTAAAAAATGGATCCTTTGCTATCGTCGGGCAAAACTGATCGGCAATTATGTGTTTTACTCATTCAAAAAAATGCTGCGTCGTTATCACTATTAGCGCCTCTCGCTGCAGGCCAAGGGCTCAGTTTTCACCCCGAAATAGCCAGTTTTTCCAAGCTAGTATAGTTAGCCTACCAACCTGGAAACACCTCGGACAACTAGAGATATGTACGAACACAGCTCTGATGTGGTCTACATCTCCCCAATATCCAATAGGAGCAGTCAGCCGCGCTTATCGCCGAAAGACGGCAGCAAATTTCTAGCGAACCAATACAATAGAAAACTCTCCTGATTGGCACTGAATAGGACCGCAGTGACACCTATCGGTCAACGGACTAATAGCTCCTTTTGAGCAGAGATGCTACTATCCAACTGTCATTACTGAATGATGGCACGTCTCAGCCAATCGGTTTTCACACCGTGTTCTACTCACCTGACCAATATTTGTCGCTTGGGCAGCCGCCGCCATCTTGGAGATGTCATGCGCGCGCACTTATCTGGTACGCAAATCAAAACATGCAATTGGTCCAAAACACGAAGGTCATTTGCATACGAAGAATACCCGTAGCAACCAAGATGACAGAGGGCCGTCGAAATCGATGACCACCGAAGGTGATATAAGACTCAAAAGCCGCTGTTGGAGGAATTGCTTCTACAGAAGGGAAAGTAATGCATCGCCTTACTTCCTACAGAAAGTGCCCATCAACTCCTTTAGGTCATTCATGTACTTCCGCCCTCCGCCCAAACAATACATGTAAAAGTTTAAACAGTAATTATACAGATGCATTGCGTACAGGGTCACAATAATGATGTTATAGAGCATGAAAGTACACGACACCTCAAAATACTCGAACACCTCGACCATCTGTGGAAACTGGAGGCTCATCAAGAACAATCTGAATGGCATCGATGTTAAAAGATAGGCGGCGCTGACGCTGATCAGCATCTTCGTTAGATGTGCTGTATCCTTTCCTTCATTTTGAGGCCCTTTTACCTGACTCAGACTCGTCCGTGTTTTCGAAGCTTTCCTTACCTCAAGAATGATTACGATGTTGCAGACGATGATTATTGCAAAGGGTAGAATAGTCCCTTGGGCTAACTGGAACCCTGTCGCTGCCAGGGTCCCTGCTGGATCGCCCGGGATGTACACTACAAGGTTCTCTACGCCTGCAGATCCCAAAAATGAAAACAATCAGACGCAGTCTCATTTACTTTTCCGAGAATCACGAAAAATGTGGATCAGTTGTTGGGACGATCTCTAATCGGAGCTCAGAGAGGCGTTAGGAGGCGCTGCAGTCGTTGGGACGATCTCTAATCGGAGCTCGGGAAGACGTTAGGAGGCGCTGCAGTCATTGGGACGATCTCTTATCGTAACTAAGAATGACGTTAGGGGGCACTCCAGTCGTAAAGATGATCTGGCCCCGTATTCATAAAGCTACTTAAGTCTAAGTATGATACTTATCTTTTGTGTTGAACAAAGGATAAGTGTCATACTTAGACTTAAGTAGTTTTATGAATACGGGGCCTGATACCTGGACGTTATGAAATTCTAAAGAGTAACTTCTGATCTGGTGTGACTCCAGATGACCTTAACGGCTGCAGCGCCGCATAACGTCTTTCTTCGCCACGACTCGAGATCACATTACAATGACAAGACATCAGGGCGAACGAAGTCCTTATTTTGTAACGTCGTTTTTGCGGGGATAACTCATCTTGTCCAACCAAGGTACGGTATTTCAAGTGACCGGAGACCTTGTGGATCAAGATGGGATAACCACATGGACCATTACCTGTATTTGCGTCTTTGACATAGTGATATGCATAAGCGAGATAGCTGTTGGCTGCAGTCAGTAAAACCGTCCCCACGATCACCACTTTCCTGGCACGACCAGGCGTACAGTACCTCGGCGCCATCAATGGAAAGCGGACTGCTATGGCCCGGTCAACCGACATGGCCGTCAGGAAGAACCCGGACGCGAGGGAGCATATTGAGAATACGACGAAATACGAGCTGAAAATGTAGACATCGTCATTTAAAAACACACAGGGAGTCACAGGTGTCCCTGTCTTCATAAATGATGAGTTTGTGATCATCCCTGGTTATAGGAGAAGTACGCCCTGCTACTGGCCCCTAGTGACCACGAGTGAACAATCTGAACAATCTAAGCCACTATTGACAGTTGAGCCGACGCCGATGTAAGATGATTGGCTGAAGCGTAGGGCAGGTCGCACTGACGGTCGCTGTGGCCCCAAAGTGCCCTGAAAGGGGATCCCTGAGTAATTAGTAATTATTCCCTTAGTAAATCGCACCGATACCAACAAGTCTGGTAGCAATTCGTCCCAATACCTACACGTCTGGAAGCAAAACGACCCAATACCTACATGTACTGGATATCCCTTTCACGTTTGACCACTTCTGCGTAGAAGAATGGAATAAACGCAGTCGTCATGATCAGCAGACAAGTATCCGCAACAGCCATGGCTGTCATGTAGATGGACGGCGACATGTTTCTGTTGTTTCCCTTGTTTGCTATCAGTATGATGAGGATGTTACCGGGTAGGCCGAGAATGAACGGCGGGAGAGAGCAGTAGATGGCAACAGCCACATGTATATCGGCCATCGTTTCAACATTGCCGTATCTACACGAGGCGTCCAGACTGTTCACCGCGTGCGTCATTTCAGCCGAAGCTGCTGCGCTAGCCGTCGAGTCGACGACACAGTCCAGATGCCCTTGGTGATGAACTAATTTGAATGATGATTTTGTAACCGTTTATGGCAATAAATGTTTTCTGTGTTGTTTAGGTCGCCGCCCCGCAGGCCACACCAAGAGATCATGTTTCATCCACATCAAACCACTTGTTGTTCAAGGATTTTTTTTCAGATATTGAATCTAGAGCTGAAGACACACCCAACATTCTAGACACTTTCCGGCAGTTAATGCAAATCAGAAGGAAACGAGAACAAGGACCCCCAACCAGGTGGCACTGTGATCGCGAGGCGAAGATGACACCGTCACCATCCAATCAGCGACGAGCTTACAATCATGCTTAGGTGTTGCACGATATCGACGAACGCAGACCAAAATGCATGATGAGGTTGTATATTTATTGCGGCTGTTTCGGGGCCAATCAAGAACTTGTTCGCGTTTTTTCTTAGCTACATCCCCAATGACGGTCTGTCATTGGTCAATCAAGTAAAGCGCCACCTATTGTTGCTCCTTCTATCGTGACAGTGGTTGGTTGGTCTAACTGTATTTAGCCAGGGACCCTGGGGAACAGTCGAATGGAAGTCGATCTTTCGACCCGTCATCTCATCTATTTTCCTATTCCTAAATTTGTCATACAAGCGTACATCTGCAGCCTAATGACCAATTAAGCTTGCGTATTAATCGTTCATCATTTTCACGAGTTTCAATTCTTCGTACATGTATTTATTCCGAATATCGGTCGATCATCGGAATCGCAAACAAATCGATCGCCTGCCAGATTCCCCGTTGACGTCATCACCAATATTCACGACTGCAAAGCTCTTCGCAGCCATATTCAACGCACGCTAGGCTCTCGAAGTAACACCGTGCTTCTAGGTGAAAGGAGGCTGATTCGAGATCGGTAGAGCAGAGTTTTCACCGTGGATAAGGAATCACGAACCGGAATAGACAGGATATCATACATTTCCGACTCTTAGAAGGTGAGTTGAAATTAATCTTGATGGAATGGCTGATACGTAGTATTTCTCATCACTCGTTCTTACATAAGCATTGGTGCATATTATTGCGGTTATGTATATATTGTGTGATTTTTATACGTAGCTCAGTACATACATGTATGATATCGCATTTACCTATGTAGCGACCATTTCAAGAAAGACTATATGCAACGCTGGTGCTGTACCAGTTCACTTGCTCTTTGGAAAAAAGGGTCTGAAGCAGTTTAGATGATGCCAGCTCTGTGGTTACAAAATGCGGGGATTGATAACAAAACTGACGGAATAGGTGTGAAGGGAAAAATAAGTCTCAATAAAGTATCCCCAACATACCGTGTATCTATAGCCATGTATTGAGGAGATGCGTGGAGTAAGCGATGAAACTCTTTTGACGTATTGTAACAAATCAACAAACTGGGGATGTAGGCCTACCGCAACAAATCAACTAACTGGGGATGTATCGCAACAGATCATCAAACTTGGGACGTATCGCAACAGATCATTAAACTGGGGACGTATCTAAACGATCAACAAACTGGGGACGTATCGCAACAAATCTACGAACTAGCGACGTATCGCAACGACCAACAAAATGGGGCGTATCGCAACGGATCATCAAACTATATAGGGACGTATCACAACTGATCATCAAACTGGGGACGTATCGCCAAAAGTCTACAAACTGGGGACGTACATGTATCGCCAAAAGTCTACAAACTGGGGACGTATCGCCACAAGTCTACAAACTGGGGACGTATCGCCACAAGTCTACAAACTGGGGGCGTATCGCAACAACTGCAAACTGAGGACGACTTTCCCAGCCCGCTTGGGCGTAGGTGATACATCAACAACATCATGAGAGAATTGGCAAATACCAATTAAGATGGAGTATTTGCTGATATCTAATTCATGGGCTGGGTGCTGATTGTTGTGATTGTCAAACTCCAAGACACCATAGCAATACAGGCATGGGAACACAGTGATATCAGGATTAGAGGGGTTGGGTCGTCAACGATCATTCAAAGATTGTATCTTGAAAGCTGGCAGCTCAAGCGCGATCATTAGAAACCGTGCCTGTGAGCCTTCTCGTCGAAATGAGGCAGCACACATAGACAATGAGGTAGCACACATAGGAGATGAGGTAGTACATATAGGAGATGATGTAGCACGCGTAGGAGATGAGGTAGCACACATAGGAAAAATGAGGTAGCACACGTAGGAGATGAGGTAGCACACGTAGGAGATGAGGTAGCACACATAGGAAATGAGGTAGCAAACGTAGGAGATGAGGTACAGTAGTACATGTAGGAGATGAGCTAGCACACGTAGGAGATGAGGTAGCACACATATGTTTTCGCTCGTAGACATGGCTTACAGACAAGGCTAACTGAGATCTCCGAATGTGCGCAACAAGCTTCAGCAAAAAAGAAATAGCCGAAATAACATAGATCTTCCTCATTAAAATGCCAAAATAAAAAGAAAATTGAAACGCGTTCTGTTTGCTTGAGCCACAACAGCGGCTGTCAACAGCTGTTACAATGTTTCATTCAAGCAGATTTCTTTTCGGGAAGGTAATTTTACATCGGTAATCGTTTTGGCGTTTCCTCACCATTAAATCTCAGTAAAACATTCTCAGCAGGAATGAAAGCAATTGTGAAACGATGCTTCCTCTCGTGATTGGAAAAATGGAGTCGATATCGTGGAGGTTTGCATATTCCTCCTACCCATGGACCTTCAGTCAGACCCGAGTCACGTGCCACAAGCACCGAGGTGAAAGGCGCCTTTAGAAGGATCCAAATCCAATTGTTTCATTAGGTATTATTGGCTCTGTAGGCGATAACGAAATGCTAGATAGAGACGGGGATCATGATTAACCCTTCCTCCCAAAAGAAAAATCACTCAGACGGCCTGGAATCGACCCTGCAACCTCCGTAGTGCGAGCATCACTTTTCTTACTACGCAGCTCTGACATCCCCGAAAGGTCCGTTTCTACATCATCGGGAACCCCATTCTGGTTCGTTAAAAGGCTGATCTTCGCGAGAACTCAGCCTTTTTGAGATAATGGTTAAAACAGAAACCACCTTGGGTTCTTCGGAGACACCGCATAGGACATCATCCCCGGGTCCCGAGAGAAACTCTACCTGATGTGTGTAAAGTACACACAGAGGAAAGAGGGTTGTAGGCGGAAAAATCAACCAATAACCTTATGATGAGGCTTATTATTAGATCCAGTATATATGAGATTATATATAACAGTGTTACGAACTCTTAATAGGTGTGTTTACTCCACAGCATCATGGATCAATATATCCATCAAGTCACAACATATCGCTCTGAGAAGAGGCATTTTGAGTGGTTATTCCCGTTGGAATCGATTCGATGTCGGCAAGGATACGAAGGATGCGCAATTTTGATCTCATTAAAAAAACTGCATCCTCTTCAAATGCATCTTGCACCAAACTCCATCGGATTAGAGTGGTGTTACCACTTTCTTAAAGCGTCGAGTTTCCAACGATGTCAGATCTATTGACCGAAGACGTATCATTAAAAAAACGTTTACACTTTTATGTTTGCCTTGTTTTTTGCACCAGGTACTGAGCTTGGAAAGTGGCCTATGTTGCATTCCTGAAGTAAGTCACGGGTATACCTTCCACTGCATTCTCCTGGCTAATGCCTACCTGTTGTTGGTACTATTTTTGAAATGAGTGTTACTGCAAATAACACGAAGGATACTGAACCTAACCACCAGCGCGTAACCAATCAAAACAAAACCACCACTTCCTGAGACCACGGGTCTATGACCGTCATCGGGTCAGCAGCCGCATTTTGGGGTTCGGCTGGTTAACGCGTTTATGTGAAATCGGTGGTGGGGTCGTGGTGGTTCAGTGGTCGGGTGAGAATCGGATAATGCTATCGACAGCCACGGGTTGATTCCCGGTGGGTCCCGCCTACTTTGCCCTCTCGACAGGTCGTGAAGGATCAAGTGATGTGCTGAATGAGCTGCTCCTTGGGTCCCCGAGAATGGTGTCTGAAGAGACTCTGGGGTGATACTATTATCACGCGCTTTGAGAGTGTTACAGTAGTGCAGTTGAAGTAACCTTGTTTTAGCCAGGTGGTTCACACCAATCACCACCAATAGGCCTAGAGCACCATGGTGTGGCCCGTTGGGGTTTTTGCTTCCTCTGATCTCTGTTGTGCGTCGAAAGATCTGTCTACACTTTGTTTACCAATGGATACTGACTAAATGAGCTCTTTCAGCCGGGCATTCAATCATAGTGAGCCACTTGCTGGAAGGAACAGTGGAATAGCAGAAGGAACATTCGAAAGTTCACCTGCTCTCGGTTCGACCGGAGTAAATAGACAGTTAGAAATACATGTAGCACTTCTTGCAACAGAAGGTGCAAGGTGAGAGAATGTTTCGGAAATAGGTCTATCAAGGAACCTTCCATTCTGAGAAACGAACGCACCCCAGTTACGGTCCCTTCCGCTCAAAGACGATAAGGAATCTGCAAACTATGGCCACTAGGAGGCGCTGTGTCGACGAGCTTCGTCCTTGTTGCAGGACGTGAACAACCGGTTGCATTGCTTTGCTCTGTTTTTAATCCTCGCAGCGCCGCCCTGTTGGGATAAAAAGGCACTAAGCGGTTTCTTCAATTCGAGAGAAGGAGCATTGCGGACTCTGACAATTCGGGATGGGAACTGACGTTCCAAAAGCTATGCCTGGCTTTTCACTCCTTGCATGCCTGGCATCGTTAGTCAGGCAACGAAGAGCCTAATGTCAATCAGGTTACATTCATCGCGTGCATAACGACGGTGTGCCGTTTGATCCCCTCCGGCATGTCAGGCACACACTTCCTCAGCGCCAATCGTATCATTGGGATATATCAGAGGACGTGCTGAGGGTTTTTCTGCGAGCTGTTGATCTTGTAGTTGCCATGGTAAATCCAATACTGTATTTAGCCGAGATTAGTGAAACTTGAAGTTCCTGTTGTGTGTAAGGGAGGAAGCAGCAAGATCGCGATATTCTCTGTCACAGAGATATCAAATAGCTCCCTCGTAGGTTTACAACCAAGATCCAAATTGCCCACACGACGAAGGAGACGAGCATTTCTAAAGACGGTGTGTCCTCCGTCCATTTGAGGGTCTTCTGGCGCGAGTTGGATCTCTCAGTCGTCGAAAATTACCAAGTTTGTACCACTGGTCTCAGCGTAAACCGTAAGGAAACCAACAGTGGTGAATTTCCCTTTGAGAGCCAGCCTGAGGAACAGGTTCTCTACAGTCCCCCACTGCTCCCGACAATGTGACAAAATTCATATCCCGTCCACAGCCTGATCTGACACACAACTTTTTGGGGAGGCTGCAAAAACAATGTTATCGTCATCAAATCGACTTGATATTTCACACACATACGTACAGACGTATACTTTAACATATAAAAATAGTCTCACAACAATCAAAACTTCTCTTCATGGAAATAAACGGGTGACTTTGAGAGCAAAACTGCCCGATCAACAAAGCATATTCATATCCCATCCACAGCCTGATCTGACACACA
>NMRB01000079.1:494937-516037 GCA_002633025.1 Notospermus geniculatus
CACTAACTTTTTGGGAGGCTGCAAAAACAATGTTATCGTCATAAAATCGACTTGATATTTCACACACATACGTACAGACATATACTTTAACATATAAAAATGGTCTCACAACAATCAAAGTTCTCTTCATGGAAATAAACGGGTGACTTTGAGTGCAAAACTGCCTGGTCAACAAAGCATTTCATATCCCATTCACAGCCTGATCTGACACACTAACTTTTTGGGAGGCTGCAAAAACAATGTTATCGTCATAAAATCGACTTGATATTTCACACACATACGTACAGACATATACTTTAACATATAAAAATGGTCTCAAAACAATCAACACTTCTCTTCATGGAAATAAACGGGTGACTTTGAGAGCAAAACTGCCCGGTCAGCAAAGCCCATTCACAGCCTGATGTGAGATACTAACTTTTTGGGAGGCTGCAAAAACAATGTTATCGTCATAAAATCGACTTGATATTTCACACACATACGTACAGACATATACTTTAATACATAAAAATGGTCTCACAACTTCTCTTCATGGAAATAAACGGGTGACTTTGAGAGCAAAACCGGTCCCAAAAATAGCAACCAATCACGGCAAAGCTTGCATCGGCAGCTCGGGTAGTTGTTGTTGACATCCAACGTAATGACGATGACCAATCAAAATTTGATAAAATGACATCATTTATAATTTTTCTTCGGAGAAACGAGGCTTCTGATTGGGCGCACGAGAAAATCCCAAAGCGTTGAACACGGAATCTGGCTGCTTTGCTGCGGAGTGTAGGAAGAGGTTAGCCGATTTCTAGACGGTGCATTATGCAGAATGGGAACCTCTCACCTGGCGCAGCGTCTACCTCGTTCGTGATTGAGAGTTGTCGAAACCTCGAGTTGGTTGTTGTTCTTGACAAGAGGAGAGGCAATGAGCTGCCGACGAGACGCTGCCAAGAGCGATTGGAAAACATCCCACGTACCATTTGCAACTAATTGAGATCCTAAACAGTTCACGAAGGGATATACCCTAGCGTGAACAAATACAGACTACAAATTGAATTGGTTTCTATCTGTGGCGGTCGCCTTCTCATCAAAAAGAAAGAGACAGCCCCAGGCATTGGCAATCATCGCATCATAATGAGAGCCAGCAAGAAAATGGGCATCGCTTGTTTAATCTTCTCGACGTGTATTCAATGGATCATAGCAAGTTGTTGAAGGAAGTTGTTAAGGGATGCAATCACGGGGTAACATTCCTGGAGACTTGGGATCGCTCGTTCCGACCTTATCGATGCCGCAACGAAAGGTTGAGCTGTATCTATTATAGGTAGAGGAATGTGGTCGAGTTGAAGGAAAGTCGATGCCCTTAGTTACGTGATTGTTTTGGCCATCTAAGGATATGAACGTGTATTGTGTTGGTCAATCGAAGAGTAGCAGAGGGGTCTTTCCCACGGTTCTGTCGCCTGTGGATTTCGTGTGAAATTGGCAGCGGTATGCGATATTACGGGCTAGTATCATGAATATTACAAAAAATAGACAGGCCTAGGCCTATTCGAAGATACGGCTTATCTATTTTTGATAATACGAATATTATGACCATGATTTTGCCATAATGACTGCTGCACTGATGCCTTCCACTCTTTCAGGCCTCACCAACCTTTCCATGTTACCAAAAATGGATATGACTATCTCTACTTTGCACGGATTTAGTCGACTTGTCCACTTCCGCCTCAATTCACCCGACGCAAATTTGCCGGCTTTTCTCCTAAAAAACTAACCTTAGTCCTTAAAATGATGAAATAATATTCTCTCTGTAGCGATGTAAATAGCCCTCTGGGGTAGCGATGCTAGTAAGATTGATATCACTTCATACCGATCATTCGTCCGTAACTGACTTTACTATTGATCCAGAATTAATCACTGCCCTATCGGGACTTTGTATACAGCCGCTTATGCTCTGTTGGTAATTTGAAATATGATATTGATAATTGAGGGTCCTTAACCGCTTCAACAAACTTGAAGTTGTCAGTCCGTGTGTCCCAAGCGTGTATCTCTCTCGCTCACTAAAGCGGGTGATCCACTGTTGCGATTTTGGCTTGAGACGGGGGTTGCGTTCCCTTGCGGTTACCTTATATGGCAATCGGAAGTCCTTATAAGGTAATCGAAAGGGAACGCAACCCCGTCTCAAACCGAAATCGCAACAGTGGATCACCCGCTTTAAGACACAAGTCTGGACGTCTAGATACATGTGACTTCAAAATCCCGAAGTCTCTCGCACGACTTGTTGTACAACGAGATTGGAAACCGTAAACCTAGAATAGCGAACAGGTCCGTGGTAGACCTCTCCTCACGATGGAGGGACAAGAGGCAGACCTGTATATTCTTCTGTAGACAACAGATACGTTCCTGTAAAAAGCTACCTCTTTGTTTTGATGTTGACTTTGAAAAAACCTGATAAAGTGGATGAAGACTGCAAAGGAGTTGGAGGTTGATAATCCTTGTAGTCTCGACAGCACCATGACGGCTTATGTCTGATCCTGGTTTCATTAGCAACATGAAAGCGACTCTTCCAAATCATATAAAGACCCATCAGCCGTATGAAGTCGATCCGAGTCCTTTCTGAAGACGACTCACGGTGAGCGTTCGGCTGTATTCAGATCGATGTTCATACCACCCATTGCTTTTCTTGGTAGATAAAACAAGACGCAAGATATTGTCATCAAGACGGTATGTAGCAAACCGACAGTTGTATCATTCCATCAGATCGGTTTCTTCAAATGTCCGAGCACTTTGGACTTCCAAAAAATAGAGCACAAAAGGCGACACACAATAATAAAAGGAGTACGACATTTACCCTTTCAGCGTTAAGCGGGTGATCCACTGTCGCGATTTTGGCTTGAGACGCGGTTGCGTTCCCTTGCGGTTACCATATAAGGACTTCCGATTGCCATATAAGGCGATCGCAAGGCACCGCAACCCTGTCTCAAGCCCAAATCGCGACAGTGGATTCGCCGCTTTACTGTCCCATGCGACGGTCGAGAAGAGCCAGGGATTTTTAATCCAATATTGCCATGGCTGGATATGAACTTGGTGAATCAGATTGCCGAAGTTCAATCAAATAAGATGCATATTACATAATACTTATCTTTAATATTCCCCCACACATCCGTCTGCCTCGTCCTCAAACCCTCCAACACACTCTCGTAGCGAATTCATCGAATTGACTAGTACACTTGTGGCTTCCGTTCGTTCCTCATTGACATTTGATAAACCCTAGTAGCAGCCTGACGTGTCACGGAGAATGAACTCTAGAGCTATTGACACAGTAGATGGATGATGTCAAATGATCAACTGGTAATTACCGACATCAAAGACCATTTGAAGATTCAATAACTGCTCATCATCATATTGGAATCAGAGAAATTCAGATGGGAATGTCGTCGTTGATGACACTAGGAAGATTGTCCTACCAAGATTTGTAACTATGGCAGGGTAATTGGGAATTCGCCTATACAAAACTCTTTCATTGCGAATGCCAATTTTGTTGATGAAAATAAGTAAAATATCATGAAAAGACACTCGAAACCCGTCACATTTGGTATTATACATTGGAACGATCTGAATAGTGCTTTCCACTGAACGGGTTGTTGTGCATGGATTTATGGATTTCCAGTGGCAGGCTTGTTGCAGGATTTGCCGATTTCCAGTGACCGGCTTGTTGTAGAATTTGCCGATTTCCAGTGACAGGGTTGTTGTAGGATTTATTAGATTTCCAGTGACAGGGTTGTTGTAGGGTTTGCCGATTTCCATTGACAGGGTTGTTGTAGGGTTTGCCGATTTCCATTGACAGGGTTGTTGTAGGGTTTGCCGATTTCCAGTGACAGGGTTGTTGTAGGGCTTGCCGATTTCCAGTGGCAGGGTTGTTGTAGGGTTTATTAGATTTCCAGTGACAGGGTTGTTGTAGGATTGATTAGATAGTTTCCAGTGACAGGGTTGTAGTAGGTCTTACGGATAAGGTGCATAATGGAAATTTCGTAATGAAACTTAATGATTCCATTGAAAGGGTTAAGTATACGTCTAATAGTGACAAAGTCCTCATAATCTGCGCTTATTACTATCCTGATATTCTCGCTACAGAAATCTATCAACTTACTACTAATAAGATAGATGTGACACACTAACGTCTTTAACCAATCTCTTTCGTCATTAAGGTTATCACTTTAATCTGCTGCTTCTTTGTCGTACATACGATCTCCAACGTGACTTTGTCTAAAGAGGCGAATAGAATGATCGCATCACGATGGTTCCGCACCCGTATGTGAAGAAGATAGTGACGTCATAATAGGTCTATCGCGAGAGGTCAAGATATCGAATCGCTAGCAGCCATCTTGTCAAGAATTAGGTCATCACCATGGGAATTCTTTTCTTGATTGACGATTGGTTCTTCCATCCCCCGTGGAGGATATCACCATGACGATGACCTAATTTTGGCAAGATGGCTGCTAGCGAAATTCCGGGCCTATGGCGATGAGAAGATGTGTTTACGGAATGTGAAACTTTCAAATTAATACACTGTACATGAAAACTAACAATACCGTGAACGTATTGTGCATGCAGTACATATACATACAGTACATTAATCATGAACTGATAAAAGCTTGCCGCATTACTGCTGATAAACTGCCTTATTCCGCGAAAAGGCGCCAAGATATCACCCAGTATGGTTTATACTCCAACAGCTTGTTAGAGACCAATAAAATACATGCAGATACGATACGATACTACCACGCAATCACAACTTGCAATAAGTTGTGGTTTTGACAACTACTCCAGTATATTTTTTTACGTGTTCGACATTAGAAGTTATTCATTTCCGATTGTTTGGCAAATACCAGTTGAACAACATCACGTGACATCCTCTCCCGGGGGAGATTCTTGAACAACACGACGAGTTATGAAGATCCTTTCGGCGAAATGAATTGTAAAAGATTCTAATTGAAAGAAAAATGTTAGTATACTTTAACATATAAAAATGGTCTCACAACAATCAAAACTTCTCTTCATGGAAATAAACGGGTGACTTTGAGAGCAAAACTGCCGATCCACAAAGCATATTCATATCCCATCCACAACCTGATCTGACACAGAACTTTTTTGGGAGTGTAGCGATTTTCACGGGCTCTCAATTCATAACACGGGTAGCGAGTTCTACTCTAAATTCAATGCTCCTGAGATAACCAGTTTGTCTGCTGGAAATCTCGTATTTCACTGCAATAGGGTTATGAGATCAGAAAGAGATACCCTGGGCGGTATTCCCATTCACGTTTGAAGAGATCATCATAGGCTAGTCGTCTTCTTAGGCCTGTGCTGTAATGATTATCTTGGCGGAAATGCACGATAATCTCTTCTGATGACGTAATGATTACCCTGGCGGAAATGCTCGGTAATCTCTTCAGATGATGTAATGATTACCTGGCGGAAATGCTCGGTAATCTCTCCTGATGACGTAATGATTACCCTGGCGGAAATGCTCGGTAATCTCTTCTAATGCTGTCTTCCTCTAGAAGTGGATCTCATATACCCTATGCAGTGCTAATAAATCTCTAACACATTCCTCACTTATGGTAGTCGNCCGATCAACAAAGCATATTCATATCCCATCCACAGCCTGATCTGACACACAACTTTTTTGGGAGGCTGCAAAAACAATGTTATCGTCATCAAATCGACTTGATATTTCACACACATACGTACAGACGTATACTTTAACATATAAAAATGGTCTCACAACAATCAAAACGTCTCTTCATCATCGCCCCATGGAAATAAACGGGTGACTTTGATTTGAGAGCAAAACTGCCCGATCAACAAAGCATATTATAAGGCTGCAGATTGTTGGGTTGTGCGAGTGATTCGTGTTCAATCACCGTAATCTAACAGGAAAATCGATGTGTCACTTGAGAAATAAGCCGGGTATTAGCTGTCCAATCAATTACAGTGTCGACCTTGTGAAACCACTTCTTGGTGTACATTCACCGTTTCGATGGCCCCGCCATCTTTGTTTGCACAGAGATTCAGAGATTCTGTGCGTGTGCGCTTATCTGGTAGGCAAATCAAAGCATCTGATTGCTCGTGAGATCCGAATTGCCTATTGCGCATGTCCAGTTTGCAAGAAATCCAAGATGGTGGTAGACTGGTACCCGGTCTATAAATAGACAGCCAGCCCAAGCCCCCTAGCGGAGGATCGGGTACCAATCTAAGATGGCGGGGCCCGTCGAAACGACGAACTGCTGTTCGGTCTCACAATGCAGTTTGAACAAGCCACGAAGTACTGCAGGGTACGCATATACTCATCATGCACTTTCAACGCACATAGCCCGAAAACTAAAATCTCCATCGTCGTCTCCCCATAGCCTTGTGTACCCAGTGCTTGTCTGCAATCTGATCTGGAGGATCGATACGATAGTGACATTGTTAGATCAGCAGACGCTCAATTACTGATTCGCCTGGCCATGAATTCTGACAGTGTTTTTGATAGCATTAGTTTTCATCTACGATTATTTTGCCATCACAGCGAGGGAATAGATCCTATTGAAGGGAGTTCACATGAAAGCGATGTCACGACAGAGGACTGGGACGACTCAATGGGATTTTGTTTGGATGGACATTTCCATGGAAGGCCACTGATCGCAGGAAATGAAACCGATCGCAATGCGGATACGAGTATCTTAGGTTTCAGATCCAAGGTGTGGAGCTTGAGGCCCCGTTTCCACGACCGCGGATTTCCGTGCTTGCCGTGCGATTTCAAAAGTCCTCGGTTTGTCTGTGTTGTGCGGCCAATGCCGGCGTATCAGTAGAGGAGGAAAGGAATGGATGGATGTCCTCATTTAGGCCTACCAAGGCCATACATTGTCAACGGATGGTGAGCGGGTTAGCGAAGGTTAGGTGTGGGTCGGCGAAGAGCGATTTCAAGCTCGGGCATGATGATTCAACAAGGTTTTTCTGGTTGGTTATTTACTGTGATATATTTTCAGGTTCAGGACGATTCGACCTCCAATGAATCGCAGGGATGACCGCTCGGGCTCTGAGGAGCCCTACGTCGACGAACCGCTGAATGCTCGCCCGAAAGGTTCCGCCAAGCCCCATGGCAAGCTGAAGTCTGTTATCGTGTGCCTGGATACTAACGTTCACTCCGAGAGGGCCTTTTTCTGTACGTATGAGGACCAATTTCGGGTATCTTTAGCGTAAGCAGAAATTGTCGGTCGTCATGTTGTGAGGATAATATATTGTTGAGCTTACTTTCCGCCACATTTTTCTTATGATTTATCAAAATGGCACATTGCCGATGGTGATTTTGCACCCGGCCGGGCAATTAACACTCATAATGTCGGTTATCTTAACTTTCAGACTTCATAGAACATATCTACCGGCCTGATCACCTGGTTGTCCTCACCCACAGTGCAGAACACCCTAAAGGTGCGCTTGGTAAGAGTTCAAGACGTAAGTTCCTTGCTTGCCTCCCTCCATTAGCTAGATCGGAACGCCTCGTGAAAGGCTCGGTAAATTTCGGAACCAGTCGACTATTTTCGCAATTTTTCGGAAGAATGTTACATCTTGTCGAAGTTCTAACTCTCAAGACGTATATTCCTCCTTTTTGGCCATTATCGTCAACCATGTTCCTCTCTTTATCAGACTATGTAGCTAATTTGAGAAAACGTCTGTCCCAGGGTCACAAAGCTGGTGAGTTTCTTGAATTATGCATAATCCATCGTTTCGAAGGCCCCGCCATCTTGGATTCTAGGGAGATTTCGCGCATGCGCACTTATCCAAAACGTGATTGGTCGCGGAGCACGAATTTGCCTACCAAGTAGGCCTATTCATTTGCATACGCGAGTTTCCCGAAGAAATCCCCCAGAAACCAAAGACTGGGCCGTCGAAACACCGAAATCAACGTGTGTGGATGATTCTAACTCGTCTCCATGCGCAAGACCCACTAACGGAAAAATAACTCGAAATCACCAAGCTTTCCTATGTGCACTACGGCCTTTCACAAGGTGAACCGATTGTTTCCGAATTTTTCTAGAACTTACGTCACGAATTGGGAATTGCGGGTTTGCTTGGCAACATGATCAGGTTCTTGTTTCAGTCCTGTGACGATATCAGGTAAAATAATTTATGCTTGGCCCATTTTTCTCTACCTTACACGGTCCCCCGTCCGTACGTTTGCCGCACGGTGGTTTTTCAATAGCTGAAATGCCAAACATGTACCAGGTAACTTTCCTGCATGATTTTCTAGTGACTAACACACGTGAAACTATACGGTAGGCGTATTTAGACTTTGTAGGTTCACTAACTTTGTGTGTCTAGCCCTAATTTTGGACTCGGGACTGCACATTGGATGGTCCTGATCCCTGCAAATGTGAGCCCTACAAGTGTCAATAATTTAGCCCCACAGCACGTGGTTAGGGCGTGGCGACACTAGTTTGTGTCGCCACCTATATTCAGTCTCTGTTGTGCAAAGTTTATGATTTTGTTCCTAATTTTTCAACAGAGACTGATTTTGTTCTTAGTTATTGTGCTGTGGGGCGTGCATGGATTTTTGGCAAAACTTTCAGTCACATCCACCTCAGTCTGAGGTTCCGCTGGTTCGATCCCGGTCGGACCGATTCTTTATGTGATAGAGAGTCGAGGGTGACCAGTTCTTTGAAAATTCATAATATTGCTTTACAATATATTCGCCCAATGTTGCATATAGAGCTGTGATAACTGCCGAACCCAATACGTTATAGCAAATTGGTTATTTCAGAGGCCGGGTCAGACGACGAAATATCGAAGAAGGAAAGTGATTTGAGGACTTTGGAAGATTACTACATAAACTACTTGGACAAACAAAAGGTCTGTAACCATGGTAACCAGTGATTAGTGCAATGACATCAAGAACTCTTTTGGCATCCCATTGCGGTTGGTCGGACCTGAAGTTGGCCGGACGGAAGACCTCGGCCAATTTCATTTTGGCGATGTAAACGGCGCCATAACTTTGACATAGATTGGTCGCAAAACCAGTTCAACAAAGAGGCATTCGACTGTCTTTATATCATTTCGTTTCAGATACAATACAAAAGCCGTTTCGTCTGGCATGACGGGAAACCGGGCGAGGCCATCGTGCACATGGCCGAGGAGGAGCGCGCCATCTTGATTGTAACCGGAAGTCGTGGACTCGGCAAGATTCGGCGCACCATCCTCGGAAGCACGAGTGATTACGTCATGCATCATACAAACATTCCTGTGCTGATATGTCCCAAGAAACATGATGACGTACCGGTAGAATAAATTTCAGCAGCTACGCAATGCACTTTGTAAATTGCTTATTTGCAGCGCAAAACTGGCCGTATGCTCGGCCCATCTTCCATGCAGGCGGGGTCGAAGTCTCCACAGCCATTGCTTCAGATTATCGAACGTTTAGCAAATCAAATGTCAGCGTGTGTTTTATTTTACCGTGGCTGGATAACGCAGTGTATTTTTAGGAAATGAAATTGATTCAGATTGCCTGGAAACATGAATTTCAACACGTGTAGGGGGCAAAGTACAGTCAACCTGTGAGTGAACGCCTGATAAAGATTAGACTATTAAAGGAGCACGGTATTGCCACTTTTTCTCGACAGCCGGCGCCACTTTGCCACTCTCCAACGCAGGAACCAACGACGTATTGGCGAGTTGACCCGATTTCCCCCGTACATTTTGTAATGCATTTTTGTAGTTCGTATTACTGCCGCTAGGTGGCTCCCTCTACGTCGGCAGTCAAATAACGCATTTGAGATCCAATACCGTGCTCCTTTAAATATTGATACATAGTACTTGTATAAAATGAAATATTGAGACATAGATGTAGGCGTCTAATTCGATTTTTACGTCTGCGGAGCGTCGAGGCTGTACTCGGATCGGAAAAAGCCAGGTGTGGTGGCCAACCTTATCAAGATTTGACAAATAGATAAATGAACGTAGGCTTACTGTATAAATTGAAATATCAGGATCATAAACTACATGTAGTTTATGTCGAGATGTAGTTGAGAGTAGTTGCAGGGTAGATCCATTTCGTTTTTTACGTCAGTGAAACAGAGACACTGAGCTGGGATCGCGAAAGGTCTGGGCCTAGTCTCTAACCGTCGAAGTTAACTTGACAAAAAGTGTTTAAAAGTGAATAAGAAAGTAGGCCTACCTGTAACTACAAGTAACAAAGCTAAAAGTAAATACTGTGTAAACTTGTGAACAAGAAGGTACAGAACTTCATTTTCGATGACCTTTTATCCTTCTACCACGAGTGATCATTCCGACTTGCCACTCATCGTGGTGCTGCCATTACACCAGGCTCCGACCGCAACATGAGTCGGTAAGACTTGCGTCTGACGCGCTACCCGAAAAAATTTTGGATGTGACTGATGCGTGGGACTAGAATTTCTAAAGCCTAGGTCACATATCTACTCCGGGGCTCGTACCGACGAGTAAAAACAGACATTTTGGCCAGTTTCCGCCAATTTCGTACGGTGCCCGGCTGGCTCCCTACGGTTCCCACGGGCACCGTGACATTTTTCACCAGCCGTGCGGGCGCCGCGGTGCTGAGCTGGCTGCTCCCAAATCTCCCGGCGTTTTCATCTGACCGGTAGGCCGTAGAAAGCCCGTAGTGGCCCGGGAAAAGAGGTTGGGAAAAAAGTTGGTCGTAATGGATATATCAGTTCGGGAAAAAAATTCGCGGCCGGACCCCAGCCGGGCGCCTTGCGGCGCATCTGTTCATCAGACGGACCCCGGAAGCGTACCCCACGGCATCCGGCCTGCACCTTTGCGGTTTGTTGACGGGCGTCTTGCGATTAGTCTCCACGAATTTTCACCGGGCACCGCCGGGCGCCGTAGAATATGTGACCACACGTGAAAATCGTAATGGACCCGTACGGTGTCTGAAATCAACGGCAAGCCGCCGGGTGGGGAAAACCGTATGTGACCTTATAGGCTAAGACGGATTCTTGTGACTGATCTATAGGCCTATATTCGAACATTTTGCACTGATTTACACTGTGTTTTTTCGTCGAGTCTGTAAATATTGTTTCTGTACATATCATTCTGTATTGCTGCTAGTGTTGCTAAGGACTTTATTTCCAGTAGTAGGAAGGTTTCGTAACACCACGGATAACGTTTCGGTGCGCCGCCGCGTCATGAGAGGGGTTCATTTGGAGGTTGAAGAAGTAATGCAGTTCTGGTGGAAGAATTTATTAATTTATTGCCTACACGGTATACATGTAGTTTGTGAGCATATGGAATAAAATGCAATGATGCTTCGGTGGAATATGTCCTTCTCCACTAAATGTTACGGTGGCCCATAGAGCTCATTGATGAAAAATATTTACATTTGCAATTTTTTTTCAATTCGATAATTTTTTCTTGGGGGTTTGTAAACTTGATATTTCACACACATACGTACAGACGTATACTTTAACATATAAAAATGGTCTCACAACAATCAAAACGTCTCTTCATCATCCCCCCATGGAAATAAACGGGTGACTTTGATTTGAGAGCAAAACTGCCCGATCAACAAAGCATACGGCTGCAGATTGTTGCATGGGTTGTGCGAGTGATTCGTGTTCAATCACCGTAATCTAACAGGAAAATCGATGTGTCACTTGAGAAATAAGCCGGGTATTAGCTGTCCAATCAATTACAGTGTCGACCTTGTGAAACCACTTCTTGGCGTACATTCACCGTTTCGATGGCCCCGCCATTTTTGTTTACACAGAGATTCAGAGATTCTGTCTGTGTGCGCTTGTGGTTGGCAAATCAAAGCATCTGATTGCTCGTGAGATCCGAATTGCCTATTGTGCATGTCCAGTTTGCAAGAAATCCAAGATGGCGGTAGACTGGTACCCGGTCTATAAATAGACAGCCATCCCAAGCCCCCTAGCGGAGGATCGGGTACCAATCTAAGATGGCGGGGCCCATCGAAACGACGAACTGCTGTTCGGTCTCACGCACTTTCAACGCACATAGCCCGAAAACTAAAATCTCCATCGTCGTCTCCCCATAGCCTTGTGTACCCAGCGCTTGTCTGCAATCTGATCTGGAGGATCGATACGACAGTGACATTGTTAGATCAGCAGACGCTCAATTACTGATTCGCCTGGCCATGAATTCTGACAGTGTTTTTGATAGCATTAGTTTTCATCTACGATTATTTTGCCATCACAGCGAGGGAATAGATCCTATTGAAGGGAGTTCACATGAAAGCGATGTCACGACAGAGGACTGGGACGACTCGGAGGGATTTTGTTTGGATCGACATTTCCATGGAAGGCCACTGATCGCAGGAAATGAATCCGATCGCAATGCGGATACGAGTATCTCAGGTTTCAGATCCAAGGTGTGGAGCTTGAGGCCCCGTTTCCATGACCGCGGATTTCCGTGCTTGCCGTGCAATCGCAGAAGTCCTCGGTTTGTCTGTATTATGCGGCCAATGCCGGCGTATCAGTAGAGGAGGAAAGGAATGGATGGTTGTCCTCATAGGCGTACCAAGGCCATGAATTGTCAATACGGATGGTGAGGGTTAGCGAAGGTTAGGTGTGGGCCGGTGAACAGCGATTTCAAGCTCGGGCATGGTGATTCAACAAGGGTTTTTCAGGTTGGTTATTCTCGTGTGATATATTTTCAGGTTCAGGACGATTCGACCTCCAATGAATCGCAGGGATGACCGCTCGGGCTCTGAGGAGCCCTACGTCGACGAACCGCTGAATGCTCGCCCGAAAGGTTCCGCCAAGCCACATGGCAAGCTGAAGTCTGTTATCGTGTGCCTGGATACTAACGTTCACTCCGAGAGGGCCTTTTTCTGTACGTATGGGGACCAATTTCGGGTATCTTTAGCGTAAGCAGAAATTGTCGGTCGTTATGTTGTGAGGATAATATATTGTTGAGCTTACTTTCCGCCACATTTTTCTTATGATTTATCAAAATGGCACATTGCCGATGGTGATTTTGCACCCGGCCGGGCAATCTAACACTCATAATGTCGGTTATCTTAACTTTCAGACTTCATAGAACATATTTACCGGCCTGATCACCTGGTTGTCCTCACCCACAGTGCAGAACACCCTAAAGGTGCGCTTGGTAAGAGTTCAAGACGTAAGTTCCTTGCTTGCCTCCCTCCATTAGCTAGATCGGAACGCCTCGTGAAAGGCTCGGTAAATTTCGGAACCAGTCGACTGTTTTCGCAATTTTTCGGAAGAATGTTACATCTTGTCGAAGTTAGTTCTAACTTTCAAGACGTATCCTCCTTTTTGGCCATTATCGTCAACCATGTTCCTCTCTTTATCAGACTATGTAGCTAATTTGAGAAAACGTCTGTCCCAGGGTCACAAAGCTGGTGAGTTTCTTGAATTATGCATAATCCATCGTTTCGAAGGCCCCGCCATCTTGGATTCTAGGGAGATTTCGCGCGTGCGCACTTATCCAAAACGTGATTGGTCGCGGAGCACGAATTTGCCTACCAAGTAGGCCTATTCATTTGCACACGCGAGTTTCCCGAAGAAATCCCGTAGAAACCAAAGATGTAGGGGCCGTCGGAACACCGAAATCAACGTGTGCGGATGATTCTAACTCGTCTCCATGCGCAAGACCCACTAACGAAAAAATAACTCGAAATTACCAAGCTTTTCTATGTGCACCACGGCCTTTCACAAGGTGAACCGATTGTTTCCGAATTTTTCTAGAACTTACGTCACGAACTGGGGATTGCGGGTTTGCTTGGCAACATGATGAGGTTCTTGTTTCAGTCCTGTGACGATATCAGGTAAAATAATTTATGCTTGGCCCATTTTTCTATACCTTTACACGGTCCCCCGTCGTACGTTTGCCGCACGGTGGTTTTTCAATAGCTGAAATGCCAAACATGTACCAGGTAACTTTCCTGCATGATCTTCTAGTCACTAACACACGTGAAACTGTAGGCGTATTAGACTTTGTGAGTTCACTAACTTTGTATGTCTAGCCCAGCCCTAATTTTGGACTCGGGGCTATACATTGGATGGTCCTAATCCCTGCAAATGTGACGCCCTACAAGTCTCAACATCAGTCACATCCACCTCAGCTGAGGTTCCGCGGGTTCGATCCCCAGTCGGACCAATTCTTTATGTGATAGAGAGTATAGACGGTGATCATGAGTGTCTTTGAAAATTCATAATATTGCTTTACATATATTCGCCCAATGTTGCCTATAGAGCTGTGATAACTTGCCGAACACAAAACATTATAGCAAGAATTCTTTTTGTAAAAACAGGTAAAATTGGTCATTTCAGAGGCCGGGTCAGACGATGAAATATCGAAGAAGGAAAGTGATTTGAGGACTTTGGAAGATTACTACATAAACTACTTGGACAAACAAAAGGTCTGTAATAACCATGGTAACCAGTGATTAGTACAATGACATTCCTATCAAGAACTCCTCGGACATTGTTATTGCGGTTGTTGGCCATCTGAAGTTGGCCGGACGGAAGCAGACGGCGTCAAGTTTCATTTTGGCAATATAAACGGCCATAACTTTGACATCGACTGGTCCCAAAACCAGTGAACTCAAAAATGAGGCATTGGACCGTCTTTTTCGCTTCGTTTCAGATACAATACAAAAGCCGTTTCGTCTGGCATGACGGGAAACCGGGCGAGGCCATCGTGCACATGGCCGAGGAGGAGCGCGCCATCTTGATTGTAACCGGAAGTCGTGGACTCGGCAAGATTCGGCGCACCATCCTCGGAAGCACGAGTGATTACGTCATGCATCATACAAACATTCCTGTGCTGATATGTCCCAAGAAACATGATGACGTACCGGTAGAATAAATTTCAGCAGCTACGCAATGCACTTCGTAAAATTGCTTATTTGCAGCGCAAAACTGGCCGTATGCTCGGCCCATCTTCCATGCAGGCGGGGTCGAAGTCTCCACAGCCATTGCTTCAGATTATCGAACGTTTAGCAAATCAAATGTCAGCGTGTGTTTTATTATACCGTGGCTGGATAACGCAGCGTATTTTTAGGAAATGAAATTGATTCAGATTGCCTGGAAACATGAATTTCAACACGACCGTGAAGGGGGCAAAATACAGTCAACCTGTGAGCGAACGCCTGATAGAGCAGACAATTAAATATTGACACATAATATATGTAGTTGTATAAAATGAATATTGAGATGTAGATGTAGGCGTCTGATTCGATTTTTCCGTCTGCGGAGCGTCGAGGCTATACTCGGATCGAAAAAAGCCAGGCGTGGTCCCCAACCTGATAAAGCTTGGACAAGTAGGTCTAGATGAACGTAGACTTCTTGTTTAAATTGAAATACCAGGATCATAAGCTAATGTAGTTTATGTCGAGATGTAGTTGAGAGTATATAGTTGCAGGGTAGATCCGTTTCGTTTTTTACGTCAGTTAAACAGACTGAGACACTGAGCTGGTATCGCGACAGGTCTAGGCCTAGTCGTCTCTAACCGTTGAAGTTTACTTGACAAAAAGTGGTTAAAAGTGAATAAGAAAGTAGGCCTACCTGTAACTACAAGTAACAAAGCTAAAAGTAAATACTGTGTAAACTTGTGAACAAGAAGGTACAAAACTTCATTTTCGATGACCTTTTATCCTTCTACCACGACTGATCATTCCGACTTGCCACTCATCATGGTGCTGCCATCTACACCTCCAGGCTCCGACCGCAACATGAGTCGGTAAGACTTGCGTCTGACGCGCTACCCGAGACTGATGCGTGGTACTAGAATTTCTAAAGCCTAGGTCACATATCCACTCCGGGGCTCGTACGGCGAGTAAAAACAGACATTGTGGCCAGTTTCCGCCAATTTCGTACGGTGCCCGGCCGGCTCCCTTTACGGTTCCCACGGGCACCGTGACATTTTTCACCAGCCGTCCGGTGCTGAGCTGGCTGCTCCCAAATCTCCCGGCGTTTTCATCTGACCGGTAGGCCGTAGAAAGCCCGTAGTGGCCCGTACGGGTACCGTGCGGGCTCTTGCCGGTGACCGGGCTGGCTGCGCACGATTTTTTCTGCCGTGAAAAAAGATTGATGGGCCCCGTGCGGTGCTCAAGGGTGCCGCGCGGCACCCGGCCGGGCTCCATGAAGACCCCGGCCGGACCGGCGAATTTTTTTTCCCAACCAGTACAGATTCCTAACCAGTATATCCATTACGAAATGAAATTTAGGAAGTGAATGGTGGGTTAATGGTTGGGTTAGTGTAAGGGTTAGGGTTAGTGTTAGTGTTGGGAGCAGTATGAGGATTAGGATTAAAATTAGGATTAGGATTAGCTTTTGCTATATAGGTTGGGAAAAAAAGTTGGTCGTAATGGATATATCAGTTGGGGAAAAAATTCGCGGCCGGACCCCAGCCGGGCGCCTTGCGGCGCATCTGTTCGTCAGACGTACCCCGGAAGCGTACCCCACGGCATCCGGCCTGCACCTTTGCGGTTTGTTGACGGGCGTCTTGCGATTACTCTCCACGAATTTTCACCGGGCACCGCCGGGCGCCGTAGAATACGTGGCCACACACACCGTAGACATGAAAATCGTAATGGACCCGTACGGTGTCTGAAATCAACGGCAAGCCGCCGGGTGGGGAAAATCGTACGGGGCCCGGTGGATGTGACCTAGGCTAAGACGTATTCTTGTGACTGATCTAGGCCTACATGGTCATGTGTCATGAACTGGTCACACTGATAAGGTGGAGTCGTTGCAAGTGGAGCAAAATTTTCAGATTCAAACATTCATAGAATCACTAAAACAACCTCTACACGGTTGATTTTGGTGTCATTTTGAAGATAAATTAGTCTAGTTTAATGTCCAACAAACAAAAATCAAAAATATTCAGCGGTTTTTTAATGATAATTAAACATATGGAAAAGGTCAGAGGTGGAGCAACCTGGCGGAGCTAGTGGCAGTGGCGGAGCAAGTGGCAGTGCAGGTGGAGTTCCCAGATTTTTGTTGTTTTCGAGCAATTTTGAGTATCAATTGGAGTTTTATCAGCAGGTATCCACACTTGAACTTGCTACAGAGCATGTAGACTGCAGTAGAAAGTGCTGGCCATGCCATACCATGATATGTGAACTGAATCGCGATGGCACCATTTTTGACGAACAGGACAGTGTTTTGGATTGAAAATCACCTTTCTCTTGGTATGGGTGTTGTGTGAAGGATGATATAGTAATACCAGCTCCCTTTCAGTGTCATATTAATCCTTTTCGTAGAATTAACCCTTTGTTATGCAACAGTGAATGAATGGTTCTTTCGTCCCAACAGTGACAATGATGACTGTTGATTATGTGCATGTACATAAAAGTCCTGAGGACCAAGCACGTTGGAATAAATTGAAATAAGCACCACAGAGCCAACTACTAACTGTTGATGGCCATTTAACGGACAAGTAATTTTGGGACACCCTGTACAACCAAAGTTGATTGATTATGTCATAAAAATATGCTATACACATTTGCTTGAGTAGCTGAAGCAATTCCATGAGAAAAATGGTTCGATTAAGAAGTGGAATGCTCATTGCTATTACAAATTATCATTATCTTACATTTCACATATGGGATGATTACATAAGAAATATAAGCAAGGAAAAGTTTCTATCGAAATTCTAACTGGCGAAATGTGTGCTGTGATGCCTCCTGAACATTTTAAAACAGACACTGCTCATTTTTGTTGGAAAATGTCATTTTAATTTAGTTTTATGTTGACCTATGTACGTTTTGAGAAAACGTGTAAAATGTGTGTGGTTCGTAATGACTTTTCCATTACATTTGTTAGTTATAAATCATGATAGCTCTCTTATTTCTCAATATTTTAGACTGATTTCTTCACTAACATCAGCGGGGTGATACAAGGTCTCCATGCTGTGAAAATCGAAAAATCAGTCATTTTGACCATGCAACGAAAATTTTGACCAGTTCATGACTCGTGACCACATGTATATTCGAACATTTTGCACTGATTTACACTGTGTTGTTTCGTGGCGTCTGTAAATATTGTTTCTGTACAGATCATTCTGATCTGCTAGTGTTGCTAAGGACTTTATTTCCAGTAGTAGAGAGGTTTCGTAACACCACGGATAAGTTTCGGTGCGCCGCCGCGTCATGAGAGGGGTTCATTTGGAGGTTGAAGAAGTAGTGCAGTTCTGGTGGAAGAATTTATTAATTTATTGCCTATACATGTAGTTTGTGAGCATATGGAATAAAATGCAATGATGCTTCAGTGGAATATGTCCCTCTCCACTAAATGTCATTAAAACTTATCCGTGCCGGTGTAACATTTGCCAGTGTTCCCCATCTGTGAGTGTTCCCCTTCTATTATCTGACAGAATAAGCAGCGATTTGGCAACAGGGGACATACAGAGAAACATGTCGATCTGCCAGCGTTTCCCAAAGAAAGGGGGACACACTCACCCACAGAAACACTGGCAGATATAACACCGGTGTGAAACCTCTCTGGTATGCAAAATCCGCAAAAATTGAAATAAAATATTTGATGATTTGGTTATTTTCTATGGTCGCTGTGTTTTCTTTTTTGCGTCCCTTGATTCTGATTGGTTTTTGCCTGTAAAACGACACGTCATCACAGCGGGAATAAGCATCGCAAAAACAAGTCACGGGGGTTCAAACCTTGAGTTCCCAAATTCTGGCCTCAGAATCTCGTTGGTTTGAGCGTGGAGTAAAGGAAGCAATCACCTGGATGACTAATCTTCACAAGACTAGCTATAAGAGAAGAAAGTGGAAAATTCGGCGCCTGTCACTTTCGAGATAGTGGGGTTCGATACCCAGTCACAGCCATTCCTCGTATGATAGAAAGATTACTCTCTTTGACATGATTTTCAGATTTTCACCTGTGGGATCGAGCCTCGTCTTTTAAATTGTCTTATTTTGTTTAGAAAACCAATGATGCCATATTGACGATTGACTCTTGATTCAACAATATTTTAACGGGGATTGACACATGTGTGCAGGTTTGAGCAGCACAAGCACCAGTCTAATCCAGCCACGCCCGTCTCGGACAATGAACAGGAAAAGCCCAGCAACCTGTCTCTCACCTGCAGTTGTCAGTTCAATGACCATGGATGATAAATTTGCAATATCAAAAATAGATAAATAGTTTACGGACTAGGGAAAGTCACAATCTCTAGTTTTCAATCTGTGTAATCTGCTATCTTTCGTTTTAGAGCCTGAGAGAAGAGGTGGTTTCCTTATTTTTGTATCCGTGATATACACTTCCAGCCTGGGCGTACTCTGTCTCACTAGGCCTAAACATCAAATAGCTGGGGTAATCAGGCCGAGTGCCACCCCTGAAGCATGGAAGTATATTTCAATGCCTTAAGTCACCTTGTGAACCCTGTCGCCGCCAGGCTTGTGTTTGCCATTCAAGGAATTTATGTCCAGGCTTTCTTTGTCTTATGACAGTGAGTAATTTGTTGGTGGCCGTGGCATGGCCCTCTAGAAATTCTGTTGAATTCCAAAAGTATTCATTTGTTGGTGGTTGGCATGTCCCAAAAGTCCAAAATAACATAATGTAAACATCCATGTTTACAACATTGAATGTAAACAATGAAGTCGTGATACATTGGCTGATATTCATAAAAGCTAGCAAATGCTTTTACTTCAAGTTTTGTAGTACATTTACATTGGACATCGCTGTTAGCATTTGCTAACTTTATCTTCAACAAGCACTGGTTCAACTGACTGCCGCGGGGGAACTTGAAACTCTCAAGGACGCACCCGACCGGTACCGATGAATCAGTGACGTCAGAGTCTGGCTCCGAACATCGCCGAAGGCTTTCATGCCTCTGCTGTTAGGTAAATCGAGAATACACAAAATCGCACTGTGCTTGCAGGCCGACGTGCATCATACATGTCATACATGTCATATGACCAGATGACGTGTACACAAGTTACATAACAGCCCAAACATAACAGGACTTGCGGGGCAAAAGTGCAGTGCTTATCAGCTTATGAAAGGACGTTCCCCGTCTGTGATCATCGCACCAGCTACATTAAATTAGAGTAAATGGCGTCCCTTTTAGCACCGGTAAGAACCAACTAGCCTAGGCTAGCCTGTATTGTATTTATTTAGGCCTAGGCCTATGCATGGTAGCCTAGGCCTACAGCCTGCAGTAGGCCTTGGAGGAATTATCCTATAATTCCTCCAAGAGTAGGCCTACAGCTGATTTTTTACACCAAAACAAAAAAGTGTCATTTTTCAGCTTGAGAAAACACGTCAAATCCACCTATTGTGCTGACAGTACTCAAGGAATCTATTTTACCGGTGTCTATTTTTCCAGTGACTTTTTTTCAGTGTCTCTTTTCCAGTGACTTTAAATTTTTCCAGTCTTTTCCTCCATGTCAGTCGTGACAAAGATTGTGGTCGGTCGTCTAATATCCACTCCAGCCACTTCATCATGTTCATGACTTTTAGCTGAGGACATACATTGTCACTGCCATATAGCAGGCTAGCCTATAGGCCTACTTTTAATACGGTATTTATTGTTTCAGATCCGCCGCCAGGTTGCACGTCTTGGGCGAAGATGTCTCTCAACGGCAGCTGCTGATGTTGATGCAGCTGCAGCCAGCAGCACAGGCTACAGTTTTGGTACGATTATATTAATATTTGGATAAATCTGTGAAGTATATCCATCAAACTGGTGATTCGGTTGTCACAAGAAGAATGTACCGGTATATGTTGAAAACAATGATTATAACTTCATAAACTGAGTGGGTTAAATCTAAAGGCAAAGCCAAGTTTGCCTACGTACATGTATACTATAGGCCTACATGTTTGCCGTGGTCAAGTTGGTAGGCTGAGTTGGTGATGGGGGCATCGATCATAAATGCCATAGTCATTTGGTTATTTGTTTTCTTCAGCTCTGAGTGATGAACAGAGGGAATTCCAAGAGCTTGCCAGGAAGTTTTCCCGCGAGGAGATTGTTCCAAAAGCAGCCCACCATGACCAAACCGGCGAGGTAAAACTTTGGCAGACTTGAACAAGATATTCTGCAAAACCGTGAAGTATATCATGTGCCTTTCATTTCTTGGGGGGGGGGGGGGGGG
>NMRB01000079.1:516507-531346 GCA_002633025.1 Notospermus geniculatus
ATATCTGATCCCTCGATCCTTTTTGCAGTATCCAGTAGAAATCATTAAAAAAGCATGGGAACTTGGCCTTGTCAATACGCACATTCCAAAGGAGCAAGGTGAGTCTAAATTCAACATTGAATACAGACATAATTCGTGTCTGCAGTGTCTTTGCAAGGTGTAGGTGCACCTTTAAAGGTGCTCCAAGATAAATTTTGACCATTTTCACGACTTGTATGACAGGAATCACTCTGTAGTCTCTTGTATCTCCGTTAGGTGGCCTCGGACTTGGTATATTTGATGCCTGTATGATCACAGAAGAGTTAGCATATGGATGCACTGGTATTCAGACTGCAATTGAGGCTAACTCTCTAGGGGTGAGTTTTTTGTCAACCATTTCCATGTCAAGAGGAAACCACATCTTGATAAGTTGGAATTAATGCCGATGGTCTACAGACCTGTTTCAGAGAGGTGCAGTCTGTGCACTGCTTGTCACCTTTGAGGTTCCAGGTCCGATCCGTGGCGGACCCATTCTCTACATCGGTAGTGGACTCTCTTTGACAGCACAGGTTTTCTCCAGGCACTCTGGTTTGATTTAGCTGCACATTAATAATCCTTCATCCTTTTTTCAGCAAATGCCTGTAATCATTGCTGGAAACAAGGCGCAGAAAGACAAATATCTCGGACGTATGACAGAGGAGCCTCTTATGTGTGTAAGTTCAGAATGATTAAACTTAAGCAGGCGTGGATCCAGAGGGAGCACACCTCCCCTTTTGGCCAACAAATCTGTAAAATCGACCGTGAAATTCTGGAATTTGGTGCAAATTTCAATGTTCCTAGCACAGGGCGCCCCCTCTTTTCCCAAATCCTGGATCCGCCCCTGTTAAGCCAATGCTGACACCTGGTGCTGACAACATGAACTGCTAATTTTGTTTGGGGAGGGTTGTGGCTAAAAATGTTGGACTCGTGTACAATAGGCTGCGGGTTCGAATCCCGGTATTCTGAACTGATCTGAAAGGATCAAGTTATGTGCTGAACAAGCTCCTTAATCCCCTCCAGAAAGGTTCCTGGAAAGACGAGAGTAATCACGTTTGTTTTGAGACTGTGCTGCAGAAAAAAGTGTTGTATTAATCCGATATTTTTCCCAATTTTAGGCGTATTGTGTCACAGAGCCTGCTGCTGGATCAGACGTCGCTGGAATTCAAACAAAAGCTGTGAAAAAGGGCAACGAATGGGTGATAAACGGGTCAAAAATGTGGATCACAAACGGCGGTCATGCAAACTGGTACTTTGTCCTTGCCCGCACGGATCCTGATGCCTCCGCCGGCAAAGCCATGACAGGGTTCATTGTGGATGCAGACAGTCCAGGCCTAACCCGAGGAAGGAAAGAATGGAATATGGGACAGCGGGCATCGGACACACGGGGGGTTAACTTTGAGGATGTGGTAGTGCCACAGGAGGTAGGAACACACTGGTGTTTGTGCATACTGGCTTCCAGAGGGACGAACGTGCCCAGAAAACCAAATCAGACCTGATTACAGTGGAACCTCCCTTAGCGGACAACTCTGCCAGGAGGACACCTCTCTATTAAGGACACCAAAGTTCAGTCCCAAACTGGCCATTTCTGTTCATTTTGATCTCTGTGATCAGGACACCTCTAAATTATGGAGAGCATTTGTCAGTCCCAGAGATGTATAGAGGTTCATTCATGTCGGGTACTGGATAGATCATGACTCGCTATTTTTTTCTGAGCTACATTTTCAATTTCTTTCTACATTTCAGAATGTCTTGGCCCAAGAAGGATACGGTTTTAAAATTGCCATGGGTGCTTTCGACAAGACAAGGCCACCAGTAAGCAAGACATTTGAATAAATGAATTGATGCAAATGTAATTTGAGACAATTCATTGAAAGCAGAGATGAAAATTTCTGTTTTGTTCTGTAGGTGGCCGCAGGAGCTGTTGGTCTCGCACAGAGAGCTTTAGAGGAGGCGACCAAGTATTCTATGGAGAGGAAAACCATGGGAAAACTTATCTGTGAGGTAAGCACTTCTAAAAGATTCAATTGCACCCATGGTGAGTGCACCCTGAATAGTGCAGTCCATATCAATTCATGCAGATAACTGGTGTCGCTAAATTGTTTTTTGTTTATAGCACCAAGCTATTGCCTTCATGCTGGCCGAGATGGCTATCGGTGTTGAGACAGCTCGGCTCGCCACACAACGATCGGCGTGGGAGATAGACCAGGGCAGGAGAAATACGTACTATGCCAGTATCGCTAAAGCTCTAGCTGGTGACATCGCTAACAAGGCAGCAGCAGATGCTGTTCAGGTACAGTCAGTCAACCAATCAATCAGTCAGTCAATCAATCAATCAATCAATCAATCAGTCAATCAATCATGTAATCAAGCAATTATCATGAGGAGCTACAGGTTGAGGTGTCACAGCTTTGAAATGAAGCAAAAGGGCTTCAAGTCATTACAGTGTCAGCATCAGCAACTTGGATGTCTAACACCTTCATCTTTCCTTGTCAGATCTTCGGTGGCAACGGGTTCAACTCTGAATATCCAGTTGAAAAGCTCATGCGGGATGCAAAAATTTACCAAGTAGGTGACTCCCACTTATTCTTATACTGTACATGTTCATGTAACTGTAATACGTGTAGCATTGGCTATTGCACCAAGTAGATGGAGATATAGCTCATTGGTGTGAGCTGTTGGCCCCAAAAGCTGGGGAGGGTGCCATATGTGAGAGGTCATGGGTTCGAATCCCACAAGTACTGAGCACTATTGCCCCTTAATGCTGGCAAGGGTGTGATATGTGAGAGATCGTGGGTTTGAATCCCACAAGTACTGAGCACTGTCGACCTTTAATGCTGGCAAGGGTGTGATATGTGAGAAGTCGTGGGTTCAAATCCCAGAAATTGCTAAAGACTGCCCTTAATGCTGGCAAGGGTGCCATATGTGAGTGGTCATGGGTTCGAATCCCACAAATACTCGAACTTGACTGTTTCTCTTCAGATCTATGAAGGAACTGCCCAGATCCAACGACTGATCATCTCTCGGGAACTGTTGACGAAAGCAAAACAGATGGGATTCTAGAACTATTACTTTGAATAACACAAGATAACCTTTAAAGGTGCTCCAAGATAAATTTTGACCATTTTCACAACTTGTATGACAGGAATCACTCTGTAGTCTCTTGTATCTCCGTTAGGTGGGCTCGGACTTGGTATATTTGATGCCTGTATGATCACAGAAGAGTTAGCATATGGATGCACTGGTATTCAGACTGCAATTGAGGCTAACTCTCTAGGGGTGAGTTTTTTGTCAACCATTTCCATGTCAAGAGGAAACCACATCTTGATAAGTTGGAATTGATGCCGATGGTCTACAGACCTGTTTCAGAGAGGTGCAGTCTGTGCACTGCTTGTCACCTTTGAGGTTCCAGGCCTTTTCGTTTGACGGGCGCAAAAACGCCTGCGCTTCGCAAACAATAGAATTTTTATTGTTTTGCGAGGCGCATGCATTTTCGCGCCCGTCAAACGAAAAGGCCTGAGGTTCCAGGTCCGATCCGTGGCGGACCCATTCTCTACATTGGTAGTGGACTCTCTTTGACAGCACCGGTTTTCTCCAGGCACTCTGGTTTGATTTAGCTGCACATTAATAATCCTTCATCCTTTTTTCAGCAAATGCCTGTAATCCTCGCTGGAAACAAGGCACAGAAAGACAAATATCTTGGACGTATGACAGAGGAGCCTCTCATGTGTGTAAGTTCAGAATGATTAAACAGCAGGCGCGGATCCAGAGGGGGACGCACCGGTTGCGCGCCTTCCCTTTTGGCGAACAAATCAGTAAAATTGACCGTGAAATTCTGGAATTGAGTGCAAATTTCAATGTTCCTAGCACAGGGCGCCCCCTCTTTTCCCAAATCCTGGATCCGCCCCTGTTAAGCCAATGCTGACAACATGAACTGCTAATTTTGTTTGGGGACGGTTGTGGTTAAAAATGTTGGACTCATGTTGGGCTGCAGATTCGAATCCCAGTATTTTGCACTGGCCAGAAAGGATCAAGTGATGTGCTAAAATTGCTCCTCCTTAAGCCCCTCCAGAAAGGTACCGGTACCTGGAGAGACGAGAGTAATGACGTTAAACAGTTTGTTTTGAGACTGTGCTGCAGAAAGAAGCGTTGTATTAATCTGATATTTTTCCCAATTTTAGGCGTATTGTGTCACAGAGCCTGCTGCTGGATCAGATGTCGCTGGAATTCAAACAAAAGCAGTGAAAAAGGGCAACGAATGGGTGATAAACGGGTCAAAAATGTGGATCACAAACGGCGGTCATGCAAACTGGTACTTTGTCCTCGCCCGCACGGATCCAGATGCCTCCGCCGGCAAAGCCATGACAGGGTTCATTGTGGACGCAGACAGTCCAGGCCTAACCCGAGGAAGGAAAGAATGGAATATGGGACAGCGGGCATCAGACACACGGGCGGTTAACTTTGAGGATGTGGTAGTGCCACAGGAGGTAGGAACACACTGGTGTTTGTGCATACTGGCTTCCAGAGGGACGAACGTGCCCAGAAAACCAAATCAGACCTGATCACAGTGGAACCTCCCTTAGCGGACACCTCTGCCAGGAGGACACCGCTCTATTAAGGACACCAAAGTTCAGTCCCAAACTGACCATTTCTGTTCATTTTGACCTCTGTAATCAGGACACCTCTCAATTATGGAGAGCATTTGTCAGTCCCAGAGGTGTAGAGAGGTTCATTCATGTCGGGTACTGGATAGATCATGACTCGCTATTTTTTTCTGAGCTACATTTTCAATTTCTTTCTACATTTCAGAATGTCTTGGCCCAAGAAGGATACGGTTTTAAAATTGCCATGGGTGCTTTCGACAAGACAAGGCCACCAGTAAGCAAGACATTTGAATAAATGAATTGATGCAAATGTAATTTGAGACAATTCATTGAAAACAGAGATGAAAATTTCTATTTTGTTCTGTAGGTGGCCGCAGGAGCTGTTGGTCTCGCACAGAGAGCTTTAGAGGAGGCGACCAAGTATTCTATGGAGAGGAAAACCATGGGAAAACTTATCTGTGAGGTAAGCACTTCTAAAAGATTCAATTGCACCCATGGTGAGTGCACCCTGAATAGTGCAGTCCATATCAATTCATGCAGATAACTGATGTCGCTAAATTGTTTTTTGTTTATAGCACCAAGCTATTGCTTTCATGTTGGCCGAGATGGCTATCGGTGTTGAGACAGCTCGGCTCGCCACACAACGATCGGCGTGGGAGATCGACCAGGGCAGAAGAAATACGTACTATGCCAGTATCGCTAAAGCTCTAGCTGGTGACATCGCGAACAAGGCCGCAGCAGATGCTGTTCAGGTACAGTCAATCAATCAATCAGTCAATCAATCGATCAATCAATCATGTAATCAACCAATCAAGCAATTACCATGAGAGGCTGTATGTTGAGGTATCGCAGCTTCACAATCAACATATTCCCTATTTGAAATGAAGCGAAAGGGCTTCAAGTCGTAAAAATGTCAGCATCAGCACCTTAGGGTCTAACACCCCTCATCTTTCCTCTTCAGATCTTCGGTGGCAACGGGTTCAACTCTGAATATCCAGTTGAAAAGCTCATGCGGGATGCAAAAATTTACCAAGTAGGTGGCTCCCTCTTATTCGTCTACATGTTTTTGTAACTGAAAGACATGTAGCATTGGCTATTCAACCATGTAGATGGAGGTATAGCTCATTGGTGTGAGCTGTTGGCCCCAAAAGCTGGGGAGGGTGCCATATGTGAGAGGTCATGGGTTCGAATCCCACAAGTACTGAGCACTATTGCCCCTTAATGCTGGCAAGGGTGTGATATGTGAGAGATCGTGGGTTCGAATCCCACAAGTACATGTACTGAGCACTGTTGCCCCTTAATGCTGGCGAGGGAGCCATATGTGCGAAGTCATGGGTTCGAATCCCACAAGTACTGAGCACTGTCGACCTTTAATGCTGGCAAGGGTGTGATATGTGAGAAGTCGTGGGTTCAAATCCCAGAAATTGCTAAAGACTGCCCTTAATGCTGGCAAGGGTGCCATATGTGAGTGGTCATGGGTTCGAATCCCACAAATACTCTAACTAACTTGACTGTTTCTCTTCAGATCTATGAAGGAACCGCCCAGATCCAACGACTGATCATCTCTCGGGAACTGTTGACGAAAGCAAAACAGATGGGATTCTAGAACTATTACTTTGAATAACACAAGATTCTGGTGTGGATTTATGTATTGCAGTAGATTGTCATTATCATGAGACTGTTTGAACAAAACAGCAAATTTCATGACATTTTCTAGATCACCTACCTTATCCATAAAGTAGAACAACTGTAATTTTGAATGAAGTAAATAACAAACTGTCTATTTGCATGTGCTAAATAACTGTAAATTTTGCTGTAATAAAAGCATGGAGTTAATCTATTTGGGATTTTTTGATAATTATAAATTTGCATAGTCCCATTTTGTACTAGAAAGAATAAAGTGGTATTACACATGTATTGAGAAAGGCAATACTGGATCCTCACCCTCCAAACTTCCACTGTAGAACTCTGCGTGTGTGGATTGTATGGGGGCTTCTACCAACAGATCTACTTGTCTCTTCCGCATACCTTGTACAACCTATCAAGGACCTTATGATGTGCACTTGCCGACCTCAAGTGGAGATGCTACCCTTCACCACACAAGGCCAAGAATGGACGCCATTCCACCACAAGACATGGGACATGGAAAGTGACACAGCTTGCTTCTGCTCACGTGGCTATGAAGGCAATGGACTAGGACATGACCTTTCAAAAGGGTCTACTTTTAAATTTGTCACAGACAGGAATACCAACGCACCCTGAAACGGTCCTTTTTCCACTTCACAGCGTGAAGACCTCAGTAAGAAAAACTGAAGAAAACCACATATGCTATAATAATATAGAAGCGTTGCTTTATTAATCCAACAAAATAATCTAACAAATGTTGAGCGCCTGGCCAAAGAATGGTTGGTGATGAAATGTTACCTTTTGAGTTGGAAAACAGCTGGCAAAAATGAGAACTTAATTTATCAATCTGTGAGTTTCTAAGCACTTCAATAAAATGAAGAAAATAAAGCCTAAGGACTATGTAACAAAAATGTTTGATTCCTTGCAAAACAGTGCTGAATTTGCATTGATTT
Source organism: Notospermus geniculatus (assembly GCA_002633025.1). NCBI lineage: Eukaryota > Metazoa > Nemertea > Pilidiophora > Heteronemertea > Lineidae > Notospermus > Notospermus geniculatus. The sequence continues at coordinate 523,706 of NMRB01000079.1, forward strand.
TGAGAGATGTTTTACATGTAAAATCATCCACAAATACATTTTACAAGAGTGTTTTTGAATGCTGAATAATCATCACATACCGTAGAATAGCACACAAAGCCTGAACACAGACGGTATTGTCTGCAAGGTTACACACGATAGACGGCACCTTCATTTCATGATTTGCCGTTCACGATAACCCGCTTGTAAGTTCTCCAACAAAACAGAGATTCAGCAGTACGCCATTTAGCACAGTTATGGCACGTTACATTTATCAAAACATGAAAAGCAAGCCACAGCAATTGTCTTCTTTTCCTCCATAGCTGTTAGTGCAAGAATAACAACTGCGGTGGAAAATAACAGCTGTGGTGGAAAAGAGACAAGGCTATTGAAGAAAATATTTACATGCAGCTTACATGTAATGCATGATAGCCATGGCAACCACCACATCAAAGACAGTGAATCTACGCCACATACAAATTTACAATTCCAAGAATAACAGTCAAGAGAAAAGCATACGATGCATACAGGACAGTGTCGTGGAAATTGAGAAAAGACCCAAAAACATGTAAATAATTAATCGGCTGTTAAGTCACTCCACAGGTACAAGTAGCTGACCTTTGAAGATGAAAGACTGTTCTGCATTCTACAGCACATACATGTATTATGATAACAAGAAAGAACAACGGTTGAGAGAAAGACATACATACACGACAGTGTCGGCGAAATAATCAGATCAGGACTGAAATCTCCTACAATTTTACTCCAAGGAATAATTCGTTGAATCTGTATTCTTGCCGACGAACATCATGTGTTTTCACGGTATTTATGGCCGTCAAAATTGAACATGGCCTCAGCAAATTTGGTACACGGCAGTGCAACTGTTAAGTTTATGGCAAGTCAGAGTGGTGCAGTGAAAACATCAGTGCCTGTCAGCTCTAGAGGCTCCAGGTTCGATCCCCACTTAGACCAAGACCTCTGACTGCAGGTTTTCACTGGGTACTCTGGTTTCCACCTGCTGAAACAGAGACAATAATGCCATATTTCGCACTCACATATACTGGTGTGAGAAGTTAAAATTTGTCCAAAAATACAGCAACCCACAACCAAAAACCCACAGCGTTTAAAATTCAGGGGCTTTGCTGAAGCCCAATATACTTGAATATACTGAGATGATTCTGTACGGGATATCTTCAGCCAAATCTGCATTGATCTAAGACGACATGATTAATGGGTATGATGCTTTTCACTAGAATCGTGCTTATCATGGTGATGGTGATGGCCGAGTCCAAAATGATGATGGTGTTTTTTCTCTGGCGGACAGATCAGAACTGGAACCTAGAAATAGAAATATGAGCATGGATTAATAAACGAATGTATTTACCATGAAAAGCTTGTTTGAAATTGCAAATTTGTGACGACCCACGACTTGAACTGCCAAGGAATGCATGAGCTCACCGTGTCTTTGCCTAAATAGGGAAGGTATCACTTCTCTCTCAACTATGCTCAATCAATTTACCTTTGAGTGGTGTAATACATAATCGGAGACACTTCCTAAGACAGTACGCCTGATTGCGCCGAGACCTCGCGTTCCTGTTACGATCAGATCGGCATTTTCCTCGCTGGCTATGTGGCAGATTGCTTCTCCTGGCTTGGCGTGGTAGACAAAACGGCTTCGGTTCTGAGCCTAAAAACAATCAAGGAATGGCACAAGTTGTCAGAAAACCAAAAATAGTGGATTTCCCATTTAGAGCCTATAGAGGCTTTGCATATGACGTCACAAGCCGCCATGCTGGAGGGCACATGCTGCAGAGGCGCAGCGAAAGGCCCCAATGCATGCCCCAATGACGTTATGTCAAACAATGGCGTGGCGCACTTCAAGCCACATCTGACACAGTCGGCTCACACCTCTGCACCCTGTGTCCCCAAGAATGGCCGCCAGGATGACGTCATTGCAAAGCCTCTGTACTCACATAAGAGAACTCTCACACGGAGGAGCACTTTTAAACCTGCTTAAATCATAAACTGAGTGGATACTGGCATTTAAATACCTTACATAATTGACTGATTGACCAACTGATTGATAATTTGAGTGATTGACAGGTTGACAGACTGATTGATTAACCAGGTGGTGATATTTACAATGTACAGCTTTAATGATGTTCTAAACCAGGTTACTCCAGAAGTTCACCGAGTTTCCGCCTTTTTTCATGTTTTCATCCACAGCATAAATCAGAAACGTATTCACCTGGCAGTGCAGTATAGTACATGTACTGTATTGTACATTTCATTTGTCTAGGTACGTAAGCTCAGGAAAACGATCATTGGCTCACAAAGAAGTGTGTCTTTATCAGGAGTCAATCAGGTTTTTATAAAGTTGTTATTTTGCGGCAGGTACTCTACAATGGAACCTCCCTTAGTGGACACCTCTGCCAGGAGGACAGCTCTCTATCAAGGCCACCGAAGTTCAGTCCCAAATTGGTTGTTGCCATTCATTCTGACCTCGAATTCATCTCAACCATCTTGGATGTACCAGTATCTCGATTTTACAACAGCAGTTTCACTCCAGAGGTTCTGCTGCATCAGCAAGTGGTTATCTAAAGCCTCAACTCCAGAGAAATGGCAGAGGGCATGGGGGGGGGNGGGAGGGGCAGCGGGGTGATACACACCTTAGCATCTGTTAATCTCTTCTTATAACCTTCTTCTAATTGCTTCATTTCTCTTTCTTTCTTGGCTATCTCCTGTTCCCATTGTTCTGTAGGAATTTGTTCTGAAATGAAGAGGATCTGTCAAAAAATCTGTCTCACCGGAAGAAAACATATGTGACCCGATCTAGCAAAAGTAGGCGCAAGTCACAGTCGAAAGGGTTAATGGCCTTGCAACACAATAGCTGAAACGTACGTCTCTGCAGGTTGACAATAGTAGTGGACAGCAGTGATAATACTTGAGTAAACTGATGACCAGTGATGATCTCCTGCGACATGCGCCTACTTTTGGCAGATCGGGTCACATATGGGTAATGCACCATCAGAAGAGGCCATCCCAACTGGGCAGACAAATCATTGATACTTACGTCCAAACGGCATACGGGGATACTCAGCACTATGGGTTATGACAACTTCAGAATCAGGTCTGTGGATATTCTCGATATAATCTGTAAAGAGAGGGTTAACGTGATATTAAGGAAGCTAGTAAAAACACAATGCTAGGTAGCGTGCGAGATAGGCTACTGGGTACCTGTTATTTGTTGGTTTAGTGGGGAAGAAATCACTTGAGGAGAGATACAGGAAGAAAGTGACAAGGTTCAGCTGATATTCACAAGAGCTGGAGCATGGACTTAGATCGTTTCAAGGTCGGGGCTGAGTAAAGCAAGTTTGGAAATAAACTTTGAAATCTCCACCAAGAACTATGAAAGAGAGTACCGTATACGCAAATATTTTCGCATGTAAAAATTCTCGAGAAAATCGTGAAATCAAAATTTTGCCGTGAATATTACACGCATAAAGTTTCCCCAACAATCCAGTCAGTTCACTCCCCTGCCCTTGACGCAAACATTACTCCATGCGAAACAGAAAAAAAAATTCAATTCGTGAAATATTATCCCATGAAAATATTTGCGTATACAGTATGCTTAGTTGACCAATAGATGCAGCCTGATTTTAGGACCCCTGTTGTCAATTTCATTGCAATCATAGGTTTGATCTGATTACCGGTAGCTGACACTGATAGTCATTGCTGTCGTTCTAAGTGAGCTCAGCAGGCTTTCTTGTGATGTATGAGGTACATGTATTTACATGTACCACAATACATGTATCTTCCATACCCATGTCTTCTCTGAATAGTCGGCCCCAGCCAAGCAAATACATGTACAGATAAGAGTAATTGATTTCACAGCTGCCCATTTTACACACATCCTGCTGGCAAATTCAATTATGTCTCAATCATCATGCTCTCGATTTTTCTCCCATAATAGACCCAATACAGCCAATTGGTAATTTTCTGTCGTGAGGTCACTCTTCAATTGAACTAGGTATCATCGGAAAAAGTCTGGTGTAGGGAATTTCAACGGCCTAATCTGAATACTTCGGTGAGGCGGGCGGGTGGGGGGGGGGGGGACNAAAGCATACGATGCATACAGGACAGTGTCGTGGAAATTGAGAAAAGACCCAAAAACATGTAAATAATTAATCGGCTGTTAAGTCACTCCACAGGTACAAGTAACTGACCTTTGAAGATGAAAGACTGTTCTGCATTCTACAGCACATACATGTATTATGATAACAAGAAAGAACAACGGTTGAGAGAAAGACATACATACACGACAGTGTCAGCGAAATAATCAGATCAGGACTGAAATCTCCTAAAATTTTACTCCAAGGAATAATTCGTTGAATCTGTATTCTTGCCGACGAACATCATGTGTTTTCACGGTATTTATGGCCGTCAAAATTGAACATGGCCTCAGCAAATTTGGTACATGGCAGTGCAACTGTTAAGTTTATGGCAAGTCAGAGTGGTGCAGTGAAAACCGTGAAAACATCAGTGCCTGTCAGCTCTAGAGGCTCCAGGTTCGATCCCCACTTAGACCAAGACCTCTGACTGCAGGTTTTCACTGGGTACTCTGGTTTCCACCTGCTGAAACAGAGACAATAATGCCATATTTCGCACTCACATATACTGGTGTGAGAAGTTAAAATTTGTCCAAAAATACAGCAACCCACAACCAAAAACCCACAGCGTTTAAAATTCAGGGGCTTTGCTGAAGCCCAATATACTTGAATATACTGAGATGATTCTGTACGGGATATCTTCAGCCAAATCTGCATTGATCTAAGACGACATGATTAATGGGTATGATGCTTTTCACTAGAATCGTGCTTATCATGGTGATGGTGATGGCCGAGTCCAAAATGATGATGGTGTTTTTTCTCTGGCGGACAGATCAGAACTGGAACCTAGAAATAGAAATATGAGCATGGATTAATAAACGAATGTATTTACCATGAAAAGCTTGTTTGAAATTGCAAATTTGTGACGACCCACGACTTGAACTGCCAAGGAATGCATGAGCTCACCGTGTCTTTGCCTAAATAGGGAAGGTATCACTTCTCTCTCAACTATGCTCAATCAATTTACCTTTGAGTGGTGTAATACATAATCGGAGACACTTCCTAAGACAGTACGCCTGATTGCGCCGAGACCTCGCGTTCCTGTTACGATCAGATCGGCATTTTCCTCGCTGGCTATGTGGCAGATTGCTTCTCCTGGCTTGGCGTGGTAGACAAAACGGCTTCGGTTCTGAGCCTAAAAACAATCAAGGAATGGCACAAGTTGTCAGAAAACCAAAAATAGTGGATTTCCCATTTAGAGCCTATAGAGGCTTTGCATATGACGTCACAAGCCGCCATGCTGGAGGGCACATGCTGCAGAGGCGCAGCGAAAGGCCCCAATGCATGCCCCAATGACGTTATGTCAAACAATGGCGTGGCGCACTTCAAGCCACATCTGACACAGTCGGCTCACACCTCTGCACCCTGTGTCCCCAAGAATGGCCGCCAGGATGACGTCATTGCAAAGCCTCTGTACTCACATAAGAGAACTCTCACACGGAGGAGCACTTTTAAACCTGCTTAAATCATAAACTGAGTGGATACTGGCATTTAAATACCTTACATAATTGACTGATTGACTAATTGATTGATAATTTGAGTGATTGACAGGTTGACAGACTGATTGATTGACCAGGTGGTGATATTTACAATGTACATCTTTAATGATGTTCTAAACCAGGTTACTCCAGAAGTTCACCGAGTTTCCGCCTTTTTTCATGTTTTCATCCACAGCATAAATCAGAAACGTATTCACCTGGCAGTGCAGTATAGTACATGTACTGTATTGTACATTTCATTTGTCTAGGTATGTAAGCTCAGGAAAACGATCATTGGCTCACAAAAAAGTACGTCTTTATCAGGAGTCAATCAGGTTTTTATAAAGTTGTTATTTTGCGGCAGGTACTCTACAATGGAACCTCCCTTAGTGGACACCTCTGCCAGGAGGACAGCTCTCTATCAAGGCCACCGAAGTTCAGTCCTAAATTGGTTGTTGCCATTCATTCTGACCTCGAATTCATCTCAACCATCTTGGATGTATCAGTATCTCGATTTTACAACAGCAGTTTCACTCCAGAGGTTCTGCTGCATCAGCAAGTGGTTATCTAAAGCCTCAACTCCAGAGAAATGGCAGAGGGCATGGGGGGGGGGCAGTGGGGGTGATACACACCTTGGCATCTGTTAATCTCTTCTTGTAACCTTCTTCTAATTGCTTCATTTCTCTTTCTTTCTTGGCTATCTCCTGTTCCCATTGTTCTGTAGGAATTTGTTCTGAAATGAGGAGGATCTGTCAAAAAATCTGTCCCACCAGTAGAAAACATAATGTGACCCGATCTAGCAAAAGTAGACACAAGTCGCAAACGAGGAAAGGGTTAATGGCCTTGCAACACAACAGCTGAAATGTACAACTCAGCAGGTTGACAATAGTAGTGGACAGCAGTGATAATACTTGAGTAAACTGATGACCAATGATGATCACCTGCGACATGCGCCTACTTTTGGCAGATCGGGTCACATATGGGTAGTGCACCATCAGAAGAGACCATCCCAGCTGGGCGGACAAATCGTTGATACTTACGTCCAAACGGCATACGTGGATACTCAGCGCTATGGGTTATGACAACTTCAGAATCAGGTCTGTGGATATTCTCGATATAATCTGTAAAGAGAGGGTTAACGTGATATTAAGGAAGCTAGTAAAAACACAATGCTAGGTAGCGTGTGAGATAGGCTACTGGGTACCTGTTATTTGTTGGTTTAGTGGGGAAGAAATCGCTTGAGGAGAGATACAGGAAGAAAGTGACAAGGTTCAGCTGATATTCACAAGAGCTGGAGCATGGACTTAGATCGTTTCAAGGTCGGGGCTGAGTAAAGCAAGTTTGGAAATAAACTTCGAAATCTCCACCAAGAACTATGAAGGAGAGTATCGTATATGCAAATATTTTCGCGTTTAAAAATTCTCGCGAAAATCGCAAAATCAAAATTTCGCAGCGAATATTTAATAATACACGCATATAAAGTTTCTCCAACAATCCACTCAGTTCCCTTCCCTGCCCTTGACGCAAACATTACTCCACGTGAAACAGGAAAAAAATTTCAATTCGTGAAATATTATCCAGCGAATATGTTTGCGTATGCGGTACGCTAAGTTGACCAATAGATGCAGCCTGATTTTAGGACCCCTGTTGTCAATTTCATTGCAATCATAGGTTTGATCGGATTAGCTGACACTGATAATCATTGCTGTCATTCTAAGTGAGTGTCAGCAGGCTTTCCTGTGATGTATGAGGTATTTACCGCCATACCCATGTCTTCTCTGAACAGTCGGCCCCAGCAAAGCAAATACAGATAAGAGTAATTGATTTCACAGCTGCCCATTTTACACACATCCTGATGGCAAATTCAATTATTTCTCAATCATCATGCTCTCGATTTTTCTCCCATAATAGACCCAATACAGCCAATTGGTAATTTTCTGTCGTGAGGTCACTTAGGACTACATGTAGGTATCATCAGAAAAAGTCTGGTGTAGGGAATTTCAACGGCCTAATCT
>NMRB01000079.1:549396-577901 GCA_002633025.1 Notospermus geniculatus
ATTTATCAGAGAAATGTCATTTCTTCAGAACTACTTTTACCGCGGAAGTAGTTCTTCCACACCGGCGCTGTGAGGCGCGACGCATCACATAACCCTACGCAAAATGGCGGATTTGACTGTTGTTCGTCAGGGTCACAAACCGACGCAACGTCACCAGGTTTTTTGGAGGCTTGTGCCCTGTTGTTCAGGTTGCAACGAGCCCAGTCTCGCTCACCCGGCCGCTGTTGCGAATCTGGTGAATCGCAAAGTTAGTGGAGCAACACTGCGGAACAAAACGGTCGCTGCGCGAGACTACGACGAGCCCACCGCCCGATGACAATCGCCAACGCAGAGGTGAGACGGTTTCACCGAAAACACGGAAGCCGTACCTCTGGGCTAGCGAGGAAGTCGTTGTTGGCGCGACCCTTTTCACACCATGGTTTGTATGAACAAACCGGTGTACACCGTTTCCTTCCATTTGCAGGTGAGATACAGGACCAAAGTGCTTTACGAAGGAAAGCCTGGGGAGGCCATCGTTAAAATTGCGGATGAAGAGCATGTTAGAATGATTGTCATGGGCACTCGGGGTTTGGGAGCTGTGAGGCGTACAATCCTAGGTAACAAAATCACAACATTAATCATTTTTTACTGAGCTAAACATTGCCGTCATGATTTCTTCGGTATATGCCCAGACTAGTTCTCGACACGAATGCGAAACCTATTTATTCGTTGTGTCTCATGCCACATTTTAGGCAACACTTGGTGCAATCTCGTACCCAGAGATTAGGTACGCTCGGCCGAGATTGACGGTCGCTGTCTGGGTACGAGCTTGCACTTGGTGTTGATGTCGTTAAAACATAAACTGAAATGACGTTTTACACGAACCAGTCGTCAAAAAAATCAGGGAGTTTTCGCAAAGCCCCCGAAACGCCAACGCGAACGCCAAACCCATTGTTCGGTGCCACGAAGAGAGCACCGAACAAAAGGATAGGCGTTGGCGTTGGCGTTCCGGGGGCTTTGCGAAAACTCTCTAATATCTCACCGCGCCCCGAATAAATTATCAGGTGTTAGGACGCTGATGAAGTGAATGAATTCTTTTGCAGGAAGTGTAAGCGATTACGTTGTCCACCACGCTAAATGTCCGGTGATCATCTGCCCTCGCGCAGAGCGGGGAAGGAAGAAGAGCAAGGCACACAGCAAGGGAGACATTCACGCTGAACACGAGTAGGCCTGTATTTGTAGTAATTCCTATGTACAGACCTACTGATTCGATTGGACACGAGTAGGCCTAGCGGTCATTTTTGTACGTCGACGGGCATGTTGCGATTAAGGCCTGTTTACACCGGCGGCTGGCGGGCGCGATTGCGTTTGCGTCTGCGTCTGCGATCGATTGTGTTCTAGCTTGTGTCAAATGAGTGTTTACACCAGCGATCGCGTCTGCGGACGCGTCTGCGAGTCGAAAAACGCGTCCGCAGGGAATGGTCCTTGGAGCAAAGAATCGCGCGTTTTTCTTGCCGCCTCTGGGATTTCGCGGGGAATGCACACTAAAAATGACGTACGAAATCGCGTCCGCAAACGCAGGTATAAACAGCCGAATCGCGGGCGGAATCGCAGCCACAAACGCAATCGCGCCCGCCAGCCGCCGGTGTAAACAGGCCTTTACAGTCCGTCTTTGGACTAACCTATAATCACAGTCATGGCGCCGTTTAAATGACGAATATTAGCAAAATCAGGGAAAGTTTGTGGGGGGTGTATGACCCGAAAATATGTTGGAACTGTTAAACTCAACAGAAAGGAACCTGAGCAACGTTCCTCCAAGCGAGGTAGTCGTGTGAGAGCAGGATTATACCGAACAACATCTGTCTTTCAATCGGGACGTCAGGTAAACGGCTCCTATACTGATTTCGTTACTGACAGAATGGTAATTTCACGATATATAATGAGACAGTGTGATTTATATCTGATTTTGTTTGGAATCTACTCTGTATTCAGACAATATCCCAGGTCAGATCGGAGTGCTTTATTTCCGCATAAATTCTGATCAGTGCGGAGATTCGAATTCACATGTAGCCTACAAGGCTACACAACCAACGTTGTAGCTGTCATGATAGATCGCCTCCGTCCCCGAAGTACACACATGTTTGATTGGTTGATTTGTGGAAGGAAGCTGTCCAATAAGAGGCTGATTTTATGTGGACTTTGATTGGTTGATTTAATGCGCATTATGGGTCATTATCCCCGATGTCAAGCGGTTGCTAGGGTGTAGAGGGACAGAGATCAATCGAACAGTCTGCAACATCATCGTCCTTTCATCTTTTATTTAGGCGCGACCTTGGGATAGCACAAATGGTCGCCATCTTCCTCCATCTCTGATCGAGACGCAAATTCTAAATATGTTAAGTTGTCTATATAGTTTTTGTAGTTGTAGTGTATATACAAAAGATATTTCGTAAGTGTAGGCCTTTACAATTATCACACAATCATTAGCAAGGACTGGACAACACTCCTCTCGCAGTGTGCCCACCAAGTCTCGAAATACGGCACCTACAACTTTACGAACCACCGCGGCTGCGACTTCGTGGAGGTGGAGTTGTAGATCCCAATGCGACATAGGTCTAATTTTCCATCCCAGAAACACCAAAACACGGTTAAAACATGTGAAAGGATACGGGCAATGCTGAATGAAGCTGCTTTTCCACGAGACGTTTGCGGACGCGGTTTCGGTGGCGGGAGCGGGTGAAATAGCTATAAAGGGAAATATATACTTGATCGATTTTTCCGCCCGCGCCCGCCCCCTATTCCGCGCCGCAAACGCCTCGCGGAAAAAGCAGCTTGTGTCAAGTCCGCAAACAGCATGTCGCCCGCAGACGCGGAAAAATATAGCTTCTGCCAGTCGTTCTGAAATGAGTAGGCCTATAATGGAACTGACATCCCAAGTTCAATGAATAAACGTAATCATTCCATAACTGTAATATTTGCCTCGTCTGGCCACTTTCTTTGTAAGAACAGACCGATTTTAACAATAAATTTCTTTCAATATTAGATATCTTCGCTTAGTTACTTTTGTCGGATCTCGTGGTGGTCGGCGGGGGTATCATCGCAGTGACGGCGGTTTTCATTGCCTATGCCTAGAATTATACTGGTTTCGCCGTCGAGAATAGGCCTAGAATTTTAGAAAAAAATCGCCTAACATTGTAGGCCTATTAATACTAAATTTCGAAGGCACAGCGGGAAATGTGAGTGATTGAAGGGTTGCTTTCCCCATCAACAGTGATAGAAGTAAGAACTGTACAGTGAGACCAAAACGCGAGCCGATTCTGGTTCGACTGCCGAACGATAGAGGGCGCTGACTAGACTGGTTCCCGTCTTTGCCGCTGCACTCCCGCTGGCGCTCACGTTTCGCTATACAAAGACAGGCACGGGGCAGCCATTTTGACAGGAATTCCTGTCCACGCCACTGCGCACCCGCCCTGCGCATCGCTATTGCGCAGCTTTTTGCGCAATGTTTGTAACTAAAATTAGATCAGATCCACGTGTTCCTAATGACAGCTGTGCCATTTGACAGATCACAGGAACCAGTATAAATGGATTTTGGGGAGTAAAATAATAATACTGACAAGGAAGGAAAGCCTGAGATTTTACATAGCGAGATGGGGGCGGCCATCTTGGAATCCGATTCACGCCGACTCGCCCGTCAAACGGGCCCCAAAATGTGCACAAAATCACTTACCGACGAACATTTTCTGCATTCTACATCTTCTGTATATTATTTTAGACTAAGCTGACACCTTTGATTAGCATATCCTGTCCAATTAATAAAGTAATCCACCCTCGAACGACGAAGTCGCNCAGAGTGTTTGCGAATTTTCGACCCCAACCGGGGTCTTCTTCAGGCTGGAACTTTACAATCCGAAACTCTAGAACAGTCTCAACATTGTAGGCCTATTAATACTAAATTTCGAAGGCACAGCGGGAAATGTGAGTGATTGAAGGGTTGCTTTCCCCATCAACAGTGATAGAAGTAAGAACTGCACAGTGAGACCAAAACGCGAGCCGATTCTGGTTCGACTGCCGAACGATAGAGGGCGCTGACCGTCAGCGCCACCTATCGCTGTTCAATGGAACCACACTACGCAACGCAAACTGTAGTTCTGCTCTTTGCCGCCTACACTCTCTCGGCGCCACCGAGCAATCCGCGTAGTAATTTTGCTATTTGTATAGAACTTTTTTAATCGGTAAAATTCTGATAAAACGAGTGTCATCACACCACAATGCACAATTACCATAAAGAGATTGTAAATATAAATGCAATGGCGTAACTTCATAGCTTTCTTTGTAAGTTTCTGACAAAATGCAAGGTAGTATATGTTGCACTATTTTTTCTGCGGAAAGTTTTCCTAAAGTGCTCTTAGGTTCACAGAAAAACGTGAAAACGTGCACACGTGTGGGGAGAAATTTCCCCTTACAAATCCACTAATTTGACTACTGTAGTATTTATTTCATTGTACAAAGCAAGCTTGTAATGGAAACTGAAAAATATATCACAATGGACTCGAGTTCGAGTGAATCATCAGACGAAAATCATGATGAAAGTGATGCTGAACTTGATATGATGGCTGAAGAAATTGCCAGCAGTTTTCTTGCAAATAAAAGAATCAGTAGGCCTACTGGCAATAGTAATCATGGTGATAGGCGTGATATTCCGACAGAGATGGACTCGTGTTCTGAATCAGATGATGAAAGCGACACAGACAATGAATTGAAGACTAGGCCTACCGGTAGGCCTAGGCCTGCTGGAAAACAGGAAGCTGGGACTGATCCTGACACAACGAACACCAGTTTCTTATCTTTTCAAGTTGGAAAATTAAAGCCAGACTCTGATTCAAACAAATCTGATACCAATAACAGACGTAAAAAGAAGCCTTTCGTGCCAGACCGTAAAAAGAAAAGGTAGGTTAGGCCTAGGCCGCCACATCTTACATGTAGGCTAGGTCTTATGATGACTTCATTGAGATCTTGGGCTTTTGAGCTTAGGCAAATCTGCCATTGGAAAAACCAGATTTGTAAGAAACAGACGTGTTGTAGGATAGGCCACGTGATGGCTTATGTTTTTGAATCTCACTAATGTTTATTTTCAGAATAGAACTAGCATCATCACTTCAGCCATCCGTCAGGACAGATGTGTACGTGAACGTTAATGCCTTCAGTGTACCAAACTCAGAGTCCTTCCAGAATTGGAAGATCAATAAATTGACTCCGAATTCCAAAGAAGAGGAGGTAAGTCTGTTGGTGAGCCCTTCAAAGAATAGCAATACAAATATGATATTGGACTTCTCACACCCTTGTGCATATTGAGACATAGAAGTGACCGATTTCAGACAGACTATATTTCTAATCTTGGCAAAGTCATCTAGATTTACCCATCTTTCAGGTACTGAAAAAAAGCGTTGTGACATCAGACTTCGAGAAGAAGGATTGCATAAAAACTTATGAAGAAAGTCGGAGGCAGCTGAAAAAGCAGAGAAGGGTAGGCATAAATCTGCCAATTGAAGGTCAATTAGTGGTTATCAATGAAATTTTTGGGTACAAACTACTGAATAGGACAGATGAATGTGAAGTCACTGTTAATGCCTTTTCAATTCCAGAAAGAACGTGCCATGACGAAGGGCAAGAGTTGGTTTGATTTGCCAGCTACAGAGCTGACAGACGAGAAGAAAAATGACCTGAATGTCCTACAAATGAGACGAATCCTGGATCCAAAGAGGTTTTATAAGAATAATGATATGAAAGGGTTGCCAAAATACTTCCAGGTAAGTAGGACTTAATCCTTCAAGAGCTGAACACCAATGGAACTTCGCCCCCTGGTTGTGCTTTTGACCAGCATTATATTGTGACACGTTCACAGTTTCATTCTTTACACTTTCAGATGGGTAAAGTGGTGGAATCAGCGGCTGACTTTTATCATGCACGTGTGCCCAAGAAGCAAAGAAAGGCAACAATAGTGGATGAACTGTTAGCAGATGCAGAATTTAGAAAGTAGGTGGAGTAACAAAGAATTTTCTCATTCGACTTTTGTCTCTGTAACATTTCTACTATGCTGGGCTTTAGAATTGATTTCTCTCTAATCACAGCCATCGGTCACTGTGATAGTTCATAGCCTGGATTCAGTCACACCACCGAGTAGAACTAGCAGCTTGGATTCAAATGGTGAATACGTATGCTTTCATTTTCCTTTCAGATACAACAAAAAGAAATACACAGAGATCCAGGAAAAGACGATGAAGTCTCGGGGACGGTTTAAACATGCCAAGAGATTGAAGAATAAGAAGAGATGAGGAGACATTCGGTTTTGCTGTACTTTAGGGCAGTTTGGAATAATAAATAATGAAAATACAATCACAATCTTTACTGAATTCTGCGTCTTATATACATGAATACATGTACAATGGAATTTCCCTATTGATGCCATCTTTGGGACAGAAAATGGCTGATGTGGGACAGAACTTCGTTTTCCGCACCAGAGACGAGAGGTCTCCCGATAGGAGGCTTAAAGGGCCATGGTATTCCTTCCCTATACTGCACTAAACATTAAGGGAGACCTCTATTGACAATGTTGTTGAACTACCGCTTATCAACCTCGTCCCATAGAGCAACTCTTTGTTTCTAGAGTATGCACTGCATACCATTGTAATCGTACATTCTCCCAAGATTGGGGTGAAAGACAAAACTACATGTACTGTGTATTGGAGAATGATGCAATCACCTAAAATACCATGGCCGTTCAACAAGACAAAATAGCAGGATGAAATCGGAGGACAAGATTGGACGGAGACAAAAGATGACAACAGAAATACTAGTATCATACACTGGAGTCACTGAGCCCAGTTATGAAGCTACTAGCACTTGCACATCACCGGGAGGTTTTATGAACTAAGCAGAAGTACAAATCATGACAGTATCACATGAAAATACCGGTACCAATCAATGGGAGACTTTCCTGCCGTTAGAGGCCACCACCAGTTAGCGGTCCTAGGACGTCACAAAGAAGAAGTGCACGCCACGACGTCATCCATAATGACGTGGACGCTGTGGCTTACGTCTGTGACGTCAAATTTTGTGACGTTGTAGGACCACTAACAGGCGGCCTCCAACGGCAGTAAAATCTCCCATTGGCATCCCAAGAAAAGATAACTGACGGGTTCTTGGCATTGCTCCTGACATCACTGCACTTTTTGAGGTGACATTGCAGTGAACAAGCATGAAGAACCCACTGATTACATCAGGATTACGGGTTAGTATTGCTGCTGAATATTCATCAAGTGAAGAAGTAACAAAGAAATTTAAGATGTAATGCACCAATGTGGTTTTATTTTAACGTAGCAGGGAGTGAGGATTACGAACCCACTGGTTACCTCACGACAGGAGGAGCTCCTCCTGCTCAGGGTGATGAGTACGTACTCTGAATACTCACACATCGAAGGAACAACAAAATCCAGAAGGAACAACGAAATTCAAGAAGGAACAACGAAATTCAAGAAGGAACAACGAAATTCAAGATATAATACACCAATCTAGTTTATTGAACCTGTGAAGTTGTGGTACAATTATCATGATATTAAAACAAGTCGCATAGTAACAGAACCAAAATGACACACACAATGATATCGTACAAGAAGCAGCAGTAGGAGGACTTGACTTTTTACAACATGAAAATGAGCACTACTACTCGAAGAATGGGCAAATTTTTATGCCCGAGTTTTCTGAACGACAGACACTTTGCTGTATTTTATACTACGTAATTCAACACAGTTTGGAATCGCCCCAAGGTGAACTAGGTGCATTCACAGCTTGCTCTGCCAAGAAAAGTTTTGTATGCTTTTGAAGCATTGTTATAGCAGGTCTGTGAAAACAGCAAACTGTGCAGTGTAATACAGTTGAGATAACAGCGTTTCTAGTCACCTCACAAGAAGTCACAATTTAGTTACCTGGTAACAAATTGTTCAAAACTAAGTCTCCAAATTATAAAATCAGGTAAAACTTGTTCACGCCACGTAGGACACATTAGAACTAACCGCTCCACCTGAAACAGGGGGCCGTCATGGAAATGATGGCCTTGGGTCACGTTGGGACCTTCCCCACAGGACTAAGACTGATCCAGCTGAATTCTTAGTCTCAAGTTGTGTCGAAAACATTTTAGCATCATAGTCTTTGTGTTCTGCCGATGCTGACACTATTTCAAACAAGGAGACTGTCACAGAGCACCACTGTAGCCTCATACCACATAGCCTGCCCAGGCCACAACATTATTTCCTCATGGACTGGAATAACACCCAAAAGCAAGGCCAATCTTCCCCACATTTCGTTGAAAATTCATCAAAACACTGACCTATTGAATTTGTTGGCATTATGTGAAGACTCTTTAGTGTTAGTAGTAGTAGGTAACCTATGTCTGACATTAAAGTGAAGTGAATACATGTAGATCCCTAAAATTTAACATTCACTCGAGTCAACACTGAATATGGATTGTGCAACTAGTATGAAACCACAAGATGTGTACACTTTATAGTATGGTCGACTGATATGTGGGCAAAAATTCATTAAAGAATACTTATTTTTACAATAGTTTCTGAAATATCTTACTCAATGAAGTCGTTTTTGAACACTTTGGAAACAAGAATAGGCCTTTTGTTTTTCTAGTCACACTAGCAAGTTCATACACAAAAGACAGCAGAACGAGTGCAGCAGAGTATAATTCCAGCTTCATTCAGTGCAATGACTTCAAACTCGACTTGCAAGTCGACTTCAGTAGAGCATAACTTTGGAGAAAACAGGAGCATCCCGACTTGAAGCATGCAATATGGAGAGCTGAGATCACTGCACCTGAACACAGCTGAAGCACAACTCCCACCCAGATCACGAAATGTCCAGAGGTCCTTGCTCTTTATGAATCTTTGTTGGTTGCTGCTCCGGTACGTTGCGTCCTCCTCTCTTGCCTACGAGGGTCCACACGCACAAAACCTCTATTGTACATAATACCAACACCAAAACCACTAAGAACCACATGTCATTCGAATGCAACAAATATCTAAAGGCAGTTTCACGTATCAATTTATACACTGATGATAATATTGTGTCAAGACGAATATGTGTGGTATTAAAGCCTATGATGCAAATTCAGACAACGTTAAAATATGACGGTTTCGGAAAATAGGTGAAGGCTTCTTGTTTGCTTGGTACACCGTGAAACATCATTGAAATCAAACACAACTGGTATGTGCCAATTTACGAGATGGAACATCAGAACAATATGAAGAAGAAAGTGTTCATACGTAATGTCAATCAAACAAGGGTAGCGGGCAAGGTTAGATGCGGTATCCATGGTAACAAAGAAAGCGACAAGGACAGTGTTATGTTGAAATACAAATCAACCGGCATTTTAAAAGCGATATATGTGACAATACCTCCCGACACCGTGCAGTACACATCACCTACCTTCTCCGTATGCCAAGCTGATAGAAGGCAGCCTAACAACCAAACAAAAGAACAACACGTAGCCGTCTTTGAACATCGGGTGTTATGAGGGGAGGGACAGATGAACCAACAGACAGTTGGGGGGGGGTCACCGGCCAACAGATGGCTGGCATTATTCATTCCAAATTTTCTGCCCCGTTGTGCATGCGTAAGTATGTAGTCTTTTGAGAGGCAATTGATGTTAACAGTTCTTAATCACAAAATTGGCGATAGCGAACATTGAGACGAGCAATATGGCATTATGCTGGGCAATGTAGGGCTGAAAAAAATCCAGGCAAATTCTTCATGGAACAGACTTACATGTAACATGAACAGTTACGAATACAGTAAGCACCTGTGTACATGCAATCTGGGTAACCGGTGATATATTTATATAACGGGTGGTATTTTGACACACATCTCAATCGAAGGAACTTGTTTTATTGGAGAAATATTTCAGGGTGCGAACACGTCATGTGAAATACTAGTACTCATGAAATATGTGGCCGAGAGAATTAGTATGCATGGATATCGTGAAGAACGGTGAATGAGGAAACAGGCATCAGATGAAATGGCAGGCAAATACAAAACAGTCAATAAATGGCAAAGAAGAAACTGAAGGCAAGGAAACACAAAACTATGTACTGTCACAGGATACGAGCAAGCCAATCTCAGGTTAGGTATGGTAGGCCTAGTTCAAAACAGGGATGGTCTTTTAGCAGGTTTTTGTCAATTCCAACACAGGACACCTTAACCCCTTCACTGTGTCATATATTTGGCGACTTGCATACTTGTTCCGTTGACTCCATGTGGTGAGCCCGAGACAAATCTAACTTGGTACACATGCAGGCAAAGATGCACACAAGGAGCCGCTTCTTAGTTCAACTATAGAATTATAGATAGAGCCACCTACTGCACTTCCCGTGCAAGTGCTGACACAGTGAAAGGGTTATGATGGCTACACCATAATCAGGCTATGGATCTTAGATGGTTCACGGAGCACTGCCTTTGGTAATAACATGAATTCTACTTGTTAGAATGCAGAACAAAGGAGGGCCTGAATTTGATGTTGAGTTAAAATGGGGTATATAGAGGTGGCCCATGGAAAATAATAACTTCAGTGGGATCCCGCTAAATGACAGGTTACAAGCTAAGGTCAGGTCGGGGACATTTGTGGTGAGAATTGGGAGGTTAATCCAGGCCTAAATGTCTAGTTCACAGCTGGAATTTGAAAAGTCTGAATGGCAGGAAAGACAAGAATGCTCTTAATTCGGGTCAAGATGTTAAGGGTGATTTTTGTCCATGCAGTCACGGCGAACCCCACGTCTATGCCGAGGTTATTTTAAGACTGGAATTGATGACAATACAGTATAAGGATATAGAGAATGACAGGGTGAGAATCAAAATGTTGGACGAAAAAAATCAACGGCCGATTTTTATAACATGTATAATGCATAATCAATATGGCATTAATGATTAGTAAATACATGTATATAGTCAAGTAATAGCCAGCATAAAAGGTGTATTATTTATGCGAATAAATGGCACAATTTCATGTATTGCAAACACAAGGCATGTCAACATGAGCATCAATATTGAGACAGGGTAAAATTCAGTGAAAGAGCAAATTGCACAATATTTAAGATGCAAAATACAAGAGCAGGGCATGTTAAATCATATCACGGCAATGGTAAGACAAAGGCAATAAGTTGCAGTGACGAAGCTGTGAAATTCCTACTAATACGATATATCAGAACAGGTCAACGCACAAAATAAGAAACAGTGAACTTATAGGGAAACAATTTTGTCAAACTGGTGCTTAGATCGCACAAGTCTACCCAAGCACTTCCTGGACAGGAAATAGGGAACAGTCCATGGCTGCGTTGTTCAAAACAGTGCCAAATTTGTAGAGTTCAGGACCGACTGCACAGAAAGTTCGATAGTGCTTTCGGTGCCTATCAGCGGTTTAGTTAATGGGAAAATGCGTTATAACTAACTGCCGATAGGTACTGGTAGCACTATCGGACTTTCTGTGCGGTCGGCCCAGGTAACCCCATCCCACCAACATAGTGCTCTTATTGCACAAGTCCAGATTTCCTGCCAGGAAGTCACCGAGGCCAGCACAGGTGAAGGAAACAGCGGTCTCTCCTCCCACTGGAATTACCTCCACTGAAATGTTCCTCCCTGTAAAGCTAAACTAGTGATGATCACCAACGAGTACATGTCATGTCAGCGTCACGATAGAGGCAAGGCAAAGAGTATGGGCTGTGTTAAAATGTGCATGCAATTCTGATAGCTGAGTGCTTACAAGAGCGGGCATGGGGGAGACTTGGGGGGATGTACCGACAGATGTGCTAATACTACACAGGATGGCCCAGAAAAAGGGTCCAAACAGTGGTCAAACATTGTGCGAGGGACAGTTTCCTGGGTCACCCTGTAGAATGAATCATTTCATAAATAACATTTCTAGACGTTCGTGGTAAGTCAGTAACTACAACTACACTCCAAGTTCACCAGTTAGTAGGTTTTATTGACATCGATGGGAATGACAAGATGGTACAAGTTCCTTGCCCTGCAAATCTCCCAAACCATAAGCCCTCTAAGCGCCCAGTCAGAAGTTCTCAAGCAAGGCTTCAGGCCTTTCAACTGACTGCTGTACACACCATCTTGGCTGAAGGTACCACTTTGCGAGTTAGTTCTTTGGTCAACTCATCTGTGGACAGCTGACGGCAACCATGGCAAATTGCCCACTGAGAGCCAACTCATGTAACAGACCATGCACATGGAGAAGTGCCTTAAACAAAACTGCTCCAAGGAAGAATGAATGCAAACTGTGATGTAAGTTGGGTTTCAGGATAAGGGAAGAAACCACAAGTTGACATTCATGTTTTATTTGCAGGGTGTTACCAAGTTTATTTTCAGTTGAAAGGCCTGAATACAATAGTTAGCATTTCATCAAGAAGTAGGGAAGACATTGAGATGCAACCACAAAAATCAACTGCAGGAATCAAAAACAACTGAAACTTAATGAAATCTGCCACAAGTCAAAACCATTAATGATGAAGAACATTCACCTTGAAAGAATTTCAAACAATTGTGTTTTTATTCATCACTTGCAATACATAACAGACAAAACTGGTCGACTAGTCAGGCGGGAGGTGTTGTTAGAATGACTGACAGGTCCCCAGTGACTATATCGACTTCATAATGTACNATAACAACAAAAGCAACATGGCCGGCAAAATTCATGGCACAGCAGAGAATACGGTGAAATATTTTGCATGAATATCATATAACATGACATATAATATCACCAAGAATAATATCACCGGTTCAATAATAATGCAAAATGGCATTCATAATAATAGCACCAGCATACGAGATAAGATATGATAGTGATGTATGGACAGGGGAGATTAGAGGGGAGATAATACCTTATTTATTTCACTGCCTGTATTGTCCATACTGTTGGTACTGCTGCTGGCCCCCATGCTGTCCGTACTGCCCCTGATTCTGCTGGGCGTGAGCATTATAGTTCGGATAACTCGTCATCTGCTGTTGTTGGCCGTACTGATTCGGTGCTGAATGTTGCGGGGGTGCGGGATGGCTTGGCATGGCTCCTGGCGTTGGGGGGTTGGGTTGTTGTGGGGCGCCAGCAGTGGGAGGATTCCCTGGTGCCATGGGCGTCGACGGACCGCCTCCTTGATTCTGGGCTTGTGCATGTGGGAAGACGTGTTCGATGCACCAACCATATCCTGCCTGCTTGTAGTATTCGATCCATGCAGCGCTGTAATCCCGTTGTCCTGTCACCGGGTTGTATGCTGGAAGAAAACAAACTTGCCGTTTACATGATTCAAAACCTTACATTTACTCCATAAATCTGGCATGCCCGGTGTGGGAAGTCAACACAAATTGATCAGTTGCATCAAAAATATATTTGGTTGCATTCCTGTATGATTTGGGGGCCTGGAAATATGTGCCACTGTCTGGTATTATCACCTATGTCTGCACAACTGGAAAGCGGAATACACCACCTAGGAAATTGGACAATTTGCTGGTCATGAGAATGATATAAAGCTGCAATACAGAGGCACCTCTGCCCTCCAATGGAATGGTAAAAGGTATTATCGCCTCTTAGAATAAGTGGAGTTTGGTTGAATGAAGCAACAGCCCATGTATACTCTACAAAGACTACATACAGAATACTCTATGCAGCACAAGACCAGAACTTGTGTAGTCTAACCTACCGCAGAGGTTACGCTAGGAAGTACGAACCTGTATAGGCCTACTCTACAGTACAGTTCAGATAACTCTAGGTAGTACAAGAACATCAACGCTCCTAACCCTAACCCTAACCTCAACGTGTAACCCAACCCTAGCCACAGAATACTGAACATTATATGCTACATAATGGAGCTACTCCTTCAGTCAACCATACCCCCACTATCACAAGTTGAGCTGATACCTTCTACCACAGGAGAGGTGGAGGGCAGTCTACTTCCAACAGCTTTCCCTTAGACATGACCTTAGTATTAGGCAATCCTTAAAAATATGTTTGTTTGCTGTACCCGTCTACCCATCAAACGCATGCCTACTGAGAAATGTTTACTGGTGTCAGATTTTGAGCAGGAAAATCACTACTGATGAATGAATTGAATCTTTTCCAGCGTGAAAACTCTGGGTAGGGTGACAACAAACCAACATATTCTTAAGGTTGGCCTTACTCACTTGGTTCAACAACGGGTGTATTACCAGAGCCACTTGGTGGTTGCTGCTGCTGTTGCTGGGGTGGTGGCTGTTGAGGCGGTGGCTGTTGTTGCCCCCAACCTGAATTCCCACCATCGGCGCCACCGTAAACGTTTTGCCAACCTTGTGGTTGGTTGTAGCCGGATTGATGCGGAGGCTGTTGT
The DNA here is from genome assembly GCA_002633025.1 of Notospermus geniculatus. NCBI lineage: Eukaryota > Metazoa > Nemertea > Pilidiophora > Heteronemertea > Lineidae > Notospermus > Notospermus geniculatus. The sequence goes on from NMRB01000079.1 coordinate 563,796, forward strand.
GGTGGCGGCTGTTGTTGACTGAAAAGTGATGGATTACATCATCAGGGATGCAAAGGAAACACATTGAAATCTTTTCAGAGTCCCACCTCTGCTGCTTTTCAGAACAGTTTGATCTGATCATGACTCTGACCTTGAAATCAGTAGGAATCAAAGTGGATATCCGTGACTAAGATTTACACTAAGAAAACATGCGAACGAGTTCTTATCTGTGCCTACCTGTGAGGGCCCATGCCATCATAACCACCAGGGGGACCTCCAGGGCCACCGGGTCCTCCCATGCCTGGTCCACCGCCCATGCCATTAGGACCGCCTGGACCTCCAGGGGGACCACCGGGCATGTTCATCGGGGGATCCTGAAACAAAACACAGGGAAAATGTTTCAATGATACCCAGAAAGATAAATATTCTACCACAATTGAATACAACAGCTGTGGGCCTACTTACCATGCCAACTTTCCGGCAAATCGCATGAATGGCCTTCTGAATAGCGTCTTGCCTTCCACGAATACAGAAATTTTTTGTGCGGGCGTCTGGCGGACAATTTTTTTGTTGTAATTCAACATGAGCTCCTGACGTCTCGATAATATTTCGAATACTTTCTCCACCCTTTCCGATAACTAAACCGCATTTTTCACCAAGTACAGGAAACAGCGTCTCTTCTTCCATGTCGGGTCCACCACCAGGATGGCCCATACCACCTCGGTCACCACGCCGTCCCCCTCGGTTCTCGCTCTGTTTCTGAAAGAAATGCTTGAATAGTAACATCTGAAGACAACCACCAAAGGAACCACCAACTTGCCCATAGAGAGCCAAACAACTTGCCCGGAGAGGGCCACCCAACTTGCCCATAGTAAGCCAACTTGTCCATAGAGGGCCAACCAACTTGCCTGTAGAGGGCCAACCAACTTGCCCGTAGAGGGCCAACCAATTTGCCCAGTCAGCCAACTTGCCTATAGTGAGCCAACTTGCCCATAGTGAGCCAACTTGCCCAGAGTCAACTTGCCCATAGAGAGCAAACTTGCATAAGGAAGCTCACAAAAGAACTCATCAACCCACCTCACTAATTGTCTGGAATATCTTCTCAATGGCCATCTTCACGGCATCCGGTGCACCGCTCACAAAACACGCCCGTTCAGGACAATTATGGTCATCATTATCATCCTTCTGGAATTGTACTTTTGTGTTTGTCGCCTGCTGGATCTCTTTAATTGTCTCTCCACCACGGCCAATCACGTGACCAACCACACTCTTAGGAATTTTGATCTGCAAATAGTTCAATATTAGGTGAAAATAGAGTCCTTAATTGAGAGATGCCCTCATTACCAAAGTTAAGATGAACAGGAAACAACCAATGTGGAACTGAACTTCGGAGTCCTTAACGAGAGGAGTCCTCGTGTCAGAGGTGTCGGCAAAGAGCGGGTCTACAGCACCACAAGTAACTCTCAACTTACCACCTCCTTCTTGTGTTTATTACCGTCACCACGTCCGCCATATTCGTTTCCGCCGCCGCCACTGCTGAATGGCCCAGACTGCATGCTCTGGAAAACGTCTGGTATCCGGTGAATTCCAGCCGACTGGAAAGAAGATCGAAGATGAAGATAATGGCCAACACACACCACTATAGACATGGCCCATTGATTACGGATCTATGTTTACGAAGTTGGTTTTTGCATCCCGTTTTGAAATCCTCATTGTGAGAATGCCAGAGAAAGTTTAACATTACAATTGACCCCTCATCGTGGAGCTAAATACCAGTAGACTTAGCTTATGTAAACAGCACGGCATGTATCTCCTCAACAGATGTGTGCAGACTGACTCAAGTTGAAATTTTAGTTCTTATGTTTCCCTTACGCACGTTTTGCCATGGAAAAGCATCGGAAACTGTTGCGTTCTGACGCCAATGACGCAACGTCATGCCCGTCGCACACACGAATTTTGTCCATTTTTTGATGATAGTCTCACTAGAATCACACTTTCCTGAATCTTCGATCATTTGGTTCCAGAAATTTTGGGGTTGCCAATATCCAGAAATAATCGTCTTCAATGGTCCCCAAAAATAAAACTATTGACACGCTAGATCTGATTTCTGCTAAGATCTTTAGGAGATGGCTGATGACAACTGGATCGGCTGTCCCGTTATTTCTGGGCCATGTCTATAGGACAACTCTATCAAAGTTCATGGATGAGAAGACGAACAGGAATTCCAAGGCAGTGAATTTCAAAGTGGTAGAGCCCTTTGAATGTCCATTTAGGAGTTATCTTATTAACAGTTTCAACGGCCCCCACCACTTTGGTTTCTTCACAAATATCACACATGGATTACTATCATCTTATTTACCTCTGCGTCCTTCTCTGCTAAAAGATTCATCACTAGTTCCTGGGCTTTTTTACAACTCGGCGGGTCGCCCGTGATCCGTAGAGGTTTTTCTACCGCCGACGGCTCCTTAGTGTCCTGGATCATCACCATACTACGCACACCGGCGGCAGTCTTTGGGAAACAAGAACCGGAATATTCTGTCAGTTGGACTAGAATCTACTCACTGCACCTTTGCTGCTGAACTGAAATCAGTTCATACGACAGGCAAAGCCTACAGCTGCTCGCGAAAGTATCATCAGCGTGTCTTTACACGAAACTCGGAGTACAATTCACCACAGACAGCATAAACCCTTACCTGCATTTGTTTAATAGTACCTCCAGCTTTACCGATAATTAGACCAACTTTTGAACCTGGGATCATCATTTCAATAGTTTTCTCGTTGTCGCCCATAGGATTTCCTGCTGTTCGACCTGTGTCCACGATTTCCTGTATTAACTGTTTGGCTTTCCTGAAAGAATCATTCGGAGACTCAGTAAATTAAACAGCTGCTGTGGGTTTTTTGTTATCAAAATATCGAGTCATGGGTCGTTCGGTTCAGTTGATGGGCAGTATATTTGGGAGGTGTCTGCAGCATACTTACATAATGTGATGTGGTTCACCAGAAAGAGCACAAGGCCGGTCAGCGCCGCCCGTATCTTCTTGAGCGATCTGTACTTTACAGCCAGAATCTGCCTGCAGTTTGGTGATCGTCTCACCTTTTTTACCAATGACTGAAAGAAGAGAATTCAACTGAAATATGTGACCCGGCACAACAAAATGAGTCAAAGGCAGTCAATTCCTGAATAACAAACAGGAGAAGCATGGTCGACTTTAACATGATCAAGTCATTAGTTAGAATGTTTCAGTACATACCTAATCCCACCATACTATTGGGGATAGGAATCTCCTCCGTACATGTATGGGCAGAATTCCCCTGATGTTCCGTCATCATTGGAGGAGGGCGCTGTGCTGGCATCGCATGAATCTTCTGGTTCAGCTGGTGTGCCTTGTCGTGGGCGATCTGTGCCGCCTGCTGTGAGTGGTATGACCTTTGTTGTTCTTGCATGGCTCTTATTTGTGCACCAAATGCTGGAATGAAGGAAGAGATGATGTTATGATCAAAACCAATGGTACGCATAATTCACCCAGTGTTTTCGTTGTTTTCAAAATATTTCCTTATTTGGACTTCTAGCTCCATAACCTGACTGGTACCACCCTCCATCACTAGGGAACCAGTCAAATGACAGAACAACAAACCCGACGGAGGCTTCGTGAGTTGTTCCCTCATGTCAGACTGGTAACCAGACACCATAGGATTCGGTTAACATGGTTAAGTCAACACCACAAATGAATGCCTCTTCCATTGTGCTTGGTGACATTGCGATAGAAGGAGCTTTATTCCACAAAATAAACGCACTCGAACTAAAATAATGTCACAATGCGTGGCTTTACAAGTAGTGTCAATCCTGGGCTGCATAACTCATCATGTGTTTCAGCGGAAACCTCGTTGCATATCATGGAATGCTCTCAACAGAAGACTCACTCAAATCTCTCCCTGTTATTGGGGTCACTCAGAGACAATGCAATATCAACAGGAAAACTGAAGCGTGAAGTGGGATTCTGAGGTCTTCAGGTCAGGGTGTGAAAATAGTGAGGGAAAAAGACACGCGAGAACTTGACCAATAGAAAGTGGAAGAAAATAATATTTTGTAGAGATGGACTGGTATACCGGACACAATTTCTAAATTTTCAAGTGAAGCAACTAAATTAATTCTTAAACTCAGCAGCACATGAAATGATTGGGATTTGAAATGTTGCAACTAAAGCTTTGAAAGTAGTTTGCATTGAAAACATGAACTTGATATTAGATGTTAGAAGACCTTCCCCAAGATAAGAAATAACATGCCAAGAAAACCTAGAAGTATGAACCAAATCCAAGACAAAGGTTTCCCAAGGTCAGAAATTTTCATTATTTTTTTTTAGACAGAATCATCATTTGGGTAAGGTGGCATTAATGAAATGATCTATTTACTTACGATCGTTTATGGCTGCTATTTTCTTGGCATCGGGCCCACCACCTGATAAACAGAAAAAAATATAGGCTATGAGCACCAAGAAAAATGAGCCTTGTTTTCGTTAGAAGTTCTGTCGTTTTACCAAACCATCACTACAATTTACAAACTTGCACCCTTCACTGTGCAATTATTGTTTTTCTTGCACGTTTGTTTGATACCCACCTCCCAGTACTGAATTCATAATCATAGCACACTGGCTAACCTGTTTCTTCCCTACGTACCTCTCGCAAGATGTATTACAATTATAAAGTGCGTGGAAATGTCATTATTACAATCTCAGTGTTCTCACCGACCGCAGCCGGGGTGGGGTGGAGAGGGGTGGGGGTGAAGAGACCTCCAACGGCAATGATCCCCCTCCCATTAGAAAATTGGGTTTATAATACAGATTTGATTTCATGACCCAGCCTGGTAAGAACACTGAATTTGCTAAATAGCAGCAGGTGAACAATAAGTGCTGAATGATATTTCACACAGGTATGCAACAGTCGGAGGGACGATGAATCGGACAGTGAAGGATTGTGAAATACAGGCTGAGGAGTCAACATCATGAGCAGGACCATAAGACTTTCAAATGGAGCTCAAAATACCAGTGAAATTTCCACTGAAAACATCACGAGACAGGCCATATTGATTCGTCACAAGTTAACAATGTTCCAATTGATCCGTGGCCGTGACTGAATCACACGGGGCAGGAGAACAAGTATCACCGAAATTGAGTCGAATCCAAACAAGTAACGTGCTTCTGCCGGAAAGAGATGTGGGGACAGCTATTTCATGGATATCTGACAACGAAATAACAAATTGTGTGCTTGGCTGGTCTCAACTGAAGAACCCACTTTCCCTGGTTATTGTTGGAGTTTCAAACACTTCATTTCCCAACTCTTTTCTCATGTATCTATCCACTATCCACTGGACAATTGGTTTTCTATGGAGTGGTGCACAATGAAGTGCACAATTCTTCAATGAGAGCACCCTTGTACTTCCCCAAGTCATCAAACTGAAGCCATTATTGACACCAGGACTACATGTACAGAGCACCAGACCTTCAATTCCACCTTAGACCAATAGAAATTCGACATAAGGACATCCTTAGTCCGAGCTCTCACTGAATCTTGACTGCCAGAGTTCTCAATTGGTCATTCTAAACCGGGCCAGCAAGATCGTCAAAAAGAGCCAACGAGAATTTCTACCATCAGAAATAATCACCTGGCACTTTCGACTTGAAAGTGCCAGCCTGAAGAAGACCCCAGTTGGGGTCGAAAATTTGTGAGATTTTTTGAGGACAACTCCTTTTATTATATCAGAAATAATCACCAAAATTTCCCTAAATTCTAGAATTGCAAAATTCACCTGAAACATGAAAAATGTTGTGGAAAAGATCCTAAAACACCAAACCTGGAGTTAAAGCAAAACATTCCAACCCCTAGAATAGGAAAAAGAATTTATGCAGGACCAGAAAAAAGGCTAACTATGCACACCAATCAGATGCAAGCTCACATCTAGGTAAGACAGCACACCGAGTGTTTACATACCATAGCCTGCCCGCCTGGGCTCCATTGGTCCCCTCTGACTCCCTTCCTGATGATGACCAGTTTCTAGGATTAAAAAGTTGTAACTTAGTAACTAAGTTAAGAGTACTGACAGGGACACGGAAACAACTTGGCCAGAAACGACACTTGTATTGTAGCCCTTGTCGCCGCTGTCTTCTGCCCCTGATATCTAGATTGAGTGAGGAAGCCCTTTTTCCATAGCAATCTCAGATACCATGTTGGTAGGTAGGAATAGGTAAAGAGTGTTAGTGATTCTGAAGAACTCGGACCTGTCTGAGGCCACCAGCACCAGAACAACTACCACTTATCTGCAGACAAGTAAGACCAAGAACCCAAAAGTATGAACCTGTAGAGTCAAGTCCATATTTCCCACACAATGTACAGCAACCATTCAGTTGAGAAAATTTACAAGAGCCAAGAAATCCAACAAGACAGCAAGGACCAAATATAACAACATTCAACCAATAAACACGGACAACAAGTACTAGGGACACTCATCTGAAAAGACAGAGGTTATCTTGTTCAGTGTTCTGACGGACAATAGAGCAGGAAAGATGTTTCAAGATGACGTAACAAATTGCTAAATTTGCATCTTTTCATAACTGGAACTGGAACTCTCTCTGCCAGGGTTTCCGCCAGAAATTTTTTTGAGGGTACTAATTTCTTCAAAATCAGCAAAACCCCCGTGAAATTAAAGAAAATGGCCATTTTCTGTTCCTTCATTTCCTTTGAGGGGTACTAGCAAAGTATCCTTAGTACCCTCTGGTGGAACACGGTCGTGGAACAATATTCATCAAAGTACAACAGAGTACAGAAAGAAAATGTCAAGTTAAGTAAGAATGCTGGTATAGGCTGACTTCATCTCAGCCCACAAGTAAATTCGGAAAAAAGAAATTTTTTAATTTCACACTATTCTCCAAATGTGACCTAAACACTGAGGTTAACAAATGGGAAACAAAGAGAGACATCGTCAAGAAAACCTGATGGGCTGACATGTTACAGAAGAAACTTTGAGATTCAGCAGGGACTGGCAGATCATCAACCTGCAGTTCCAAGAGTATGTTGCTTCTACGCTGATCTTGAGAGAGTTGAAATAAGAACTATCACGATGCACCCATCAGACATTGTTGTCCTGCCATCCCCTTTTGGAGTAGGAAAGAAAGGTCTGCACAACTACAAAACTGTGCACTCTGACTTCCTATGGGTCAAGTCTTTTCCGAGTATGTGGAATGAAAGACAACGTGACACATTTGAGTTCGACTGTCTTCAGTCAAACTCAAATGTCACTGTCAGCCCATTCACAATCATTTCCACCACATTACATCTAAAGCGAGAAATTCAAATTACCAAGGGGGTCGTCATATGGTCTTTTTACACCTTGTGGCCCCAAAAGCTCCACAGGGGGCTGGCTCTGTGGTGGTGGCTGTTGATTCCCAGTTGGTTGATTTAGTTTCTCGGCTATCTGTAAATGAGAAATAAATGCTCAGATTAATTCATTCAGTCAACCAAGGATAGAGTTGAGCAGGGTAAAATGTCGACATTGAGGCAATGCAAGTTAGGCCTATCACCCGCAGCGCAGGTAGGCCTATCCGCAACGTGAACCTGGAGTGTTGAAAAAAGGGCCAAACATTAACAAAAAACCATGAAAACAGCAGAAAAAGGGCAATTTCCATGGTTTTATATGTAGGCTTACGGGCGGGGGTGATTAAAGGCAGGCCAAGATCACTTATTTGGTTGTGATTTCTGCTTTACTTGGCAATAAATTAACAGTGTCAAGGTGCCCTTGGTTCAGAACAATGCAAATGCGCACATGCTCCATGCCACGGCCGCCATCTTGAAAAACGCGTGCAATGATGCACTTCGTTGAAGACACAACCCGGTGGGCAAAAGATGTCAAAAAAATAACGAATAATTGAAAATTTCGGATATAGAATAAGACAGAAATGGGGTTAGGGGATTCTTGAGATTCTTTTTCACCTGTCTAGCACGAGCTACAGCATCAGCGAAAGCAGTTTGTGTGTCTACAGGATTATTTGCGTGAGGAGGTGGAACGGACGAATAATTGTCCATAATGGCGCGAATCAATCGGCAAGCTCACGGTACCCTCTAGAAATTTCAGGAATAAAATTATAATATTCGGAATAAAGACAAGATAATTAATTATTTTCTGGACTCTGATGGTCATTTATAAAATATTTATGAAAAAGTAACGAAACAAATAAAGAATATCAGTCACTTTTCTAAGAAAAAAAGACTTTTGGGGCTATCATTTCGAGAGTATCCAGGGCGTCGCTTTTAAATGTACAGGGCGCCAATTCTACAAAAAAATCACAGTTTGGTTGTCGAATAATTGAATGATTCACCGTCAAAATCAAATGATGTTGCTTGCCACAGTGTTTCAGTGTATTATTCATAATTTCATAGCGTCTTGGCGAGATTTGTCTTGCACGGGACGAAATATTGAGGTTTACTGGAGAAATTAGCACTTCCGCGTTCAAGTTCCTGGAAATCCCCCAACCTCTGACCTCAACCAATCAAAAAGCGAAATGTTAGTCACGTGATGTTGTTGTTGAATCTCATGCACATGATTTGTGTACATTTTTATGCCATGTATGCGTGTGTGGTGCACTGCAAGTTTATGCAGGTCAACAAGTTAGGTAGGCTACTCTACTCATCCACCGAATTTCATGAATCAAAATGGGCGGAAAGAAGAGTAAAGAGAAAGCTGAGACTCCATCGGAGGATATGGAGATGCATGAAGATGGAGGAGACGCAGAAAAGAAGGGGAAATACGGTAGGAGTGGTTTATTTGATGGTCAACATCGGAACAACATAACACAACATGCATGCAGAAATGTATGAAATGAATGTGTAGTGTCGCCTGTACTGTGTAGTGTGTGCCTAGGCCTAGGCCTGCTAATGTGTGAGCGTGCATCATGTGCATTGCAGTCAGTTTTGTATGTCAAGTGCCATACTTGATATTGTGTAGGGCCTATTCACTTTAAGTTCAAGAAGACCAAAGGAGGAAGCTTGTCAGTGACAACAACTAGGCCCTATTCACGATATTCAGTTCAGGCGAAGAATGAGGTTGATCATCAGATCATCAGATAGGCTTACCTGGGCATAGGCCTAGATCAGGGGCGTAGCTAGCGGGGGGGGGGGGGGCAGGGAGGCTACTAAANATGCCCCCCCCCCCCCCTCGAGCAAAAAGGGACAAAACAAATTTTTGCTCTAAAATGTCATTTCCCCTCTTCGAGCCAAATTATTTTTTTAGTGTCAGATGTGGGGAAAATGCATCTCAGAGGGTGTAGGCCTAGATTTTCAATTTTTTGCTGGGGGACGGCCCCAGACACCCCCTCCACCTTCACCCTTCACACTCGATCAATTTTGCCCCCTACACTCAGTGTTTCCGCCAGAGGGTACGCAGGGTACGTTGTGAGTAGCCTACCCTCAAAGGAACAGAAAAGGGCCATTTTCTTTAATTTCATGGGGTTTTTTGCTGATTTTGAAGAACTGCATACCCTCAGAAATATTTCTGGCAGAAACCCTGACACTATAAAAGCTAGCTACGCCCCTGTAGATGCTGGCACGGCACCGGTAGTTCAGCACCAGTCCATACTGATCACCAACATTTTAGCAACTTGGCCAAGAGCAAGCGGCGAAAGAGGCACCTGCATTGTACTGGGGCCGTGGGGGGGGGGATAGGCCCTTGTTGCAGTAGGCTAGGGTAGGCCGACCAGTGCAGTGCCATGATAAAGAAGTGTCAAACAGACCACATTCCACAGTGCCAATCTTTTGTGACTCTTGCCTGGACTTCATGTTGTAGCATAGGCCTACGAATAGTTCAGGCCAGGCCAATTGCTTAGTATTACCAGAAATAGATTTGGTAAATTTTACTGGGACTACTGGGCCTATAGGTGGTGAACTACTGATGTGACTGTTGGTGATAGTAGGCCTATAGGCCAATCATGCCATACAAAATTTCATGGTGTTGGCAGAAGAAAAAACGTCGAGAATTTATTGATTTATTAGGCAGATCAATCGAGTTATCTGTTGAAAAATGCTGCCCCATCCATTGACATTCCTCATTTATATGACCTGTGTTTTTACAAAAGTGTTCACCAAAACTGATATTAAAATTTACATTGTAGGCTACTATGAGTGTAAATTGCAGTGACTGATCAATACTCCTGCTTGATTCATGTGATTTTGAACGATCTAATCCCGATGGAAAAGGTGTGGCTTTCACTTGTTCATTGATTGTTTATGTATTGCTACACATAATGTTGGTTTTCTCCAGGGTGATGTGTATTTCATGACGTGATGCAATAAATCAACAGGGCAAAAAATACTTGTGTCTGCTGTACTACACAGCTTTCAGCCTGCAGGTTACTGGGGAACGACCGTCTGTTGGCAAGAAAAATAGTCTTCTGTCTCCCAACCATTACACAGTGTCACTACAGTAAAAATTCTGGTAACTGCAGGTAATGTAATATGTATCATACGCCTGCATATCACAGCAGAGATCATTATGACTTCACTATTTCTGGTGGAGGCGATACCAGAATTTTTGCTGGTGAATTTGGCCTAACCCCTGAGATGCCAGATTCCTACCAAGTTGTATGCGAGATGAAGTTGAAGTCGCAAGACGAGGACTTCTTTCTCTTGATGTGGCATAGTGCAGTGGATGAAATGCAGTAAGTTTGTGATGCCAGCAGTGGAGAATTCTGTAAACAAAGCCTTCCGTTGCATCAAAAATAGATAAGCGAGCTAATTATTAGGCCTTAGGCTTGATTGGTGTAGATTTCAGCTTGAAACCTTTACCTTTGTTATGTACATGTACCCGGTAGCTGTTTTTATTTGCCGGTGTCTGTAACATTTTCCAGGGGTTTCTGTCAGGTGGTGTTTTCAATATCTTGCCTAATTCTCTTGTTGTATTCATTGTGATGTTGCACATCTCTCACATCCTGGTAAAACTAAACCAATAGATTCAAAGAACCAAATACCTGCTAAGTTTTCCTCATACATTGTAGGCCTATGCCTTTATAGAGATTCGTGATTTTTATAGTGCCAACCTACCTCAACATGTATAGGCCTAACTATTTTGTGCACTCTAAAGCTGCGTTTACCAGACATCTGGAATGCGGTATAGGGATGCAGAATCCCCGGCGAAGCGATATGTTGTATGCGAAAATGCATTGCATTTTCCGCTTCCGCGTTCCGCAATCCGCATTCCGTGTGTCAGCTAAACGTCGCTTAAAACCCGCTTCTCTAGGCCTATTCCGATTGCATTTACCCATGGGAATGCCAAGCACTGACCTGGTGTCATCACCTGTTGGTAACACCAATCAAATACAAGTAGGCCTAATTAGGGAAAATAAAACATAGGATAAATATTAGGGGACCTCATGCAAAGTGTCGGCAGCATTTAGGAAGTACATCTATGTTCATTTGGGTCAGCAGCCTATCAGTCTGGTGGGAGGTTTTAGATTGTCACAAAAACATAATGTACATGAGCAATTTAATAATCTGGTCTGACAATTGAGCTATTTCCAACTTTTTAATTTTGTAGTGTTCCATTGTCTCCAGTACAATTGGTCCATTTAAGCAGCGTCATTTTGTAACTAGTGTGACAGCAACTACCGATACATGTACATGTATAAATTGTCAACCTGTGAACAGGTGACGTCAGGTGCCACCAGGCCAACTGTTGACACAATCTGTGTCACTTCAGTTCTTGGCTTGGTCTAATCAAAAAAGCATAAACCACAAAAAGGCATGTAGTTCAGCTTATGACGCTGATGGGCCCTCAAAGGCCTCGCCTACACCAGCCCTTCCTTCCCAAGCCTGATCACTGTTCTCGATTCTCACCATGGCATTGCTATGGTGAGTAAATAGCGAACTATCTGGTAATTTAAAAATAGCATGTTGATTGTTTGTTTGGACGTTACCATGGCGACCACCTCAGGCTATGCTTCCATGGCGATGGACCTGTTGTTAGGACTGCGTGTAGGAGATAAAGCGAGGTCATTGTTGTGGTCGGGAATGTGTGTTTAAACGATCACAATTAGTTGTTATCATTTGGTATGATTCAGAGTGACCCTGAGGACATTTTATAATCCATATTTCATGTCTTATAATCCATATTTCATGTCTTATAATCTTTGTTACTTGTTTGTTAAACAGTATCTTCCTGGTGCATCTTATATCATATCACGCCCTGAATGTATGAGATTGTTGAATGGTGAGTGTTCCAAGAATGTAACGGGAAGTCTCGATGAAAGTGATAGCCATATTTTACAAAAATAATGAAGATCAAACCAAACCACAAGAGCCAGAATGGCTGAATTGCAATTAATTGGTAGACTAAAACATCAACTTGGCTTCTGTGTGTAAGTTTCTCTATTGGAATACAGATGGCAGCACCATCCTGAGCCTCCTTTGGAAGCAAGAAATTATTGACAAACCTAAAAGTACATGTATTGGTTCACGTAGTAACTATTATTTGCCCGATTCACTCCTCGATCACGAGGTCGTTCACATTAGCATAACCAGGGCTTCGCACTCATGCAGGAAACTTTCATTCTGAGGTTGAAGATTGGAAACCAATAAAATCGGATAACCTTCAATAAAGATGAACTTTTACGGTAGTGAATAACCTTAGTAAGTTAAAAGTAATTTAAAAGTAGATGCCCCGTCTCTTAACCGCGAATTTAGAGACATTTTTTTTCAAAAATCATGCAAAAATACTTTCGAATTCAGAATTCAGAATTGGCTGTGCCACTGGGATTGACATTGTTGGAAAGGGCTTTTGCCATTCTATATTATGCCTACATGCCACACCACCGAGAAACATTTAAGATAAATTAGTTGTAAATCAGACTCAGTTTGCTTAAAACTGGTTCTGTCAAATGGCAGCGCTCGCCTGTTCAGAACGCAGCTGAGCGTGAACATCACGTCGCAGGGACTTCAATGAGGTCCTAGATAACAAGCGTGGTCTTGTCTAGGTACGGTTAAAACATTGCTTCGAATTCATGTATGGTTAAGGAGCAACAGCAAAATTACTAGGCCCATGTCAGACCCCCTGCAAAAAGACAGTTTTTTCCAATAATGGCCCGTCGTCAAACAGTAAGAGTTAATTGACCCAACTTGGACTTGTCAATGTCTAGTTTTCGTATTTAAATTTAAATGTATGGAATAATCATTGTTAAATATCAGGCCTAGTATTGATCTACCTAAGTAAGTCTAGTGTTCAATATGTTGTCACACCTGTGGTACATTATTACTGCCACAATTAGGGATCACATGCATTAGAAAGAGGAGACGGACTCCAGGAGAAGTATTCCTGAATGTTGACTCTGCTGTCCCTCTGTGTGTTTGTTAGGTTTATTTCTGGGTCCGATTTTTAATTCTTGTTCATGTGACTTCGGTAGCTGTATAAATAACATTTTTACACTGGTACCATTTCTGTCTGGAAATCTGCAGTCTGCTGGAGGCGGTTTGCGTATTGTGCCGAGTTGAAGTGTCGTCGTCGGCTGTATCAGTCAGCAATGAGGATGTTGATCAGACTTTGAGTTTGAACACTTGCTTTGATAATCAAAATTGATAGCCCTGGCAAATCGTTTTGGTCATAAACTCTTGGATATTCTAAAATGGGTTCGTCAAAGAATAAAAAAGGGGAGGGCACGGAGATGGCAGAGAAAAAATCTGGTCCGAAAGAGGATTCTGCTTTGGTTGAGAAACCACAGTATGGTAGGTTTGCCTCGGGTGGTGGTAGCCAATCTTTCCACAAGCCTTCTGTTACTTTATCCACTGCCTCTGGAAATCAGAGATTGTATCTTATGTGATCTTTAGGCCATTCGTTTTTTATTACTTGTTTGGCGGATCCGCCTATGTTAGTTTTGGGCTTTTTTGAAAAAAAATAAAATTGGAAAAATAGTCATTTTTTATTGCCCCCGATCTTAAAGGGCCTCTAGAGGCAGCTCGCCATTAGGCTACTATCAGTATCGGTTCTTCAGCTAGGCGGCGCCACTTTAACGTTAATCACCATTACGAGGTATTGAACCTGGGTTTTCCCCGGGGTTTTCCCCAGCCATGCTGGGCTGCCTCTAGAGGCCCTTTAAA
>NMRB01000079.1:578913-634199 GCA_002633025.1 Notospermus geniculatus
CTATTGACAATATAAGAGTCAATAATAAATTTCCTGTCACAGCTGACACAGGCTGCTACATAAGATAAGGTTGTAAATACCATCCTGGTGACCTATGCCAGGAAAAATGTCACCCCGTGTGACCCTTACGGCCTTACAGTCACAGTCGGGAGACTTTCAATTGTGCAGCCTGAGGTAATTAGTGGTCATCGCCCACCAACGAGGGAAGCAAGCATAAGAAGCGCTTGTTGAAATATCAAAGCCACCCTACCCAGCCACCATCCGTTCCACCACTCATCTATCCATCCATGATCCTGCGTTCAGGAAACTCATGAAGCAAAACTGCGCGCTAAATAAATAAAGTTCAACATGTGTTGCATGGATTGAGGACTCAGACTGCCAATCTCTCGGATGGATTGAGGACTCAGACTGTCAGTCTCTTGGATGGATTGAGGACTCAGACTGCCAATCTCTCGGATGGATTGAGGACTCAGACTGCCAGTCTCTTGGATGGATTGATGACTCACATTGCCAATCTCTTGGACGGATTGAGGACTCAGACTGCCAATCTCTTGGACTACTTAATCATACTTTAAAGCATATGTTCTGGGCTCTGGAAAGAAAAAAAATGGAAATTTCATCGTCTAAATCAATAAATATCATGTTGCTTTGTATCCAGCTGTATGACATCTGCTGACTTTAGGTTTTGGAATATAGATGGATTTCTGCTGTTATCAGAATCTGTTACTTCAGCACTAGACTTACCTAAAACGTACAGTATGTAAAAACACTTTGTATCTTATCTTTCCAGGAGAGCCTCTGAAATATGATCCCAATTTCAAAGGGCCAATCCAGAACCGATCATGTACGGACATCATCTGCTGTCTTCTTTTTCTGATTGTCATGCTGGGATCGGCCGTCCTGGCATATTTTGGTGAGTATCCCGATCATATGGTCGAACAAAAATTGAGAATACAAAGTGGCAACTCTGCTTGGAATCGAACCCAGGACTTCTTGGTCTCGAGTTCAGCAGTCAACCACTGCTCCAGCACACTCCTCAATGAGGTTACTGCGGATAAGCTACATTTGACACTCTTCAAATTTACACAGTCATTCTACAGGAAGATTGATTAACTTTTCCACTGTCATTTCTAGCGTACATCAATGGAAATCCAAATCTGCTGATCTACCCAACGGACAGTTTTGGGAAACTCTGCGGCCATGGAGTCTTAACGTAAGTATCTCAATGAAGCAATACAGAGTTCGTACCTGTAACCGACTCCTTGAGTGAACCTACCGTTTTCAAGGCGTCATAGGCCAACGGGTCAATTGGCAGTTGAACTCAAGATATCATCAGTGCAGGTGCCACGGCACCAACACGGCCATCCAAAGCTTTTCCTCATCACCAGCAGTTGTTTAATTTTGCAGAAAAAAAAAACTTATTATTTGTGTCTTGACTTTCTGATACTCAATTTCAGGTCAAAGCCAAACCTGGTATTCTTCGATTTGTTGTCATGTGCGCGGATGGGGCCATCAGTCGTCATCAATGGTTGCCCAACCCCACAGGTAATTTACTCAACTCAATCCACTCAGATTTTCTGCTCAATAACACAGTTAATACGAAAAGCAATAACCCTTTTATCTTTCCTCCAGGTTTGTGTGGAAAACTGCCCAAACACGACATGGGCGTTCGCCGAGACAGCTTTTCTGGAGGGGACAACTACCAAACCTAAGACTGAAACACGCAAAGACATGATATGTAAATATCATGTGGACCCAGCTAAAGACCCCTATAAGGAAATGGTAAATACACAACTCATTCTGAAATTACATCAATCATAACTTGTCTGAGAGAGAGAGTAGTGGGAATACATGTATCAGCGCCCATATCACCTCTGAAGGTCCCGGTTCAATCCCCAGTTGGACTTGATACTCATGTGATAGAGATGGCAACTATCGTTGATAGCACAGTCGTATCAACAAAAATGTTTTCCTATCATATACCGGTAACTTTTTCTTTCCAGAGCCCCTTCCACCTGATTAGCAAAGACTACTGCGCCCCCTATTATGTGCCAAGTAAACCAAGTAAGACATTCTTTCTATCACCAATTAACAATAGGGGTTTCTCCAGCGAGGGGGTGTCAGAACGATTTCTTCTTTCCTGGGGGCCAGTTCATGAATTGTCTAGGGAGGAAGTGTCCAGGGAGGTCTTACACTGGAGCTTTATTGGCCATCTGAGTAATAAAACACAGTAGTTGTGTGTTGTTTTGATTCAAGAACACCCTGATTCTGTCCTGGCAAATTCACCACGACCAAATCCATTTCCTTTTCAGTTGTCGGGCGATGTATTCCAGCCATCTTCACCGACGCAGTCGACGCGCTCGCTAAGACGGCTGTAACGGTCGTGAAAAATGGGAAGAACTTCACCTTGGAGACCAAAGAGAACAACACAGTGACAAATAACTTACTCAGCACTGGATCAAAGTAAGTCCATTTGAGATATTTTCATGTGGTTCTGAAAAATGGTGGTTCTGGAAAATCGTAAAATCAGGCAAGAAATCTTGTTAATTCTTGATCAGGGTGAACAGTAATTCTACCCATGTTGATTCCTTTCAGAGCTCTGGCAGCATTTTTGAGCGTGGTGGAGGTCGGCAAGGCAACATTGGCAGATCTTCAGACGTCATGGTGGCTGATCGTGATGTGAGTTGAGTTCATATATGATCTCAGGTTAACGGAGCTGATTCCAACCAGAGCAAGCATTGCCCGTTTCACCATCTGGTCAGCAAGAAAGTGAAGTGACACTTGAATGTTCGAATTTTTTGTCCCACTTCTTCAGGCACAACTCCAACTGAACAGTATCAGTATATTCCTATTGTATTCCGTTGTGTATTCCACAGTATGAAGGAAGTATGAATGACCTCCAGTCTTCAGTCAACATTCTTCTGCATTATTACGATGTATTTCAATACAGCAATATTGCAGTCATAATTACATGTCTGCTTCATCGTCCATTACAGCATGATGCTATAAAACCTCATTCTTTGTTTTCAGAGCGTTGTGTGTCTCGGCCCTCCTTGGCTTAATATGGATTCTCCTCATGAGATGGATCGCTGGCGTCATGGTCTGGCTATCAGTGGCACTGTTCCTGGGAATGTTCTCTTTCTGTAAGTTCAATACATTCCCCAACCAGGGTTTCCGCCAGAAAAAAAAATGAGGGTACGGACCAAAAAAAAAATGTTTTTTGAAAAAAAAATTTTTTTGAAAAATTTTTATTTTTATTTTTATTTGTTTATTTTGGTTTTAAATGATGTTTAGTGCCATTTTAGGCGTATTTTGAAGCATAAAATCACTTTCCATTGTGAAATATGATGGTTAAATGGTGAAAAACAATGAATACTGCTGATAAATATGTGAATTTATCAAATTTTTGAGGGTACGGATCCGTACCCTGGAAAAATTTTAGGGTACGGAATTTTACCCTCTGGCGGAAACCCTGCCAACCAACACCCATGCCACAACTAGAGAACAAGTCATCGTTTCAGACCAAAACTGACGAGTGGAAAGGCTTTTAGACTCATGGTCTTGCTCCACATGAGAGATTTCCCACGAGTTGGCTCTCGATGGGACATTCACCATCGTTGATTTCCTCACCAGGGTTTCCGCCAGGATTTTTTTTCCAGGGTACAACCTGGGGCGGGAGAAAAAAAAAATTTTCAACATTTTTTTTTGAAAAAAAAAAATTTTCAAATTTTTTTTTCTGTTAATAATGGCCTCCAGAGTCATTTTTTACACTCCAAAATGCAAAATTAGTCTTCCTTCTGCATGAAAGTTGCATTTGAAATGTAACAAATTTAAGAAAAACATTACTGAAGTGATTTTTTCAGGGTACTATATCGTACCCTCAAATTTCTTTAGGGTACTATATTTGTACCCAAAGTACCCTCTGGCGGGGACCCTGCTCACAACATATACCTTCACAAGTGACCAGTATTTGTTCACACATCTTCTGTCTTTCCAGCGACATACTATTGCTTCTCAAAATACGTAAAGCTGAAAAATTTACCATCGGCAAATGGCAACTTCTATTTCACAACAAACTTTTCATATTACCTGGGTTTGAAGGACACCTGGCTGGCATTCGGTAAGTGTTTAAATCCCTGCTGGATCTCCTGCATTCTCCATTACAAACTTCATGATCACCAACATTCATTTTCTGAACCATTCCAAGGGTCTCATAGAACAGCAGGGAATAACTGGTGTGGGTGTGAAAGGGTTAACAAGCAATATGGAAAGTATTCATCGTTTTGCCGTCCCCTCCTCTCACCCCTCATCAACTTGGTTTCTATGGAGATTTTGTGGATGCGGAATTATCTGGTAGGCAAACCAAAACGTGATTGTTCGCAAGATACGAATTTGCCTACCAGACGTAAGTGCAGATACACGAGTGTCCAGGAAATCGAACATGACAGGGGCCGGTCGAAAAGACGAACACCAATTCTTGAGTGTGTTTGAATGAGTTATTCACAAGCACTACCTCTGATCTATCACTCACGAAGCTTTAAGCTGCATCTCTCTACCCTGCCACATTTCAGTGCAATGATGAGTCCTGTAAAGTGAACTCAAGGTTTGATGATCTCATTAATTCAGCTCTTTCCCAGCTTCTAGTCCTGATTTATTTGAAATATATGAATGCTTTTATTACTCAGTGGAACATTATTTATATTTTAGGGGCCCATTTGCGCATGTTCACTAACTCTGCATGAGTGTCCAGCCTATAGGCCTATGTACTGTGTAGAATGCATGTGCATGTTTTCTGTGATAATCCCTGCACTATTTTCAGCAGGCCTTTGTGTTGTCCCAGTTTATAAACCACTTGATGTGTTCACATCTTTTCAGGGATTATCTCTGCCATTTTTCTCGGGATTATCTTGCTTATCTTAATTGTCCTGAGGACACGTATCCTGATCGCCATTGCTCTTATCAAAGAAACAAGCAAGTGAGTATACAGGTACCATTTCTCACCCGATTTGGCTCTCTATGGGCAATTCAACCATAGGAGCCCTGATAGCCTAGTGGTCATCACATCCACTTAAGCGGCAGGTCCCGGGCTTGAATCCAGCCTGGGCCGTATGGGATTTCATTCCCGGCTCTTCAGTCCGTCCCAGGGGACAGTAAGCCGTGGTGCCTTGTACCTTGTGTCTTTACAAGGGCACATAAAAGACCCCATCCAAGTGAGGAACATGAGTAGCTTGAGATGGCCTCCGCCGTCCTTACCAGGGCCAATAATGCTGTAATAGCATCGGCCCTGAAGGAAAAATCAAATACAAATACAAATTCAACCATAGAAAGCTATGGGCAGTTGTTTCATTGGTCTCAGCATATGTCATGAAGAAGTGATCCTGTTTTGAGAGAATGATAGAACTGCTATTACAAGGAGGCACATTTTGTCTAATTTCAGGGCGATTGGTAGCATGATGTTCACGCTGTTGTGGCCGATCTGGCCGTTCATCCTCCAAGCTGGTATCATAGCTTATTGGGGGTTTGTGACTGTATACCTGGCCTCATGGAACCAGGTCAAGTCACAGCTGAGTGTAAATGGAACAAATGGGACAGATTCAGATGGCAAGATCAAGTGGTCTTTCCCGCCGTGTGATATTTCTGTAAGTATCAACAACTTTGCGGTTCATCATTTTGACGGGTGATGATGCCAGTTTTGTTCTGCTAGCAACTTTCAGGGAGTCAGGTCTTCAGGTTAGAATTGTGAAAAAAAGGACTAACCACACAGTGTACATAAGAGTCAACTGTGATGAAAAACTAACAGCACTTGTGTAGATTAGAGTTTCAACTACACACAGATTATTGGTGACTTTCTTCAATTGTATCTTCTCTTCAAAACTACTAATTGCACATTGTGAAAACTTCAGTCATGCAAGCAACTAACAAGTTTTCACTGACCTCCGGGCCGTATCTCGTTCAAGGAACTTTTCTTGACCCTCAAGTGATTTAAGATGTACCCGGTATTTCAAACAGAACAAGCAATACAGGTTTCCTTTCAGAATATACCACATTTACAGGGTTACCTAATTGTACTCTTTCCGTTTTAGCATGAAATCAGTCAGAAACTGAATAAGGTATCAAAAGAAATACATGTATCTTACTTACCGGTAGCTTTGTTCATCATATCATGCAGTCCCTTAACGGTATAGGGAGTAGTTGTTGTCTCTGCATCCTTAGAGAACGGATGGGCCCCTTCTTAACGCTTGGTTTAGAGGACGTCTGTAAACCCCCACAAAAGGGCCATGAAACTGAAACAGACTCCACAGCATCAGCTGCATGTCTCTTCATTTGTCTGTCTGATGCATTTTGCACTTTGAACTACGGTACTCTGGACCTCTCTTAGCAGATACCTCTGCCTGGAGGCACCTCTGCCAGGGGACACCTGCCCCTGGAGGAACCTCTGCCAAAAGGCTCCTCTGCCTGGAGGAACCTGTCAGAAGGAACCTCTGCCAGAGGATCCCACTACCAGATAACACCTGCCAGGAGCAGGCGCAGATCCAGAGGGGGGCGCACCAGGTGGGCGCCTCCATTTTGGCCGACAGATCTGTAAAACCGACCATGAAATTCTGGAATTGGGCGCAAATTTCAATGTTCCTAGCACAGGGTGCCCCTCTTTTCCAAATCCTGTGTATGCCCTGAGGAGGACCCTTCTGCCAGTAGTGGGCACCTTTGCTTTGTAATAAAGGTCTCACTCTCAGATTAGCCATTTTGGCCTCTGTAGTCATGGCACTTCTGAGTTAAGGATGGCATCCCAAAGGTGTCCTTGATAGAGAGGTCCCATTACCGTGTACATTTGCAAGTATGCAAATTGGTCCATAAAAATGGCGGGGTTTACAGTACGTCCCTACGTCATTTGCCTTCTGCCCAACTGTATTGGGTCCTTCAGCTGTCTAATCACAAATGTAATCATGCAGTGGATGAAAAATGGAAGCTTTGCCTTTCTAACTCATCACTGGGTCTCTGGGTTCAGATTGATATCCCTTTCGCTGTATAAAACTCTCATGTTCTTGTTTGACATTCTAAATACTCATCAACAATTTCACATTTTCACTGTTGGTACGTCATTTCTGTCGTTTCATCAGTCACCAGAATTGTTTTCCCCTCCTCCCCAGCAGGGTTTTTTACCTCACTTGTCTTCATCCACTCACGCTTTGTGTGCGAGTGTACGAAGAGGAACAAGACCAAAGCCCTGCTGTCGGAGGATGTGAAAATGTACATGTACTTTCACCACCCTTGTCAATTCCATCATTTTCTGGAATCGGTGTTTTTCTATGACTGTCATCATTCTGAGGTAATCAGTGACTCTAACTCTCATCCTACGTCACTTCAGCATGTATGTATCATACCAAAAATAGATAAGCTCGCTTATCTATTTTTGATCATACTCACAGTCTGCAGTCTGTGAACTGAAGTCTATTACACAATCTGCTCTCCTTCGGTTAAAGGTGGCAAAATGCCATTAGCAATCAGTGGGAGGTCAGGTGATTGTAGTAATAGCTACACTCTACACTGGAGTGTATTTGCTAGTACATGAAAGAGCTGTGTCTTCAATTGACAGTGCTCCCAGTTCCAGTGCTCCCAGTTCCACTGATCAAGTTGAAGATAGGGCAGCAGTGTTCAAGTAACTGGAAGCCATGTTTGTTCACACAGTTTGAATTCTACATTGTATGTCCCAAATGCCTGAACTTGGGGTGGGGGTGAGGGTTTGGATTGATTGTTAATATCTGACACTTGTTTCAGCTTGTGAACACCACAAATGAGCTGGACTCAGCATGTCACTTCATCATGTACGAGATACACAAGTAAGTGTCCCTTCTGCAATCTACAACCATCAGGCTTGGGTACAATGGGAAGTCCTTCAGCAAACCCTTGGCGAACACCTCGACTTGGTGGAAACATATCTAACAAGGACTGCGTCGCCCAAGTTCAGCCCAGAATTTGTCTTGAATCCATTTCAACCTCTATAATCGTGACATCGCTTAGGAACAGCATCTGTCAGTCAAAAATAGCCATGCCCATTGCATTTATACAGTGCATGTATTCGACTAAAATCCAATTTCATCTGTTTCTTCTTTTAGGTACACCATTCCCATGCAAATCTTCAACCTCTTTGTGTTTTTCTGGCTCTTCAACTTTGTACTTGCACTCGGACAGATGACGTTAGCGGGGGCTTTCGCCTCGTATTACTGGGCGTTCAGCAAACCCAAGGATATCCCGACATTCCCTATCCTTTGTTCATTATGGCGCTGCTTCAGGTGAGGACTTTGTGCCTTCATGCGAATGGAAATTTCCATTGTTGCCTCATACTAAGTTTGTTGTTGAGACAAAATACTCGTCAACAAGCCAAGATAATAAACAAGAAGTCAATCTCCAGAATTCACGAATTTTCGACCCCAACCGGGGTCTTTTTCAAGTGGAACTTTACAATCTGAAACTCTAGAAAAGCCAAGGTTATCCTCCAAATTTTCCAGTACCGGTGAGCTCTTGGCTCCTGATCTTTTTTTATCTCTCTGCAGGTATCATCTTGGATCTCTGGCCTTCGGTTCCCTGATCATTGCCATTGTCCAACTGATCCGGGCCCTGTTGGAGTACATCGATCACAAAGTCAAGGGGAGCGAGAATCCATTTGCCAAATTTGTTATCAAGTAAGTAGACCTGATACTGGGATTAATTTGTGGTAAGAAAACGTGGCAAGCTCGGGAATGGCCACCCTTATGGGATACCCAGATTCCGTAATCCCTAGCCACGCTCAATCATCAGTGTCAATCTGTGGTGACGGGTGTAAAGGCATGAACATTGGTAGAATTTTCAGTCGGCTGCCCTGGTGCCATTTTAAAATAAGGCAAATTAATGACACGCTTTACTTTATCATAAACGTTTTTCATGGTGCATACGTACATCTCTGCCTAGAGACATGTCTGAAAACTTCAAAATTACAGCAACAATTGGTCATTGGTAAATTGAGCAACAAAACCCTGAAATTCTGAAATGTATTTCTTCCCTTTTCAGATGTATGAAATGTTGTTTCTGGTGCCTTGAAAAGTTCCTCAAGTTTATCAACAAGAATGCCTACATCTTGGTGAGTATTTCAGGGGGTTTATACGGTAGTTGAAAAGCATTTGGATTGGAGCTTGTTCCTCAAACAGATTTGCATTTCTGGTAGTATANTAAGGCATCAATTGCCAGCACTGAGGCCAGGGGCAGCACGCCTTAACCACTAGGCCAAATCCCCATCTTCAAATGAGGCTATAAATGAGACAGTCAAATACCAGGCCACACTTGCCTTCTGATACATACACAATAATACTGATCATGATATCCTGAATGAAGTTCTAAATTCCAAGACAAAAACATTCCTAATGTCAGTCTTTAAATGGCAGCTTTATCACAGTAGTCTCTCTCAATGATGTATCATATCATAACCTCGCTTTCGAGTGTTGTGCAAGACTTCCCTCCACAAGACTAGCGGCGTCCACAGCACAGCCCCAGTGAAGAACAATGCCGTACGCTCCGTGGCCGTAGTTGTGGATGACCTGGAAAGTAGATTATGATTCATCACATTAATATATCAAAGATACGAACTAGATAATTTCTCTAATGTACCGATCCTGAGTAACGGACACATTTTGAGGGAAGATGAACTTACAGGTATTTGTTGAAATCCTTTACGTATAACATCCTTTTCTAGCCTGACTGTCCGTCGATGTGGCCTAAAGCCAACCTTTTCACCAACTATTTCTGCATTCTGAAAACAAAATCCACGATTAATAAGTCTGCTGGGCCAGTCCTTAGGATGGACTTGTCCCGATCTCTATGGTTACCAAGACTCGGGTGAACGCCCACCTGAGTAGGTGGTTGCCAGCATTAGAGGTGACCTTCCAACTGGGATAAGTTCCTATCAGACCTCAAATATGGCCGCCAGTCAGCCATCTTGAAAACCAGGTAGAAGGTATAAACCTGGATAGACTTGCAACCTCAACCTTCAGGGATTCAAATTGTTAAATGCGTCATTGGTTTTCGGTCACAGTCACACTTCGCAACCCTCACTTCAGAAAGCAAATATAAGAATATTTCTTTCTAATGTGGAGAGTGTAACTTCTTGTACCAATACTCACCTTAATTGCAGGGAAAACCTCTGATGCCCTTGAAAGTATTCTGTCTCGGTCGATTTTCCTGGGTTGTGGTGTGGTTACTTCTGGCCACCTCTGATATGTACCACCTACAACCACATAGTCTTGACTGGAAAGAATACAACTCCATTTTCAAAAACTTTCTCTCGTGTTTCCATTAAACTTAACTAGGGACTGGATGACCAGAGTGAACCAAGTTGGTTGTGTAGTGTTTAGATGTTGTTAGGAACTATTCTGGCCAAAATTATTGACCTCATCTTCTGATCATAAATCATTCAGGGGGTCATCTTCTCAAAACAGAATCTTTAAGATATCTCCTCTGTTGTATCTTCTAATAAGGGAGGCAATAGAGAGTGTTACGACCTGAATCTCGGTATGTCAAGGGCCTACTCACCAGGGGAACATGTATATGTTGTTAGGGATATCAAAGAAAAAATGCTTCACGAATGGTGCTTTGATAAGCTCAATCTGCCCACGTATTGGCGTCAGCGTGTCGTCGTTGACAAGCTCCTTGGCGCCACCACCTGAGCAATTCACGATGACATCATAGTCATCAGCGATCTGTAATAAACGGACAATCGGTTGATGGAGCGAATGGCAATGATCTGTGTTATTTGCTGACTTGATAACACTGAGGGCCAATTTCACAAAGGGTGTTTAATAGACGCATGTAACTTCACTAAATGCACGCACTTCCATCATGCATTTGATGAAGTTACACGCGTCTAAGTCTTAAACACCTGTTGTGAAATCGGCCCGTTGTCACACAATATTAGAAAGGATCTGATCTATTATGCAAGTCCCACTGGCAAGCTTGATGGGAAGTAGATTATTACCTCATGAAGACTGTGCAACTTCCTGCGAATACATTCTCCACCATTTGCGGTAAACCTGTACAAAACCATAAACAGTTGTAGGGCCGTATGCACCAAGCAAAGATAATCTTGAACTCAGGTTTAGCCACAACTTTTCCATTGTCAGATCATACCCCAGTAAACCCGAACAATTGAAAAGTTGTGGCTCAACCCGAGTTGAAGATTATCTTCGTTTGGTGCATACGGCCCGTATAGTAAACAGCGTTGCAGCTTATGATGATTCAATGATATAGGGAGAATTATGTGCATGCGGCAGGGCATTTGACTTTTTGGGGAGGGTACTCAGGGTATTCGGCTGCCTGTGGGTCTTTCTGTCGAGTTAGTAAGCCCTGCCAGAACAGCTGGTGGAGAACCCATGTTGCCTTTCCTATCAGCTCTTCAGGGGCCATATTCACGAAGCCTTCGCAACTTTGCGTGCACACAAGTAATTGTTTGGCTGCACATGCCCTATTGTTCATTGACTGCCTTAATACAATAAATAGATTTGCGTGCATGCAAAGTTGGCTCCTGGTCGATTAAGGTCATGTTTCTTTTGGTGCTGGAGTCTTCATGATTTCGAGTCCATGTACTCACTTGTTTGTGAGCCATGGGAGGTACTTCCCTCCCTCCAGCAGGAAAGTCGTCTGTACGAATCCTTTATCATATGCAGGAAACATTTCCTTCTCCCTCTTGCTCATCTCTCGGTAGGCGTGGTAATCGGTCTTCTCGACCTGAGGAGGGCAAAATAACAGTATGAGCACAAAAATTTGAAAACCAATGTTGATGCGAGATCACATGTTGTTGCCTGTGTGCCACCCCAAACCGCCCATTTACATGTTGTATTGGTGTTCATACTCCAGTCTCTCGTCTTCAGTCCTGATAGACACAAGTGAATAAGTTTTCTAAATTTGTCAGAACACTTACCGGTAAGGTCTCATTAAATCTGAACCCAGTAACTAGCTGCATGCCTACATTGATAGCCTCTGGTGACGTATAAAGTCCTTGGACATGGTCCCACGTCATCTCACACCATCTCCTGGAATATGTGACGTGTAGAAAAACATTTGTTAGTAGTTTCCATAGTAGATTAAATAGGGATCATAGCAGTACTGCCTCAATAGGTGTGTCTCACGACGTGTAGTGGTTAAAACTGTTGAAATGAAAGTGACATTTGGGTCCTGATCAGTTCCTCACACAAAAGGCATCCATTCAATGTGTATAGGCCATATGATCCCCATTGCAATGGCATGGATTCTCTATTCACCAGGGACCTTATTCATGAAGCTGTCAGAACTTTACGGAGTGCTTAAACTATTGTCCATTTGCAGAAAACCTATTCTTCACTCTTAGCGTGACAAAGGATTTGCATTCCCTTTAGTCATGGGAACTTTGTGAATAAGGTCCCAGGGCTACCGAGAAGCCCAATGTAGCCTGTTCGATAGAGTAAGGTGCTAGTGTGTTGAAGGCATGGGGTTCAAATGGAATTCTGGGTGACTTACAGATTCAGTTAACTCAGTTTATGAAGGAGTTTGAGCGACATTTGCAAAAACTCTGATGTCATCAGGTGACGTGCTCCTATTGGTCAAATGCGTGGTTTCTCTCCTCGCTGCACTGTTAAAATCTGTGTTAGGCCAAGTTTACATCGCGGCACACGCGACACGAACATGCTATTGAACAAAGGTTTCATGGGGATGAAGCCTTTATGAAGCCACTGTTCCCCTGTGTGTTCGTGTCGCGTGTTCCTCGATGTAAACTCCGCCTTCCGAGTTTGTTTCTCTACCTTTTTGCTGCCGAGTCCACTTCCTTTTCAAACATCGCCATTCGCATATATCCAGCTGCCACATTGCTGACAGTATCAGGAGTATAATTGTCGGCAATAACTGTAATATCCGCCCTAGGTATGGTTTGCTGTATGCGCACGGCCGTCGAGAGACCTATTATTCCACCTCCCACAATGCATATCTTGGCTTTTGTTGTCATGGTGCTTGAAATATAGAAAATTCAAAGATATATTGTACAGTCAATCATTTCGATGCTTATGGATATTACAAATGACGTACTTTTGCCAGACATGGCAGACGGCCAAACCAAATAATCTTCCCTCACTACAGGCCATGTGGAAGGGTACCGGCTTCTAGGCCTACATTTGCAGATGTACTATAGGGGTGAATGTCATCCCACTCTGAATCCTAACCGCTGGCCCCTGTCCCACAACCCTTGATACCTGGCCTCCTACACCTGACTCCTAAAGCCTACCCGGCACTCCTAATCCTAACCCTAACCTCTCACCCTTTTATACTGTAGTATAGGCCTACAACTGTGGAAGTAGTGAGTGTTTGGCTGAATTTTTGTTGATACGTGCAGCCTATCAATGGGATATAGGCCTAGAACCACAGGTTTGCCTACCTTCTACTCCGAGAATACAGAAAGAAAGCCTACCTTTCCTTCTCCGTCATGAAAAATACCACTGCCCTTCACCTCTCCTCAAATCACCTCTACCCATCTATCAAATCTAGCCTCGAGATAAAAACACCACTAAAACACTTACCTATCCCACCTATTGTCAGAATGGTACACTATACTCTACCTGGGATTATACTTGTGTTCTGCTCTCAACCATGAATAAGCTGCAAGTTCCTTGACTGACCTTCACAATCAGACTTCAGAGATCTGCTCAATTCAGGTCAAAACCAGAAAGAATCTTGTTCATCTTGCTTTTTGCCACACCACGGTGTCAAGTTGTCCAGTGGTCTAGTGGTCTAATTTTAAGGGTCGACAATTAAGTGTTATTTGGTGTTGCCCTTGAAATATGTCATTACCGTACCTGCCTTCAGACATGCACACACTTCCTGATGTGGGAGTTGAGTATTGATGTTTTCCTCTGTACAATCATATGTCATGATGTATGTATCAGTACATTGTACAAATCCTCACAGTAACACAGTCATCTGACTGATGCACACATTATTCAACCCATGTCCTATTACCATAAACATATTATGCCTGCTGTACACGATCAATAAAGGCCTACATGCGGGTTTGTACAGTATTGAAGCCCCAACAGGCTGGTATCTGAATTTCCAAAACAATTGATGAAAAATTGGATGTGTGTATAGGCCATTAGCTAATGGACATCCCAGTACAGTATGCTTGTCCAGATGAGTAATAAAAGCATTGTACTACCACTATCTTTTTATAATATGACCTGATTACATGGAAATGAAGTAATTGAACTGAAATTTGTGCTTTAAATAGAAGTGTCCTCAAAGAGGGTTTTACCATAGAATAACCCCTACTAGTGGACGCCTCTCATCTGACAGCTGGAGACTGTAGTTCAATCCCAATTTGGTCATTTTTGTTCATTTTGACCTTTGTGTCATAACACAAAAATCATCTCTCACCTCTTGATTTGGTTAGAGAGTTTCCACTCTTCTCACTTACCTACTAGAATCCCTGTAGGGAGTCCGAACTCAATGCATGACCAGTGACATGTCAACACAAAATTCCATTGTCCCAGTCTGAACTAACATTCAAATCAGAAATGTCGGTGTGTGTAAATAGAGGCTTCCGCCAATAAATCACGCCTGCTCGGGGAATAATTATCGATTGGTTGCACGACACACCCTGCCATCTGTTGTTGGGTCTGGTACTACAAGTGACTTCTAACTCTATTGATAGTTGTTGGCCTTGGTCGTTGGTAGGGGACTGACAAACTGAAACAGAAAAACAAAGAAATTGAGAAACTGAACATTACGGCAAGCGGCCTGTACCACAAAGTTACCACCCTGAGAATCTCCGGTCATTTACGGTCGTACCCTCCCTCAATGTGAGAAGGGTTGTGAAGACCCTGGGTGCGAGGATGCAAAGTTACCAACCCATTTGTCCTTTCCTAGATTTCTTGCTCGTACTCTGTAGGCCTGTAGTAAGTCAATCAGCTGACACTAACAGGACACTCAGATTTATAGGTTCGACTCAATCTTGGGTTTCCTTTCTATTTTCAGAGTTGTGGTGGTGGACAAGACGACAGCATTCTGTTTGTTTATTGCCAAACTTGTGGTAGTCGGGGCAACAGGTATGTATGACGAGACTAGTACAAATTATCAGATGAAAATGACAAGTGTTTGTTAGTGTAATCAGAACAAATACTTTTAGGAGTTCTAAGTTATGTTAGGTTAGGTATTAGGAAGTTTAAGAAATCAAATGATAAATGTTAACTTTACAACAACGTGTTTTTTTTGGTACAAAAAATAACGTTGTCGTAAAGTTAATGTTTATCTTGGTCTTATGTTCATTACTGAACTAAATTCTTATCGCGGTCAAATCAGTCTGCATTATATTTTTACACAGGAGTTCTTCAAGGCAATTTGACTGTATTCCCCCCACCCTTAACTATTTTTTGCTCCACTACCCAGTATAAGTAAATATCCTACAGCCTTAACTTCCGTTGCCCCCTTTATTTCTTCTTTAGCCCTCACATGCCTAGCAATCTATGCGTTTGATATAAATATATTTTGGGCCGTGGATATCCTTCGGGAGTTGAAATACGTTTGGTTGCCTTTGGTTGTAAGTAGTCTGTATCAAGCTGAATGAGTGCATGTCGAGCATTGTTTGAACTGTACTGCTATGTACGACAGATGTATTGTGACATGTCCAAGTTGTGTCTAGCACTGTGCATTGTGACCGTCTGTGTGCATGTGAGACGCAAGCTTGTACTCCCCAGTGAAACTCAACTCTAAAGTAGATATAAATAATCCTGAATAGTTTGTCCCTTTGCTTGGCATGCCATTTTCTAGAAAATCCTTCCCAGAGAATCAATCCGGGCTCGCATGTGGTGAAACTGTACTTAAAGTTCTATTGTACTGCTTGAATGTCGTAGCGGACAACAGGGGAACCACAGCTTCTAATCGACTTTTTTATTTGCAGCTTTTGTAAAATTGATTGTCCTGAGTTTTTTCTGATGAGTTATAAATTGTACCGTATACATGTATTTGCGCAGCACAAGCCTTCAAGTGTTCAGTTTTGGCTGTCGTTTTCTGTTGCTGTTTGTGTCACATTTTAGTTAGGAGAGATAAATTCCACGGGCCCATGATTTTGAGCACATCAGGAATAGGCCTACTCATTGGCGCTAGAATTTGGAAAAGCGTGGTTGCTGATAATCACTTACTTTACCCCTTCTCCCCTTTTAGCACCCCCTTTTGAACCCCACTCAACTCCTTTTTCATTTTCAGTTAATCATCTAAGAAATTTTCTGATTTTTCATCAGGGTGCCCCCTTGTGAGAGAAAGGATAACTAATACAACAATGTGTGTTCTTTTGCAGTCATTCTCTCCTTCTTCTTCTTTGACGGGAGTATCCCCTATCTTAGCAAGTTTGCCCCCCAGTTGCATTACTATTTCGTACCACTGATAGTGAGTAAAGACGGCACTGAGATGCCAAGTTGTACTACTTCTGGTCAGGTCAACAAGTTCAAGGTCATTTATCGAGGTCAACTGCGAAGGTCATTCATCAAGGTCATAAGGCCTTCTTTACTGAAATATAGGTACAAGTTTATGGGAATCAGATTGGAATAATCAATGGCTCACATGATGATCTTACTGATGGAAATTCAACTTTGAAAATTGGGATTTATCTTTTATCTGAGTGCTGTTCTGATCATGTGTGTCTGCCATTTGCCAGAAGTGTTGGCCTGACCAGGACTGTACAAACTATTGTGTTTGCGTAGTCCAAAGTCTGATTTATGACATAGTCCGCTGGTGTTCATTTTTGCTTGCATATAGATTTTGAGGAGTGCATTGCAAAACATAATCTCTAGCCCCACCCTAGAGTTACCTGAAACAGAATGCTGCAATCTTTACTGCATTACAAAAATAGACTCAATCTGCCAGGGATTCCTACGGTGGGGTAGCAATCCCTGCCACTGTATTATGCCCGCTGTACACAATCAAATTTTTCATCCAGTTTGTTGGAAATTCAGATTCCGGGCCTATTGGGGCTTCAGTGTATAAACCCGCTTGTCGGCCTTTATTGAGCATATTCAGAAAATTGGATGAAAAATTTGATCATGTACAGCGGCCATTACTTTGTCAGCCAGAGTGAACAAAAATGCAATGTGGATCCTAGCTACGATAGAGGGCAGCACACCGAAACCCGGTCCTATACAATGGATCAGGGCTCCCGCGGATCCTTAAAAAGCATTAAAAGTCAGGAATTTTTGTTTTTCAAAATTAAGGCCTTAAAAAGCCTTAAATTTGGATTTTTTTCACTCAGTGGCCTTAAAAAGGCCTTAAATTTGATGTACCTTCAGTTTTGAAATTTCATTAAACCGTTTCCCCTTCCTAACGACGTTTTTAATCATCAGTTGAAAACCGCCCGCTCGTGAAAGTTGAGATCCCGCCCTCAGCGCTAACCTTCAGGCTGAGCTAAACCATTTATGTGTTCTTTACGACATTCTCCTCAGTTAATATTTACCGCAAGTGTACATGAAAACTCCTGACAACTTGGCCTTAAATTTTGGCCTTAAAAAGCCTTAAAAAAGCCTTAATTTTGGTCACCAAAAAGCCGCAGGAACCATGTGGATGCCTTTTGTGTGGGAAATTGATCAGGACCGGGATGTCAGTTTCATTTCAGTAGTTTTAACCACTAGTGACACCTATTGAGACAGTGAGCTGGGGTCCCCATTGTGCGGAAGTTTTGCCTTGTACTCCATTTGTCTGTCCCTTGGCTTGCATGGTTGGAAAGTCATGTTTTTGTGAACAATTCATTTGTCGGATTAATTTGGTGTAGGCCTACCGGTAATCCATTTAGAACCCGTGAAACTGATGACGGGTGGGTAGGACCCAGCCTTGTGTTCAAGGGGGAAGGGATTAAAATTCTTCATTTCTGGCATGCCTTTGCCAATACATTCATATCCTACAGAGGAATCAGTATTAGAATGTGTGACATGAGCTTCTCAGAGGACATTCACACTACCCGGTAAATGCACTTCACAGTTTTCACCGGCAGACAAGTGTAAAGGCACCTTTGCAGGTCGACTGAATGCATGTTGACATTGAGCTCTACTTTGATTGAATTATTAGAGGACAAGAAGAAGCCTGTTGAAAACTGCAAAGGACATTTGTGACCCACCACAGCAAAACCAGTCGCATGTCGCTCAGAAGGTGAGTCGCAACGAACTAAGATGACACCAGAAGAGAATGGAAGATTATTTCAGATTTCATAACAGACAGACAATATTGAAAGTGACAAACATTTGCTCTCAACCTGCCAAGCTAAAGAGCGACATGCGACTGGTTTTGCTCTGGAGGATCACATTTGGTGTGAATAATCTAATATATTAGAGTTTTAAGCATTCGACAGTTTTGTTTTCAGTCTTGTGTATTGCCAGTGTGAATAACTAACTGCATGTTTTGCATGGCCAGGGGCGACCGCCACGAAACTACGATAGCACTAAAAGGGCCTAACAGAGAAATTCTGTAATGGTAAAAGCCATTGCATACCTCTCTGTTAGGCACTGTTAGCGCTATCGGCGTTTCGTGGCTGCCCGCCCAGGTCTATGAAGGGTGTGTTGCAAAGCCTCTGACTGGTTCAAAATTCCAGTCTGTTTTTCTAACCTTTTCCATTTCAATCCTGAACCTGATTGGGACTCCGATAGCACCTTCCTAAACGTTGAACACGCGCTTCATAAATTGGGCCTTGCGTTTAGATATTTATGATACTGATATTTCTAGTAAATGATTATGCCTCATGACTGAATGTTTTTCAATAACTTTTCAAATTTCAGCGTTTGTTGTTGTATGAGAATGTTCAGCATGCTTGATGAGCGTTGTTTGCATGATACATGTGCAGAAAATTCTCCGAATCAGACCTGGTATTTCATTTTTTTGTATCGCACGTTTTTCCAGCGGTTGCTGCATATTTCTTCTTCGATGGAAGTATACCCTACTTGAGTAAATTTGCACCTCAATTGACGTATTATTTTGTGCCGGTCATTGTGAGTATGAAAGAGTTACATTTTCTTAACAACAAGTTGGTATCAGGTCTCCTGTCCTTGTAAATAATCCCTTCTTGTGTTTATTTGATACAGTTTTTTCCACTGAAACTGTTGCACAACCCATTTAAACTATTTAGAATAAACTTTGGTTCTTCAGTATCTTGGTACCAGTCAGAGAAGGTGCCAAATAAGTTGATTCCTAAACCATTTTTACATTGTTTGTAACGAAATAAGCCATGGAGTTATTTTCACCATTAACCTCAGTACAATGCTTGGCTAAGATGCTATCATTGTATTAGTCTGGACGCAAACCCGGTAACCCCTTCAACTCTGATAACAGTAACATTTTGATGTTTTCGTGACCTTTGGGGGTAGGCGAATCAGAATCCGCCGGGTGCCACCGCTTCACCCTTTAGCGTTTTGAGAAAATCCCGTTTGAAGTTTAGGGCACTGACTTTATCATTGGACCCAAGAACTGAGCTTTGTACAGGAGAATGGGACCCGATGTACAGCTAACTTTTGAACGGTTGGATTTACACCCCATAAATGTATTATCAACAGATAGAAACATGGTGCCTCATAACCAATTAAGCAAGTGTTTTGTAGTTTTTAGCTAGTTATGTAATTGGAAACGGCGTTTTTATGTATTTTGACCCATTTTGTGTTAAATTTACATAAAAAACGTCATTTCTTATTACGTAACTACTGAAAACAATTAAGAACATGCTTATCTGCTTCTGAGGCACCATGTTTCTATCTGTTGGTAATACCTTTATGGGGTGTAAATCTAACCGTTCAAAAGTTAGCTGTATATCGGGTCCCATTCTCCTGTACAAAGCTAAGTTCTTGGGTCCAATGATAAAGTCAATGTCCTGAACTTCAATTATGATTTTCTCAAAACGCTAAAGGGTGAAGCGGTGGCACCCGACGGATTCTGATTCGCCTACCCACAAATATTCAAAAAACATCAAAACACTGCTGTTATCAGAGAAAAGGGGTTACGCCCCTTTTCGGGGTTTTGCGTCCAGACTATATGCTTTGTGCACATTGTTGACTGTTTTTGCACTGTATTTGCTTTATGTTGAACTGATTGACTTAACTGGAAATTTAATCAGTAGACTAGTACATGTTTTGTTAAATATGGTGAGTTGTTATTGCTATGTGTATGAACCTTCCGAACCATTTTGAGCATGTTGAAAACCTATTACGCAAGTCTGTCAGGCATGGCTGTTTTGTAACTCGTAACCAGAATCATTCTCCAGGGTTACACACTGACAGAAAATGATTTTTCTTACCACTTCATTTGTCGAAGTAGCTCATCTCTTCTGGGTGCCGATAATCCTTAATTCCTTGACTGCCAGTTATGTACGGTGAAAATGGGCTTGGAGCCCAGGAAAAAGTCAGTTTGGTTATTCC
Organism: Notospermus geniculatus; assembly: GCA_002633025.1. NCBI lineage: Eukaryota > Metazoa > Nemertea > Pilidiophora > Heteronemertea > Lineidae > Notospermus > Notospermus geniculatus. The sequence goes on from NMRB01000079.1 coordinate 599,340, forward strand.
TCAGTTAATATTTGTTACAAGATATTATTGCATCTACTACATGTATGTCGGGAAGTTTCCCTTTCTAAGAGTGTCAAAGAATATAGCTTTTGTTAAAACTACATTATCACTGGTTTCTACTAATATCTTGGATTAATCTATTGTTTCACAGCTCCTCACTGGCATTTTTTCTATGTTTTTGCTCTTATTTGCAGGTGATCACAATTGGGGCGTTCATCATTGCAACGATGTTCTTCAACGTGTACAGTATGGGGGTCGACACCATGTTCCTCTGTTTCTGTGAGTACCGTTACCTAGGCAATTTATTTCTGGGTTGTTTTGAAAATACTAGCTCCATTGGTGTATGGATACTTGGAATTTCCGTCATAGAAGTAAGTCATTACTGTTCTGCCTCGCGCTTTATTTAAATCACCACCCTTTTGTCGACTTCAGTGGAGGACCTTGAGCGACACGATGGCTCACCAGAGAAGCCATACTACATGAGTAAGGAACTCATGAAGATCCTCGGCAAGAAGAACAAGATACCCAAAGCAGAGGACGGGGAGGGGAAAGGCAAGAAGAAGAAGAAGTAGAGAGAAGAAGTTGAGAGAAGAAGTAAAGAGAAAAGGTTGAGAGAAGTGGAGAAGATGATGTAAAGAGAAGAAATGGAGAAAAGAAGAAGAAATAGAGAACAGTAACAAGAAGCAGAACAATGGATCAAGGAGATAAAGTGACCCTCTCTGCTAGAAGTGTCCCCCAAAACTGACGTCAGATCTGTTCCTGCCACCATCTGAATAGATAACAGCTAAGCAGAGGTTTACAGTTTCAGAACAGCTGCACTGTCTTCTATATTTTGATCCATACATGTAGATGGTTGTATAGTACATTTCATAGGTTGCGAAAAGGCTTTGTGACATAAGCAGGTCCAAATTGATGTATTCATTCTAACATAATATAAGAGAAATGACAATCATTGTGTGTAGGCCTTTTCATTCAAAATTTTGTTGGTAGACATGAAGGAAAATTGTGTACATGTACATTGATACAGAAAAGACTGATGAAGTCTGGTTTATTATTTCCAAACATAAAATTGATTCTTAGCTACCACGGTAAGTTTTAAATGCAGAATTATTATTGCTTTAACATTGCTGGTTGATTTATAGTCTGCACGAGGAGTGTTAAAAGGTACCATGCAGTGTTCCAAATGGTTACTATGCTGGGATATTTTACTTCGAGCCCCACAAATTTTAACACTATACTCCATTATATTTGCACTCCCTTATTGTCACATTTCCGACAGCATGACTTACAAATTCCAATTAAATTCAGCACACATACATCATTAACACTTGATCACTTACTGCAACTGTGTGAAAGGTTTTCGCTGTTCAAAGTTGTGAGGAAAAAGCGAACGCAAGGTGCTGACGGCCCAGGGTTTTGGCAATACCACTCGCGACGGAGAATGGTCCTTCCAAACTGAATTGGCAGTATTGTTCTTCTTAAAATATTATCTCAGGAGTGCAAGCGCCCACTTAGGGCATTAAAGCTACTCGTCAAACAATATTGGACGATATTAACGATATGTAGGAGGAAACCGGACACCCCGGAGGAAACCTACGATGTCGAGGAGAGATCGCCCTCTCTACCACATAAAGCCACTTGCACGACCGGGGATCGAACCCGCGACCTTAGTGGTGGCAGGCGCCGATGTTTCCATTGCGCCACCCCAATATTGTTCTCTTGCCCCTCCCCACAAAGTATGATATTGTAATAGAAAGACCGTATCTGGTATTCAAAAATGATGGCAGCACTAGTCACTATGTCAGTATTCTGTGAATCTATGTACCAGTACAGATAAGACATAACGGGTCGTATTCATAAAGCGGTTCTATCATTAGAACCGTCTTAGGCCGGTTCCAGGTACAGTGGTTGACAATACTTGGAACCGGCCTAAGACAGTTCTAACGATAGAGCTGCTTTATGAATACGACCCAACGTGTTTTCATGTGTCTCCCAATTTGGGTTTTATGAATGTTCAATTTTATCATAGTATTCACAGTACAGTAGGAGTCCCTCCACCAACCGCACATGTGCCTTATCATTCTTACCATGCAGCATTCCATCCTTAGAAACAGATTTCGAAGTATTTTGCAACAATGTTTACATGGGAGAAACGTCGTTTTTCGTTTCTTCCATTTGTCCATTCTTCAGGACATTCCTCAGGGCTAGCAACCATGTGTACTTTCAGGATTACACAGGAAGTTTTAAAATGATTTTCTATAAATTTTGATTGTCCTGAAAGACCCAGAAATTTCCCTACGGGAATGCAAGAAAGGATAATGTGTTATGAAAGGGGCTGTTCATTTTTCAGGACATTCCTTAGGGCTAGCAACCATGTGTACTTTCAGGATTACACAAAAAGTAAATGATTTTCTAGAAATTTTGATTTTCCTGAAAGACCCAGAATAAGAAAGAATGATGTGTCATGAAATTTTACGGCCACATCAGGGCCATCCATCAGGGAATGAGGGGATGCACACATTGTGATCCTAGGCCTAAGCAATTTGCATGAAAATCCTTCATGAATATATTAGTATCTCACTGTAACTTCCACGACTTGCATGATCACCTCTTTAAATTTATCTGCAGCTTGCGACATCCTATATCAAGTATCCGTCACATTGTTCACCAGAATTATTTAAAATATTTGTTACATAGAGAGATTATGATTAAATAGCATCAGTGTTTGTAAGACACTGTAGGCTACCCACAAAGGTTTTTCATACAAGGGGCATTCTGTTTCCTGCTGTCAGTGGCTCATTTGGTCAGTTATTTACTCCTTGAGGCCAGGGCTCGAAAAGTACATGTACCGGTAGCTGTTTTCATCGCCATTGGCTACAGGATTTTCCCATTTGGCTATAAAGGATTTTGTCAACTTTGCCATTTGGCTACAAAAGTTTGTTGATTTTCACCAGTTTAATCACCATAAGTCCTTTCTATTTCCATTGGCAGTATCTCAATCATAGATATTTGGCTATGAAAATTTGAAGACGTTTAGCCTAACGGCTACCTTTGAACAACTGAACTTTTCAAGCACTGCACTGAGGTAGTTCTCCATTGGAGCCTCCTAAGCTTTCTTCAATGAACATGTCAGAGCAATGTCAGTGATCATACTATAATAAGTAGAGATAGGATCTCACTGACTTACACTGGTATTGGCATGACTGGACTAGAATGTTAGGCCGGCAGTCTCCAGGAAAACCTGTTTGATGTCGCATTTAAGGAAAGTGTTAATGGTGTAGGTAAAACTGCACATTTTAATAGCTGAAATGTACGTAACAGGTGAACAGTAGCAGATCAATGCACAGGCAATCTGACAGCCCTTGTTGATCATTCAGTGACATCCGACAGGTTTTCCGAGACAGCCACACAATATGGTCATAATATGACATACCGGTAGTAACGTACCAGTTTTATGAAAGTTAGTGTCTACAGCCGCAAATTGTACAGGCAGTATCCTTTGTAGGTGATAACTTTGGGCATATAACTATTTGTACCTACCTTAGCTGTATGTAATGTGATATGTATATAAAATATACTGCTCTGTAAATTTTTATCAAAATATTTTCCACAAATGGGCATCCAAACGAACTCTCGTGAGGTTTGACAACAACACGTTCGTGAGTTGTCTCAAGTTGAAACACCGTTCCACAACTCACGGGATTGTGGGATGGTGGTTACGACAACTTGTTGGCATTCTGCCTCGATGCCGATAAAAAAATTGCTCTAGAAATGAGGCTGTTAATTTGTTAGAGATGTTCATAATAATTTTATCCATGTAAATTTATCAGGTAAAGAGATGTATATTTTTAACCAATAATAATTTCCAAAACGTTGAAAACTATGCATTTTTCTCAGAGACTCCCAGTGGGGTTTGGTTGTTATTTTTAAGACATTAAAGGGGCTGTTCGTTTTCGTCAATTGAGGAATCTGAGTTGTGATCCTTGAGAAAGTGGAGAAAGCTATGAAGCTGCAAATTGCAGCGATTATTCTGTACAACACAACAAATAATCCCTGCAATTTGCAAGTGCATAGCTTTTGTCATTTTCCCAAGGATCACAACTCAGATTCCTCAAGGTGACGAAAACGAACAGCCCCTTTGAAAAACATGAGAAAATTTTATATAGATTGTGGACCTCCCTTTAGAGGTCTTGGCGTTCTCTTGGTTGGGAACTACAGGTACCGTAGTAAAATGATTATGTTTCATGGTATTGTATCAGCGTTGGTTTTCCTCAAAACTACATCCTGTTTTAAAAAATTACATCCTACTTTCAAAGAAATTTCCATGTTCATGCTGGTAGATTGAATTTTAATATCCTTTGAGATAGTGTATTTGAAAGGCATTCAGGTGCAACTTAGCAGAGCATGGTCTGAAGAGATAGGCCTACACATGAACAACAGAGTGGAGCCTCTCTCTCTCCATATCTTCAACTTGGGTGTCCTGCCTTACAGCGATCAAGGTCGCAATAAGATGAAGAAAGGACCAACTGAATTTGGTTGTTGTGGAAGGAAATAGGTTCCACTGTCCCCGTCCATGGATGTACACCTACTACCCTGCCCTGAAATCCATGCACTTCTTTCACAAGTTAGTCAGTAGTCACAACCTACCTTTCTGCCATTTCCATGATTTTGTCAAAAACTGGCATTTGCAGTTAGCTAGGCGTACCGGTAATAGTTCTTGCTTTCTTCACCATGTTTGTCGAAGACTTGTAGCCTACTTGGTAAGAAACTTTTCCTTGATACCTGAAATAGAAATGGAGATCTCATTATGTAGCCTATACGGTAGGCCCTAGCGGTGCACACTGTCCATTATTCAAATCTCATCTAGTCTTAACTTTAGAAAACCATAGATGGAAGTAGGCCTACTTTGTATCATCAAAACCTGCCACCTCCCGCCTACTGACCGTACGGTGCTGCCACCTAGTAATGAATCACTAGGCAACCGCACCCGCCGCTCAACGGTTCCGAAAATGTTCTCTACCTTCATGAAAAGTAACTCAAAACAACTAGATTCAAAACATTTGGTCGTAATAAGCGTCTACGAGTCTGACTCCGATCTTGGTTGGCCTTTGTTATGGAGCACTTTCTGAAGTAGGCCTGTTTATCTCGAACCATCTCGACGCGCCTCGTGGGCCGCCATGTAATGGAATTCGAAAGTGAAAGTCATGCGGCGGGCGGTAAAACTTGGCGGGTTCGTTTGGTCCGCCAGGCAATGCCAGCGTATTTCTGTACACCTGCCAGAAGGTTCTTAACACTCTGAACCCTTGTTTTACAGTATTTCATAGGATTAACAAGAAAAGGACATCGGAGCGATGTCAATGGTTTCCGATGAGAAGTTTACTACTCTAGAGCTAGTTAACTGTGACCTTGACCTCTGACCTTGAGAAGTATTGCGTAACTGGAACAGGGATCCTTGATTTAACTTCAGGAAGGAGATGGTTAATTCTGGCTAAAGTTTTCTCCTGAAATTCTGAGCTACACTTTAGAACTGTTTGACCTTGACCTTGACCTCTGGCCTTCAAGGTCATTGCGTAATCTGGAAGCTCATCCTTGATAACCTAGGTGCAGGTGAAGGTTTTAGGCTTCCACCATCACCAGGTTCTGACTTATGTTATTTGTGACAGTTGACTGTGACCTTGACCTCTGACCTTGAGAAGTATTGCGTAACTGGAACAGGATTCCTGATAAAACCTGTCGGGGATGGTTAATTCAGGCTTCTTTAATCGTTTTCTCCTGAAATTCAGAGGAGATTTGCACTTTAGAACTGTTTGACCTTGACCTTGACCTCTGACCTTCAAGGTCATTGCGTAATCTGAAAGCTCATCCTTGATAACCTAGGTGTAGCTGAAGGTTTTAGGCTTCTACCATCACCAGATGCTGACTTATGTCATGTTATCAAATTTGAATATCAAATCTCACCATGATATCAGCGAATATCATGCGACCGAGCAGGTGCAAACTGAAAAATTCAATTGCAATAACATCCGTGGATGAGCTATGATGTTGTGATACCAGTTTCAAGTCGCTTACTGTGGCAGATCTCCCGATATGTCAAAATATCAAATTTGATATATCAATATCATTATGATGCTGACACTGGAGGATAAATTCGTTGATGCCAGTATCTTGCGAAGGGTCATAAACATAGGGAAGGAACTTGTTACTAGTGCTCTACCTGGNCAGTATCCTTTGTAGGTGATAACTTTGGGCATATAACTATTTGTACCAACCTTAGCTGTATTTAATGTGATATGTATATAAAATATACTGCTCTGTAAATTTTTATCAAAATATTTTCCACAAATGGGCATCCAAATGAACTCTCGTGAGGTTTGACAACAACACGTTCGTGAGTTGTCTCAAGTTGAAACACCGTTCCACAACTCATGGGATTGTGGGATGGTGGTTATGACAACTTGTTGGCATTCTGCCTCAATGCCGATAAAAAAATTGCTCTAGAAATGAGGCTGTTAATTTGTTAGAGATGTTCATAATAATTCTATCCATGTAAATTTATCAGGTAAAGAAATGTATATTTTTAACCAATAATAATTTCCAAAACGTTGAAAACTATGCATATTTCTCAGAGACTCCCAGTGGGGTTTGGTTGTTATTTTTAAGACATTAAAGGAGCTGTTTGTTTTCGTCAATTGAGGAATCTGAGTTGTGATCCTTGAGAAAGTGGGGAAAGCTATGAAGCTGCAAATTGCAGCGATTATTCTGTACAACACAACAAATAATCCCTGCAATTTGCAAGTGCATAGCTTTTTCCGTTTTCCCAAGGATCACAACTCACGATTCCTCAAGTGGCGAAAACGAACAGCCCCTTTGAAAAACATGAGAAAATTTTATATAGATTGTGGGCCTCCCTTTAGAAGCCTTGGCATTCTGTTGGTTGGGAACTACAGGTAGTACTTTTAATGATTATGTTTTATGGTGTTGTATCAGCGTTGGTTTTCCTCAAAACTACATCCTACATATTTTCAAAAAATACGTCCTACTTTCTAAAGAAATTTCCATATTCATTCTGGGAGATTGAATTTTAATACCCTTTCAGATATTTGAAAGGCATTCGGGTGGAACTTTTTCCAGTAGGCCTTGAGCACTGTCTGAAAAGAGATACATACACATGAACAGAGTGGAACCTCTCTCTGTCCATAAGGTCTTCAACTTGGGTGTCCTGCCTTACAGCGATCAAGGTCGCAATAAGATGAATTTTAATATCCTTTGAGATAGTGTATTTGAAAGGCATTCAGGTGCAACTTAGCAGATCATGGTCTGAAGAGATAGGCCTACACATGAACAACAGAGTGGAGCCTGAACCCCCTGTGTAGAATGTGCAGGGGGGGGGGGTATGAAGTGTAGATCTACGAGTGTTTGTGATGAGTAGGCCTAGAGCTAGGCCTCGGGCATTGATTATGAGAGGTTGTGACTGTGCTGGTCAATTTGTGAAAGAGCTGCCCTATTAGGCCTACTGGATGATCAGTGCGATTGAGGTTATTTCCCATGAGAGGGTTGAAATATTGTAAAAAGCACTTTTTATTGCAAATTAATGATTCGTGTAAAAAGTATTCATATGAAATAAAATTACAAAATTGAATTACAAAGTATCTTTGTTTTGGTGTGTTAGTGCTGAAAAAATCTGTAGGCCTCTGGATTCTTCTATGGCATGTATGCATGGTAGCGTCGGTGATGATACGGCCTAGCCCTACAGCTGAGGGATCGGAAGTTTTGACAACTAGGCCTATTTACTAGGGTAACCCCGCCCGGCGCACGGACCGTGCATCTTGACGCCAGCGGAGCATGCGCAGTGGGCCTGCCGATAGCACGGAATGCACGGCGTTCAATACCTGTAGAATCCTGTCGGAATGCTCTTCTGGCGGGAAACTGGTGTGACCCTGAAGATGACTTTTTAGTTGCTTGGAATGGAAGGATGGAAATAACATACATGCAAGCGAAACGCTTTTAGTTATAGCGTAAACATCATCAACTACGGCTATTGTCGGTGGAATGCACAGTGAAAATTCCAGCCGACCGCTGGATGCGAGCCACAGTCTTCAGAACCATTGCTTAGTGTGGAAGTTACGAATTTGATTATGGAGTGTCGCATGATGTTTTCGATGGTTTTGTCCGTCGTTACTCTCGGTGTTTGTGAAGGCGTTTCAAAGGAGACTGAAGGTAGGTGCTTTATTAAGAAATGCGAAGCGCGTCCATTCGTTTAAACGAAGCGACCCACCCGAAACGTGAAAGCGGGTCAGGCGGTGAAACAACCAAATTTATCTTCACCAAAAATAGATACGCTTAGGTCTATCTATTTTTGTCTTGACGCGTTCGCATTCGTAGCCTCACCAACGCGTGGTGACGCGCTTCGGCTCTCTGTCCAATTAAATAAAATCGCCGAATTTTGGTCCATGCACTTCAAAAGGCACTGCATGGTCGCCATTATTGTCATCCACCTCCTTCGACGAAGTCAAAACTCATGCCCCATATGGCGAGGTGGTGCTATTCCTCAAAAAATAAGTTGGCCTGTCGATGTTGATGACTTTTTTGGTCTTATTTGTCACATTTAGAGATAAATACATAACATAAACGGGAGAAAATACACCTCTGGAGAATTACTTTAATATGCCTATTGCCCCACATTTTTCAGCTGTGTGCTTTAACTCTTGGTATTGGGGACATATCGAACAACCATTGCGTTGCCATCTAAGAGTTAAAAGTGAACTTTTCAATGTGTAACTATACTACATGTATCAAAAAAAGATAAACTCTCGCTTGATATTTTTGCTACTGTCTTCAGTTCACGTTGTTATGGTTGCACGCGTTTTTTCTTTTTTTTAGCGCGCTTGTGATTTCAGGTGAAGTCAGTAAACATGATAATGCTGAGAGTCTAAATACCTTCATGGTTGGCACGATATGTATTTAGGCCCATACAGTGCGAACGGATGCCTCATGGTCCTGGTACACCATCCACCTGACCACCACCACCCATCCTGGGAAACTCAGGCCATTTACGGTCCCAGCCGCTCCACAAGTGCGGGAGATGGAGCATTTCATTACACCCTGATGGTTCAGGAGGCTCCACCCCGTAAAATTTTCGATCTCAGGCCGTGCAGAATCCCATATACGTTAAGATTTTTACAGAAAAAATCATATTAAGCAAGATTTTTTACGAAAGGGCCAAGAACCATTATGCAGTTCAAACAGCAAGTCTTCCTTTCGTAAAATTCACGGCAACAAACTGAGCATCCCCGAGCGTCTAGCTTGGTCCAGAACTATGATTCCCATGATTATTTCTACATATTTCCACACAATCCTTGTCCAAGATGAGTTGAAATAAACCATTCCTAAGATCGATTTCATCGACCAAAGAGGCAGCTGCACTGCTTCTTCAAAATTCACCAGAGCAACGTAATAAATAGTTAATTGCTTCTCAAGGTAAATCGTGTTTAACCCCTTTCCATGTTGCTTAATATTTGCCTGGTTTTTAGTCTTCTTTACCCGTGCCATGAAAATCGGGGGGGGGGGACAAAAATCCCTGTCTCACCGGGAACCCATCAGGACACTGCGTCTGCGTCAGGTCGCCGGATAGACTGGTTCCCGTATTTGCCGCTCCACTCCCGCCGTCTGTCCATTCGAACGGACAGTAGCGCCGCGAGAGTGGAGCGGCAAAATGGGAACCAGTCTAGTCGCCGGTGGCCAACCTCCCAACATTCGCTTCTGACGCTAAATCTGATTGGATAGTTTGACTGAAATAGTCATTTCATGTTTTCAGTTGCTATTGGCCAATTTCAAGAAATTGGTGACGAATTTTACGAAGTTTTGGCTGCCAATAATCCCTCGTATGCTTCACAACGAAAGAAACTGGAGAAGCCTTGGCTGAGCGAACGATTGTCCATCGCTGATGTAGAAGAAAGAAAAGTATGTACATGTATAAGTTTATATCTCGCCGTTAGGACACCAAGTGCCATAGCTTCTACTAATAGAATGCGCGCCCCTGCTGGTGGTATTATAAACTATCAATCCTGAATGTGATTGGCTCTTTCAATGCTGACGTCACGCCTATATTGCAAGGTCAGCTAAGACTTTTTCGGTTGTTTTCAGGTGAAATGTGAAGCCTTGTGGGAAAGACTGAAAAAGATAGACATGAACCTACTTCCCAGGGAGACCCGGTTGAGTTATTTGGAGTTAGAAAACTCACTCCGGTCAATCGTCTCAATGCATAAATTCATAAGGTATAGTGGCCTTGCATCGATTCTTGTAGGAGTGCATGGAAAACCATACTGCCTTTGCAAAATCAGACCTGCTTTTCTTGAATTTGCTAAAAAAGGCGATAAAAACCATTGTGAGATCAAGGAATCATACCTCATCCATACCTCGTTCATACCCCATATGCCATTCATACCTCGTTCATACCCCATCTATATGCCATTCATACCTCGTTCATACCTCATTCATACGCCATCCACACCTCGTTCATGCCTCATTCATACGCCATCCACACCTCATTCATGCCTCATTCACAGGTGTTACCATCTCTCATTAAACTGGTCTTCAACCCGACGTACATGTACCTTTTGGACACCCTAATATAGTTTCATCATTGTAATATTTCAGATATGGTTACAACGTACTACTCTCATTCGGGGGAACGGATCACAACTTAGAGATCCACCAGAGAAATCTCGCCCGTCTACCCCTTGTGAATAAAGAGGATTTCTCTCAATACATACTGGGGGCGCGGTCCATTGCGGGCACAGTAGGTATCGAGTTCGCGAGTGGAGGAGAAAATGTGGCCCTGCAGAACCACCCACCGCCACTAGGAGGCGCTGTCAGCGGTTGTAGGCCTAAACCCTTTTTCGACGTCTCCTCGTGTTGCGCTTCGGATGGGGCTGGCTATGAACGAAGCGAAACGCAGCTTTCGCTTGGAACTTTTGGCTTAGAATCCGCGAAAACATTTTCTGGCCTCTTACCGCCTACTACAGAGTTTGAGGCGGATGAATTCATCGTGAGATAATCGCTTTCTCCATCATGTCATTCAAACCATTTGTATGCGATGACGGAGAAAACTCGTAAGCAGTATTCATTCAATTCTCGTAGATCTCGTATAATCTCTTGTAAGATCTCGTGTTGTTTCCAGTTAAACGATATGCGGCAAATGATGGAAGAAGCCCTGAGATATAAGATGGTTTTAAATGCTGTCAGCCTCGTAAGTAACAATCTTGTCTTTTATCTCGAGCAATTTGCGAGAGAAAAAAAACGCATTTTAGTCTTCCCATCGTGTAGACAAAAGTTCAACCAATTAGTGAGCGTTTTTACCGTCTGTTGTGTCTGTTGCAACGTACGCTACAAATGCGCATGCGCGGTGGTCGCGTGATACCTCTTCAACCAATGATACTCAGACTAAGAGGCATACTCCATCATTCTACCTTTGCAACAATCGCTCTTGCACAAATCACACGGCTCCTATTTCAGATTGCAAATGCCACCGAAGTCGATGTTGAAGAAACAACGATTTACAATACATTCAAGATGGCTCTGAATCGGTCCAATCTTCCAGCAGAAGAGTCGTATGTATAGAAGGGTCTGGCTAGATCAAGAGTGTTTCGAGGAGGTGTCATGGCGGCAATGTGCTATTTTTAGAAAAAATAGATAAGCACATGCGTTTGTTTTGATGGACTTAGAATTTCTGGGGAATAAACCTGAATGGAGTCTCTTTCTTTATAAATACGAAACTTTGGAGGATATTTGTTTTTATTTTTGGTATTTAGGATGTCTTCTCTCCCAAAGGATATTTCTTTCTTTGGGTAACAGCAGGGGCGGATCTAGGATTNTGCTTAATATTTGCCTGGTTTTTAGTCTTCTTTACCCGTGCCATGAAAATCGGGGGGGGGGGACAAAAATCCCTGTCTCACCGGGAACCCATCAGGACACTGCGTCTGCGTCAGGTCGCCGGATAGACTGGTTCCCGTATTTGCCGCTCCACTCCCGCCGTCTGTCCATTCGAACGGACAGTAGCGCCGCGAGAGTGGAGCGGCAAAATGGGAACCAGTCTAGTCGCCGGTGGCCAACCTCCCAACATTCGCTTCTGACGCTAAATCTGATTGGATAGTTTGACTGAAATAGTCATTTCATGTTTTCAGTTGCTATTGGCCAATTTCAAGAAATTGGTGACGAATTTTACGAAGTTTTGGCTGCCAATAATCCCTCGTATGCTTCACAACGAAAGAAACTGGAGAAGCCTTGGCTGAGCGAACGATTGTCCATCGCTGATGTAGAAGAAAGAAAAGTATGTACATGTATAAGTTTATATCTCGCCGTTAGGACACCAAGTGCCATAGCTTCTACTAATAGAATGCGCGCCCCTGCTGGTGGTATTATAAACTATCAATCCTGAATGTGATTGGCTCTTTCAATGCTGACGTCACGCCTATATTGCAAGGTCAGCTAAGACTTTTTCGGTTGTTTTCAGGTGAAATGTGAAGCCTTGTGGGAAAGACTGAAAAAGATAGACATGAACCTACTTCCCAGGGAGACCCGGTTGAGTTATTTGGAGTTAGAAAACTCACTCCGGTCAATCGTCTCAATGCATAAATTCATAAGGTATAGTGGCCTTGCATCGATTCTTGTAGGAGTGCATGGAAAACCATACTGCCTTTGCAAAATCAGACCTGCTTTTCTTGAATTTGCTAAAAAAGGCGATAAAAACCATTGTGAGATCAAGGAATCATACATCATTCATACCTCATCCATACCTCGTTCATACCCCATTTATATGCCATTCATACCTCGTTCAAACCCCATCTATATGTCATTCATACCTCGTTCATACCTCATCCATACGCCATCCACACCTCGTTCATGCCTCATTCATACGCCATCCACACCTCATTCATGCCTCATTCACACGTGTTACCATCTCTCATTAAACTGATGTGCGTCTTCAACCCGACGTACATGTACCTTTTGGACACCCTAATATAGTTTCATCATTGTAATATTTCAGATATGGTTACAACGTACTACTCTCATTCGGGGGAACGGATTACAACTTAGAGATCCACCAGAGAAATCTCGCCCGTCTACCCCTTGTGAATAAAGAGGATTTCTCTCAATACATACTGGGGGCGCGGTCCATTGCGGGCACAGTAGGTATCGAGTCCGCGAGTGGAGGAGAAAATGTGGCCCTGCAGAACCACCCACCGCCACTGAGAGGCGCTGTCAGCGGTTGTACCGTTTTTTAGAGTCGTGTTGCACTTAACGGATGGGGCTGGCTATGAACGAAGCGAAACGCAGCTTTCGCTTGTAACTAGAGAGTTTTCGCAAAGCCCCCGAAACGCCGACGCGAACGTCTATCCTATTGTTCGCTGCCCTCTTCGAGTCATCGAACAATGGGATTGGCGTTGGCGCTTCGAGGGCTTTGCGAAAACTCTATACTGTTGGCTTAGAAGCCGCAATTTTCTGGCCTACTACAGAGTTTGAGGCGGAGGAATTCATCGTGAGATAATCGCTTTCTCCATCATGTCATTCAAACCATTTGTATGCGATGACGGAGAAAACTCGTAAGCAGTATTCATCCAATTCTCGTATATCTCGTATAATCTCTTGTAAGATCTCGTGTTGTTTCCAGTTAAACGATATGCGGCAAATGATGGAAGAAGCCCTGAGATATAAGATGGTTTTAAATGCTGTCAGCCTCGTAAGTAACCATCTTGTCTTTTATCTCGAGCAATTTGCGAAAAAAAAACGCATTTTAGTCTTCCCATCGTGTAGACAAAAGTTCAGCCAATAGGAGCAGTCAGCCGCGCATATTGCCAACAGATGGCAGCAAAGTCTTAGCGGACCAATGTACAGGAAAATCTACGTGATTGCTGCTCCATCGATAATGACCGGGTCCGCTTGATGCATTGAATTGGGCCGTAGTGACACCTAGTGGTCAACTCGCTGACAGCTTCTATTAGTGAGCTTTTTACCGACTGTTTTGTCTGTTGCGACGTATACGCTACAAATGCGCATGCGCGGTGGTCGCGTGATACCTCTTCAACCAATGATACTCAGGCTAAGAGGCGCACTCCATCATTCTACCTTTGCAACAATCGCTCTTGCACAAATCACACGGCTCCTATTTCAGATTGCAAATGCCACCGAGGTCGATGTTGAAGAAACAACGATTTACAATACATTCAAAATGGCTCTGAATCGGTCCAATCTTCCAGCAGAAGAGTCGTATGTATAGAGAAGTGGGGACGGCAGCCCACTGCCTCAATAGGTGTCACTAGTGGTTAAAACTATTGAAATGAATGTGACATCCCGGTCCTGATCAATTTCCCACACAAAAGGCGTCCATTGTAAAGGACCTGGCCAGTTCATGTCAAGTGTTGGAGTTTTCATTGGTCGCCTGGTCCCGTCCTCGGCCGGAGCAGCTTGAAGATAGGAGACCAGTCTATGGTCAGATTGCAGCGGCATCTCTCTTCATATTAGGGAGGTTTAGAAATCAAACGATAAACGTAACGTTGACGATAACGTTATTTTCGTACCGAAAATGCAATATAAAATCTGGTGAATGTGTGAAAAATAACGTTGTCGTAAAGTTTACGTTTATCGTTTGATTTCTAAACCTCCCTATTGTCCGTGATTGTTCGGCCGTTTTTAGAGGTACCAAATCTCTAGAGGCCGAGGAAAACCAGACACACCATATTATTATACATACTCTTGCGGATTGTGTACTCACACCACCACCACTATAGCCTATAAATTTTCTGCACATTCCAATTTCAGCCAGACTCTGCTGTCAGAACTTTATGATGTTGTCAACAATACTGTTCTTCCCGCGCAGAATACACTGACTACTTTTATGCTAGAGGTAAGCTGTGGATGACTACTATCCCTACATGCCTATTTTTTGGTTTTGGTTGAGGTAGACTGTAGATTGTAGTTTAAAACGTCTCTGTTATGTTATGGTTGGCTTTTTTGTCGAAAAAAATGGTCAAAACCATTTTCCCTCTATTACGTTGTCCACAGCAATACCGGCCACGCGCAAGACCATGTGCCGGACTCTGGTGTTTAGAGAACGGAGTCGCCCTCTACCAGGCCCATCTGCAGTTCCACCTGTCCGTGGACCATACACCCGACTACATCCACCAGCTTGGTCTGAAAGAAGTAGCCCGTATAAAGAAGGAGATGAAGGAGGTAGGCCTATATTAAAAAGTTTTGATTCATTAAAGGGGCACCTCACAGAGGAATATGAGCTGTTCAGTGAGAAGTGTTACTACGGCCCAATTCAATGCATATACCGGACCCGTTCATTCTTGATCGAGCACCAATCACGTGGATTTTCCTGTGTATTGGTCCGCTAGAACTTTGCTGCCACCTTTTGGCAATAGGCGCGGCTGACTGCTCCTACTGAATGGTGCCGCTTAATCCGTAAATGTATTGTTGGGGATATCACGTATCGGGGGATATTAGATTCTATTACACCGGTTTCGAATTCTCTATGCTGCAGCGTTTCAAGACCATAAACTTCAACGGCACAGTAAAGGAATTTTTTGAAAGCTTGAAGGCGAATACTTCAATGACTTTTGTCAACTCGGTAAGCCATGCTTTCCGTAATAACAAATTAGTCCACACTCAAGTTCAGGGGGCATGGTCAATTATAGTAACAGCTCTGAAGCGAGCTATTATGTACTCAGTAATGCAGAGTGGGCTATTATTCCAATTGAGCATGCTCCCCCAGAGAATCGGGCACCCAGCTTCTTCGAAAGTAGCCTACAGGAGGCAGGGAGTCTTGCCTGGCTGTACATTTCGTCGGCCCGCAACAGCGATTTGGGCCATAATAGGGAGGTTTAGAAATGAAACGATAAACGTAAACGTTAACGACAACGTTATTTTTGTACCGAAAATGCAATATAAAATCTGGTGAATGTGTAGCATGAAAAATAACGTCGTCGTAAAGTTTACGTTTATCGTTTGATTTCTAAACCTCCGTAATAGCTTTGCGGCGGTCCTTTTTATAACAATAAATAGCCTACATTTTACAACGGGATTACGGGAGAGGTTGGTCAGCATTAACAACAGCCAAATCGTCACGTACCACGTGCGACCCTCAAAATGATGAAGTGAATACGGTGTTGGCGAGGACTTGCATGCTCCCTTCAAATCCTTATACGTTTACTATATCTTTTTTTGTCCAGTCAGATATGTTGAACTACATCAGATCCATGGTAGAGAACAGAATACCGCCAGCCCTGCCAAAAGTCTTCAAAAAAGAAAGCATACCAACTCAACCACTCGTGTGAGTTTATGATGGCCCGTATTTTAGAATGCTCCTCAACGTAAAGAGTTCCTCAAGGCTATTGTTCTCAGCAGGAGAACAATTGTTCTCAGCAGGAGAACAATAACCTTATGAGGAAGTCCTGTACGTTGAGGAGCATTCTAAAATACAGGCCTAAGTTTAAACGGGGACGCGAGGTTTTACGGAATTAGCCAATAGGATCCGCGCTTCTGCTCCAACATGGCGGCCTCTGATCCAATATGGCGGCGACTGAACCATCAATTACTAGTATGTCTTCAAATGGCGTAATGTTACGTATAGCCTAGTCCTGTGTTCACAAAATCAGCTTTCTTGGTTTTGGTCATCTGGGGATTTTGAGCTGCTGCCATCTAAACATCAAAAGAGTCACTTCCATGGGCGTACTTTCTGAAAAGCCCTCAATGGTTGTACATGTAAGTTGTAACGTACATCCATGCACACATCCGCAGTTTATCGACATTTTCCTGTGTTTTCAGGGTGGTGGAGACAAGGGGTGCCACTCCTGTAGCCTTCTACAGGATGGGGAAGGTTTACGGGCTGTTTGTTATCAACATCGAAAATCCAACGGAAACGTAAGAAACCGACTACATTTTGCCAGACACTGATAAAAAATTTGGTTCCTATTAAATTTGGTTCTACCTACCCTAGTCTCCCTTCGTCACCGCACAGTTTGTGTTCGGTGACGAAGGGGTGCATTGATTTTTTACTGGTCTTTCGAATCTGCTTTTAGGCCAAGAAACACGTTACTCTCGCTTGCTCTCCACGAAGGCCTTCCTGGCCACCACATGCAGGTAGGTAGACCTACTCCCTACTCTTTGACTTCAATGAAGATTGTCTCTGTTTTGACGTTGAAACAGACACTGACACTTTATCGCTCTATCTTTCAGTATAACTCTGCTGATGTTCGGAAATTTCCTGCATTTAGACGTTACAACTACCGGACGTATTTCAGCACTATTCCAGCCATAGTACCTTACGACTCGGCCTCCTCCGAGGTATGTACCAGGGTGACAGGCCAAACGTGGTGAAGGATCTTCTACACTCATTCATTTCTCAGTGTTTTGGACGCTGTTTCTCCACGCGCACAACCACAACGATTACTGTATGTAGGTTTAGATAGTTCCATACGGGAGCCAACCTTAGCTAATAGGGAGTTTTCGCAAAGCCCCCGAAACGCCAACGCGAACGCCAAACCCATTGTTCGATGCCACGAAGAGAGCACCGAATAAAAGGATAGACGTTCGCGTTGGCGTTTCGGGGGCTTTGCGAAAACTCCCTAATAGTGGTTCTTAGCGCTCCCTCCATCATCGTATAATATTTTGCGCGATGATGAAGTGAGGGAGCTAAGAACAGCCGATATTCTCAGGATGACAGGATGATCACATATGAGACATTTCTTTTCCAGGGATGGGCCCTATATGCGGAGAAACTGGGCTACGAGATGGGACTCTATGAAAATCCCTTTGATGCGTATGTGTAATCGGACTTTTCTGCATGCGAAACAAAATGCCTGCAACTTTCACTGTGGCCAGCTCGGGCTCAGAATGGGTCAGAACGGCAAAGAGGCAGAAAAAAATCTATTTTTTGCTGATCAAATCTCAAAATTTCAATGTCTTTTCCTCATTTCACCTTCTTTTAGACTGGGCCAGCTGGAGTATGAACTACTCAGAGCGTGTCGGCTCGTTCTTGACAGTGGTCTCCACGCCAAAAGGTAAGGAAACAGAACTTCGGAAAGTTCATAGAGCTGCTCTTCATCGTGAGAGAGTCTCGCGCAAGTTGGCTCTCTATGGGCAACTAAGTCAAAGAAGACTGNTTTGGACAATTTTAAGATTCATTATCTAGCTATAGGCCTCATCATCCCAGTTCATACGTCTTCGGGCCGCCATTTTCCTCTTTTGCCTACATTCTCCACAATCGTCGCTAGGTGGCGCCACTCGTCCGCGAGCTCCACCTGGAGCAAGCTAAAACGCGGAACAAAACCAACGGCATGCCAGAATGCTTTGCCCACTGAATTCAGAACCACACGTCGCGCATGCGATTTAGGCCTACTGATCTTCTGGTAGAGACTTTCCAACAGAGCGTCTTGGAACAAATGAAGTAAAGGAAAATGTGTATCAACAACATAGTTTACTTTTTATAAGTACAACTCAAAAATGAACAGAGACTATAGTCAGTATCCTCGATCTCAACTAAAATCTGTTCAAACATGGATGTAATAGATTGAACTGTACTTGAACGAAGTCCTAGTCTCGGTCGTCTCCCAGCCGCTGTTTCCAATCTGAGCCGGATCCGATAAGCACTGCGGAACAAAACGGCTGGCTGCGCGAGACTAACGAAGTCACGTCGAAAATGAAGTCCAATGAAATAAACTGTAGACGGTGATGATGACGTCACATCCAACAACAAATATAACCATAATATTTTATCCATAAGTAATTACATATTTACAAATAACAATTTACAAAACCGATCGTGGTATGACTTTTACAAAATTCAAGTACCGCGCTTGGGTGAGTATAAGGGTTTCGCAGCACATTTTTCGAAATTAAACCGCACTGTAAGAATCATGGCTTCAAGCTTCAAGACTGGTGTCCATGTTCGAGCAATGAATATAAAATGATAATGATGATGACATGTTGACTCTCGCCTTCAATAACCGAACCACGCCCACAAGTTGGTTCCCACCTCGTCCCCAGGGCTTAACCTCTACGTTACTGAGGAGAAGGCCGAGGTTGCCAGAGGAGGAAGATCCTGAGAACGGGGTTGGGTAGGTGACACTTCTTTGCACTTCCGGCTGTGAAATTGTCCAAGAATTGAGTATAAAATTTTCCATCTTGTGAATTTGACGAGTTTCTTTAAAATTGTTACCATGGCGACCCTGAAAATACATAAAACATGCAGTTTAGGATTAGAGTTGGAGAAGATGGTGGCGGATTGAACGCATGCAGGAAACCCTGGTTTGCGCAGATTAATGGCACTAGTCATTTCACGCTAGATCTCGCGAGATTTCGGTTTTGGGGATCCGCGTCATAACGTCAGTCTCGAGCCTGTTTCAGATTGAGGCCACTGCCTGCTGCTACTGCAGCGACTTCAACTGATTCATGCACAAAGCCCCCAAGTCCATATTGAGGCGGTTTTTACGGCAATGAAAAAAGAACCTCCCAAAATCTTGTTACAAAATCACGGAGTGATCCATGGCATCCTGCATTCTCTATCACTTGAAAATATCAAAGAGCATAAAGCCGGTTACAGCCACCAGATCGAAACAAATGGCCATCGTGGGCCTGTTTATCTATTTTCTTAGGCCCACGGGTGTAGTCAGTCACGGAGAACAGGATACACGAGATGTTATCGGTCTTTGGCTATTTCTCTTCTTGATCCTGTTCGGACGCAGGACGCCCCCTGGGGGGAAGCTGCCAATACGTTCCCCAGCATCCCGGCCCAGCATCCAGTGCGTGGTAGGGTATGGACTGAGAAAAAGACGACGATCCGTGTGGTGTGGCGTGTACCATTATACATGCATTGTGTTTCATGAAGTCTGTTACGGTATATTTAGAATGAAAAAAATAGTGAAAATGGCCAAGCACGTCAGCCTACGCCTCATCACATTACATGTACATGAACTGCACGTGCATGTAAGTACATAAGAAAATAACCATCATCATCGTCAATTTAACCAGAGCATCGTCCCTCTCATTAACGGAGCCAAATCCCCGTAACGACTCGCGTCTTCGGAGAGCTAGCCTTTAATTACAGCGGGAGATCGTAAGAAAATGTCTTCGACGCAATGGACGCCCAGCCACTTGGAATCAAATTGAGCAAGTAGGAAAGATTAGTGGATAAATGAACCTTGTACGGTGGGATTGTAATTTTCTAGGGAAATTTTCTAAATGATAATGTTGGGACAGAGTACAGCCATGCTCGGTTCGTTAGCGACGAGGGGGTTGCTTCGAGATGATTATAGGTTGTCGACGGTCGAAACTGCCGCTGGGAGAAGTCGAACTCCTGAGCAGACGAACAAAGAGTGAAAACATTACACTCTATGGAGTCAGGCAGGCGTATGAGAGGGGAGAGTTGCATTTCATGTCGTCGTGTCCAATAACTGGGTCACAAAGTTGCTAATTACATAATCATTTTGATAAAAACAACGACAGAATTTTGACGAATGAGAGTTTCTTTCACATTACCTGCGGGACTACTCGTTGGTGACGTCGGCATACCTTGGCTGCTCTCCACCCCACTGTGGTCCCCCGTTGACTGTTGTTGATGTTTCTTCTGTCGCGCCCGTGAGTTTTGAAACCAGACTTGCGTCACTCGTTTACTCAGTCCCGTAATTTGAGCTATCCGCTCTAAATCCTGGCCGTCAGGGTTCGAATCTAGTTGAAAATTCGCTTGTAGCACCTGCAGTTGTTCGTCGGTAAATGTTGTTCTGACACGTTTGGTTTTATTTCTAGCAGCACTGTCTGGGTCTGAAAAAGAAATTACAACATTTTCCTTTGTTTTTCTCTGAAATAATCTACAAGGGTCATCATTCAAATGATCAAAATTATACCCATGAATACCGTTCGAATGTGGTTTGCATTTTCAGATCGCTCTCCAGCTCATAGTGGGACTTGGGGCTTAAATGAGTACCAACAGCACGCGCCGA
The DNA here is from genome assembly GCA_002633025.1 of Notospermus geniculatus. NCBI lineage: Eukaryota > Metazoa > Nemertea > Pilidiophora > Heteronemertea > Lineidae > Notospermus > Notospermus geniculatus. The sequence continues at coordinate 620,336 of NMRB01000079.1, forward strand.
TTTTGCACGAAGTAACAATCAGAGACAGGAACAATGCCCGAGGTAAAACTGACCGTGTTTCCATCCACCATTGTCACGATATTGCCGGGAGCCAAAGGACAAGATTAACCGACATCTCGAGAGCCAAGGCGGTTGCCGTAATGTACATAAGAACTTAATTGTAGGAAGTCAGTGCGACAATTTCGCAGAAATTCGCGATGATATTGTCGTCGAAACGTTGTATATTTGTCATCTGACGGAATAATTTCCTAAGATTATCCCATTTTCGCATATCTAGCGTTTGTTCAACCCCAATCTTCCCAATAAATAGTCTTGTGCGAACCTCATGTCGAAGAAAACGGAAATGCGTGTTGTCGCCAATGAAAAACTCCATTCCGTCTAATAGTCCAATTTTATACGCGCGATAATAAGTTGAACTAAAATGCGGAACGGCTTGCGCGGATAATTGGAACGATAATCTCAATATTGCTTGTGTTTGAAGCGATTTTTCTCAGGATGAGCCCAAGATGTGAGAAATTGTCTGTGAAAATGACGGTGGGAAGTTGACAATGGCATAAGAGATTTCGTTACCAACACAAACGAATGGGACTTCGGTACAATGCGCATGTCTGAAGGTACGACGAATCAGTGAGCTGTCCACCTTTTGTCGTCTGCCGGCCGAGGAATAACCAGTGTTTATCGACCCTGGCGCTCACCAAAACGTGGCTAATGCCCATATATTCCAAAAAAATCAGAAAATTGGGACCGGAAGTGACTAGGCCTACATGTGCAGATGATAAGACCACACAACAATGAGTAAGGGCGCCGCCATCTTGAATACTTCACGCAAAGTGAAGTTTGATTGGCCAATATTTCTGGTATGGTACTTTCAGCCCAACTCATACCTCCAAGTGCAGGTCCAACCCGGGACGCCGCAAGATTAGCAGACGAGAGACAAGTAGCAGACGACAGCAAGAAGCCTCCTCGGCGAAAATGACTCGGCGAATAAATCACGACGTTTGCCACTCGACAAACAGAAAATTAACTAAACTCACAATTCTTCGGCAATTTGTCGATGCTTGTGGCCGAACACTCGGAGCCAAGCAGACGACGGTAACCTCGTCCACAGTCACAACGTTTGCGTTGACAGTGTACAGAGTGTTGGGAGCCGGTGCGGGATGACCCCTGGCGACGAGGTCGATGATTGTGATTGAATTCTCTGCCTTGAAGCGCATGTCGGCGATGGCGCTGAGTTATCTCTCCCAAGTGGCCAATACAGAACGCTAATAGAATTCTTTCTATACCATTGTTGATGCTTGATATTGGGTTTTGAATATTGTCTTCATCAAATTCTCTTTTGCGATCTTGCCATCGACAACTTGACCATTGATTTACGACGCGATGCAGGCGGCGCTGTTGGTGCCGGTGATGACGTCATCATGACCAACGTTCGCCATTCAGTGACACTTTTCCATTATATTTGGCCTATATCTACAAATTATCAGCTCCAAAATGACAGAATCGAAGCTGTATCCCTGTATTCATGTATAAACGTTATGTAAGGAGGGGATGACAAAATTTACAAAAAAAATCCCCTTTTCTATAGATATAAAATATGGAACAATAGATACCTAAAATAAAATATGATTTATTTTGGCCCTTACGTTAGTGCGCTTTCGTTTCTTTTCCCTCACTTGTAGGTCCCATCTCCAAACCTGACAGGTGGCTCCGTCTAGTGTGGTCATGTCCACGCACGCTGGAGATGGGTTCTACAAATAGAGGGAGCAGCTGTGAGTACTAGGCCTACTCTACTAACTACTATAACTGCGCAGGTCTATCCTTTCAGACAAATCATCATACGAAAAGAATTCATTGAATGATTCATATGTACATGTACGTATTCGTGTGCATGTTTAATACGTAATCCGTATCATGGGGTCAACCTCGCCATTAGACTGGTTCCCGCCTTTGCCGGCAAAGGCGGGAACCAGTCTAATGCCGCCACTCCCGTGGCGCTCATTCCACAATGGCACAACGGACAGTAGCGCCGCGGGAGCGTAGCGGCAAAGACGGGAACCAGTCTACCTCGCCATGACTTCTACTTTTTATAACTTACCTCTATTCGTTCCGCCTTCTGCTAATTCCACATAATGTGTTTTACAAAGCACCCTGTTGTCCTGGAGTGCGAACTCCTCCCCAGTAGATAATTGTCTCTTACAACTATCACAAGCAAAACAAGCCAAGTGATAGACGTGATCCTTCGCTCGCCGGACCCAATCGTTCGAGTGAATATTCCGTAAACATTTTGCACATTTTGTCCCGAATTGTCTGGAAAGAAAGAAGTAACTTTGGCGTCAGCATGATGCTTCATTACGGGTCGGTTGTTTTGGTAGATTTGATGAAATTGATATTGGCAGCAAAAGGGTTAAAGGGACCCATACACGTGCAATATTATTGCACAATCTGAGGATCAAATGGGCAATATCATTGCCAATCTTTCTCCAACCCATCATGCCAGAAGCATGACCCTATGGGCCTCATATTGTGCAAAAATATTGGATGCGGGGTGTATCTGGGCCTTTAGATACCGGTAGAGTTCTGAACATTTTACAAGTGTACGCGCAAACTGAGGGCATTGTGTCCACTCATCAAACAACTGTGGGCGACATTTATGTCATGTAGGGGGAAACCGGTGCGAAAGGAATCAAAGTACGGTCTTATTGTTCAGCGAGGAATTAAGAATATAACCTTACAATAGCGGGCTATTGTAAGCTGGGTGAAATCGTACGTGATGGGAGAGACCGCCCTCTACTTCAGCCACTGACGGGAATCGAACCCGCGACTCAAAGGTGACCAACCTGTTCTAAACAACTGAGCTTGGTGACCAATCAAGATTCACCTCGAAGCAAGTGCCAGAAGCAAAACCCGGCTACATTGTATCCCAGTCCATACTGTCGCCGGCGTCTCACACTGAACGATTCTCATGAATTCTGTTCCATGTACCATAGCGGGTATGAACAAGCCACACTAATGAAGCAAGGTCACAGATTAAATAAGCGAGTTATTCAATGTTCGAAAAGAACATCGGAACTCTCGACGAATCCCCGCCAGATTCTTGATGAAGGCGGAAAGTTCCGGGAGAAGTATAAACTCTCACACTCTCATCTCCATCGTCTTCCGTTCCGCATTTTATGATGGCTCCTCTACTAGGTCGGAAGAATGGAGACTAGGTGGCGCTGTGAGGGGTTCGACACTCTGACTTTTTCATGATTTCGAGTTTAAATCGCCCACAATGCAATGTTCTTTAATTGACGTAAGGTGTCCAAATGTTGTGGGACAGGCCAAAGCAATCTGGTCCCCAGAGGGCGACTGCTCCCTTGGATTCAAGGTCGCATTTAACGTGGCTGTGAGTTTTTGGTCAGCGCCCTCTAGCGTCAAGAGTGAGGCCAAAGATCTCGACTGGCTCCTGCCCTCGTCACGCTAAGCTACGTGTAGCGGAGCGTTTCAAGGCAGGAGACCAGTCTAGAAGAGCCCTAGAGTATGACGTCATTACCGTCAACGTTTGCGTTTGACGTAAGCGATCTAACACTCTCTAATGACAAATTAACCTTCTGAAAGTAACGGTGAAACTGTAAGCAAATAACACCATGGCCCAACGTGTTACGGGTTATTAAAACTGTACACGAGGCGTCGCACGCCCTCAAGAACAAGAAGTAGCGCATAATTCAATTTTCCGATCTTTGGTAAACTGATGACTTTAGTTACATTAGTATGCAGGTCGTGGCTCAGTAAGGTACCATTTGTTTTGTAATGAGGCAAGCTACAGACGGATTTCTTTAGAATCTAGATGCAGGTTCTGGTATTTGCAAGCTTGGGGAGGGGAGTCTGAGGTCAAAGATAAAGCAACGAATGGATGCAAAGGCTGAGGCTGCCACATAATAAAAACTTGATAAAAAGTTTGACAGTTTGGAACTGGTTGTGATATGAGGAGCAGCGCTCAAGTCAAGAATCGGTCGTCAAATCCTATCCGCAAAACATCCTTGATAACTCGGCCCAATGACACAACCTGGTTACGTCACCCCTTTCCAGCCCTGTCCGTAGATTACATCAACTATTCCATCGCCGGCGCCTCTCCCATCACCTTGGCGATCGAACCATCACTAAAACACGTGCCTTATGTATCTTTAATGACCGATTCCAAAATGGCGACTAACTACTTCCGTCCTGCTTATTGTTACCGTGGTAATGAGTGGTAATTTTGTTGTAGATAGATGCACCAGTGGGTTCTTGTCTGCTCAGCTGTGAGGGACCTGGTTAACCCTTAGAATGCGAAAAAAATAGCGGGATAATCCCATCCTCCCATAGCAGGGCTTTGACCTCGCTCCTCTTCATACACTCGCATTGGATGAAGAAGAGCGAGGTAAAAACCCCTGCTGTGGGAGGATGGATAATGCAGAAGACCACGTTGATTTTTATTGTGACAATTTCCTACGTAAAGAATGGCTGCTTTGCAATATTTGCGGACTTTGCAACCCCGTTGGATTGACATTAACATCTATAACCGAACGATGGTCACCCTAAAACCCCATCGACCCCACCCCACCCCCTGATAAAAGCGAACGAATTCTCCGAAATTTCACTGTCGGTGTAAATTCTTACACACAGTCCCATAATCAGACAATAAAGTCGTCATTACCTGTAACTTTTTGCGACCGGTTCGTTTTTGACATCATTACGCGTGCGCAGAGCAACCGGAAGCGCCTAATTAGCCAATCAAAACCGCCGACAGAACAAAGGACCGCGCTAAGAATGCTATTATTTTCCTCATCTTCTTCCATAATGAGACTATCATACCGCGATAGTTTTTTTTACAAAACTATCATCGCGGTGCTTCGGGGTGTTTGCAGCAAGTTAATACGACTCCAACCCCAAACATCGCCAATGATAGCAGCAGTAACTGTACGTAACTATAATATCCAACGGATTTAACGAAATCATCCGTCAGCTTGGGGCTGTCGGTCCCGTGACGAGGAAGATTTCAGGCAAAATGACAATAAAAAAACATGCAGTGTACAGTCTATTAGCTGAATAATACACGTGTTCTTTTGTCATAGTTAGGATGGGACCGAACCGTTTATTCTCGACTCCAACTAGGATAGGAATGGTGTGGTGTCGTTGTGTACCCAGAACGAATATTTTGGCATAGTAAGGGTGAATCGGATTATGTCATTTTCAACCTAGCACGAACCATACACAAATGAAATGTACAGTAAATGTACTGATGTAAAAGTCGCTGCTGAGCTAAAACAGAAATGAACTTAGCTTATCCGCCTTGTGGGTACAGCCAACGCTACTATGTCGTTTTGGTTCGGCACACGTTAAAAGTTTGTGGAACGGATACAGGCGACATTCCAGTCAACAAGAGCAAACCCAGTGTACATTCCTGCACACGAAATGCACATAGGCGTTGTCTCTCGTTAGAGTGGAACTTTTGGTGGGATTCCAGCCGCGCGCCGATCAACAAACCGTAAAATTGGCAATGTTAGCGGTGATATGCCAAGCATTGTTGACGAGAGAAGAGTAATTCTCCAGCATCACCATCTCATCTCTAGTTGCAGATCACATTATCAGGTAATCTTTCCTGTTATCTATTTGTTTCTTAACTTCGCCTACCGCGGTCAGATCTGTAATCATCCGCGGGGTGGGATGGGGGTGATGTGGTGACAGGAAAAACGTCTGCTCCGCGAAAAAAATGATCAGAACAGAAAGGGCCTCTCCGAGAAGGGTCCTAAGCAAGACTAACAGGATTCCTCATAAAGGACCATCAGGAAGAGCTTAAAGGATGATCCCTTTAGGGTAGACTCATATTTCTCCGTTTTGCGCTTTGCGCTTGTGCGTTCCCTATGTTTATGTGTGGTGCCAATAATAAAATTACCGGTACTTTTTCTACCATGCACTCACGTAGGAAACGGACAAGCGCAAAGCGCAAACGCAAAGTATGAATTGGCCTTTACACACATGCTACATCGCCGTTTGCAGTACACTTGAACATCCGATTCGCATCCAACTTCCTCCACCAGAAGACAGTCAGGATGGTTGATGTTTCTGACGTAATTATTCACGAACTCGCGGCTGAAACTGTCTCATGGTTCCCGGACCATTGATTCAGGGGACATACAATCTTGTCTTAATTTAGTTTAGCTTTCCAGTTTTCGGAGGTGATCTCATACTACAGCAGTGAGTTTCGTGTAGTTTGAGATATGCCCTGAAACCACCATCAGAACTTATTTCGAATTCTGAGTCCCGCTTTTCCCTAAGTAAACCAAAGTTGGTGTGTCCAAGGTGGGAGAAAAGGTCAATCGTCTTAGAATGATTCCTGCCGACCCCCGGGAGGAAATATCACATAATCAGTGCGAAAATTATGTTTAACAAACCGGTGGACATCCATTGCTGCCCGGGGTTACAATTCTCGTTCGGCCGAGATTTGCAGATCGCACAAATTGGCGGGAAAGTTCATGATCAAGCTTCCACGCAACCGTAACTATTATTGAACGGTATTTCACAGTGTTTGGTTTTGACGGCGTCAATTCGCACGGTAAACTCACCGCGGTGATTTCTGTGTGTAACTATAAAGTTAGTCACGACCTCGTAATGAAATCACGCGAGAAAATCAAATCCTTGCTCTCTGGTAACGAGATTATTCTCTAGGGTGACGTGTTAGAGAGTAGGCCAATAGGGGGTCACACAACACGATAGGCTTTTCAAACTGAATTTTCGTTTTCAATCATGGATGCGCAATGAAATCATGGCCGTTTCCCCCGGAGGGTAGGCGATGATGTGACTTGTAACAGAGATCTTGGACGCCCGTCAATCGCTCTATTATCGGATATGATTGAATTATACGCCAGGCGGGACCGAGACCCAGTGGTCTTTGGCCGTCAAGTTGACAATAAATGAGCACGTTTGACGTTTGGTCCAAGATTGGGTCGTTTTGCGGAGAACACTCAAAACGCCGTCTGCAATAACTTCTGCAATAACTTCAGCGTTTCACACCGCGCCTCAGCCGCAGCCCTGAAATCTTCTCTGCTTCTCGTGCTGCAGTACTTCCGAATGGGAGTGCCTGTTTCAGATTGGGGTGGGAGTGCGAACGCAGCGTAAACCGCTAAAAAGTAGCAAGGCATCTAGGCCTACTTTCGCAAAGTGACGAATCTATCTGTAGATCATCCGAGATATGGGTGGTTAATTCTGTTAGTAAGCCATGAGTTAGATGATTAGTTAGTTAGAACAAGAAGCCGCGTTAGCTTTAGTTAGAGTGAGTTTTACATCGCAAAAGATAAAAGCCAACGCCATACAATGACGTCACATTAAAATGAAGCGTACTGTGATGTCAATAATGACGTCATGCAGTTGTGAACTCAATTGTGACGTCAATGAAATTTGCTTAGCGTTTACTGTAGAATGTAAAACTTGGTATCGTAGTATTTTGAAAAAGGAATGTACTTCACCTGAAAGGAATCTTTTCCAAATTTACGTATCTCCTGAAATGGTGCAGAAATGAGGGAGGTGTGATCGTTTTGAAACTGAAGAAAAACCCTAAGGTCCTCATTGGCCAGCGTGATGTGGTGATTTGGCGGGAACTCCAAGTGNAACGTGAAATGCTGAAGTGGAGCAAGGCATTCTTCTAGGCTTAGGCCTACTTTCGCAAAGTGACGAATCTGTAGATCATCCGAGATATGGGTGGTTAATTCTGTTAGTAAGTAAGCCGTGAGTTACATGATAGTTAGTTAGTACAAGAAGGCACGTTAGCTTTAGTTAGAGTGAGTTTTACATCGCAAAAGATAAAAGCCAACGCCATACAATGACGTCACATTAAAATGAAGCGTACTGTGACGTCAATAATGACGTCATGCAGTTGTGAATTCAATTGTGACGTCAGTGAAATTTGCTTAGCGTTTACCGTAGAATGTAAAACTCGGTATCGTAGTATTTTGAAAAAGGAATGTACTTCACCTGAAAGGAATCTTTTCCAAATTTACGTATCTCCTGAAATGGTGCAGAAATGAGGGAGGTGTGATCGTTTTGAAACTGAAGAAAAACCCTAAGGTCCTCATTGGCCAGCGTGATGTGGTGATTTGGCGGGAACTCCAAGTGTGGTATCACGCCTGGTTGTCCAAGAGGGGGCGCTTCAGTAAAAACATGCGTCACGAAACAACGGATTTCTAGAACTTAAAGCAGCAAATTGTGCGGGCTGGTCGCAAGGCTGGTCGGATCATTCTCAGGGACATAAAAACTTGAGATTGAATGAAAGGGGTACACTTACCTGGCATAATCTATTTTACAGTAAACATTGTCTTCTTTCACGAAGCACGTGTGTTGTCGGTCGAGGATGTTTTGACAGACGCAGCACCGGAGACAGGCCACGTGCCAGGAACGCCCGCTCACTCGGAGCAGATATCTGTCCGTGATCAGGTCACCACAGGAAAAACACACTTCACCGTCGGGCTACGAAAAGAAAAAAATACATGCTAAATTAAGATTTTAATCCAATAATTTTGCGAGTTCAGGAGTAATATTAGTTCCAGATCTCACCGTTAGGGTTAAGAACAGAGATCGGTAGTGCCTGTCGTCCGTGATCACGTGATCGTCCTAAAAGCGGCCGACGAAAAAACGCGTCGATTGGCTGAAAAACCATTGGTTGCTCTTTTGTTAAATGAGCGCGTAGAGTCAACCAATCAATGCGTTGTTTTTCATCGGCTGCGTTTCTGACGATCACGTAATATGGACGACAGGGCCCAAAACCGATCTCGTGGGTTCAGTTGAAGAAATCAAAAGGTTGCAAACTGCATTCTCTCAGCCTCAAAGGGTTGAATTTTTCAATCGCCCTCTTCGTTATCTTGTCATAAATGTTTGATAAATAGTTCCTTCAAATGGTTCATTTATTTAAACAATTGGTGAATAACGCAATTTTGAAATCTTTGACAAGTTCTTCAAATCGAGATCGCCGCGCCACGTCAATCATCCAGGTCAATCAAGAGACGTCAATCTTGAAGATACGCTTGGAATTTATATCAGGGATCTTTTATCCCATCTGGGTAAAGACAAGTTCGCGATTAACCGGACTTGACTGGTGACAAGTGCTCCTTCACACCCAAGGGCCGACCCGTGCCCATTGACTCCCCGTCGAAACCTTCCGAGTAAATTGTTCGAGTGGTCGCGGCAGGTCCGGACGCGATGCAAAGTGTTTACCCGGTGCTCATTTAACAACGTTCTCTCAAACACCGCGGGACGAACTCTCGCAACACCGAGAAGTGAAGATCTCTTAAGATTGCAAAAATGCTGATTTATTTAAGATACAGGAAGCTTCGGGAGAAAGGAAGCATTTGAGACGCCATTATGAATAAATAGGGTTACTCCGTCCTCATAAGAATTCGGCGCTGGTCTGGACAATTGAATATCGGCGGCGATCGTGATATGCCTAATTCATGAGCGCGGAGTCAGAAGTTGACCCCGGTATACCGTCTTTTGATCCCGACGTTTGTCGATATATTATGGACCAAATCAAGTTATAACAATAAGAAGGCAAGAAAGAGTGTCGTATGCAAATTATTCTTAGATGCTGGGTGCGATACAACGGCGCGGCTTGCGCTGTTTTGTTGGGACAATCATATTTTGGATTTCGTTGGCTTGTGATGCAATTTAATGTTGGGGTGAGCTCAGAATACGTTTGAAGGCGAGACACCCGCTGAATATTGATCGCGTACAAGTTTCTCCGCGATGAACGTTCAGAACAACCGAAAGTCTCGTGAAGCTAGCACGGTCTCCCGACTCGCATTATCTCAAAAACATCAATGATACCTCATTGCTCATGGCAAGACATTCAAATTGAATTACGCCATTAGGTTTGTTATCATCACGTGTATCTATAACTACTGGTTTCCACGACAGGACACGATTTTAATTGCGACATTGGCACAAAATTGAGTAGAATGTCTGTTATCTTCCGTCCTGGATTATTTGTTTTTCGACACCAGGCGTGATTGTCGTCTGCGCCGCCGAAATGTCGCGGCTATCGTTGAACGCGATCGGCCTGTAAGATAACCCCGGCCATCCATTCCAACGGATGACGACATCAGACGAATTGGTTGTAGATTTTATCCTTGCGAAGAAGAGTACATGGTATTTAAGATTGTTCAAACAATCTTTTTCGTTCATAAGAAAGATTAGAATAACGCGCGCGAGCGTTTCGGCAGTTTTGCGGAAAAGGCGCTCCTGCACGTGAGAGTTTTCTCCCGCAATTTTGCTCCCAATGGGCAAGTTCCGTTCAGGGGCGGATCCAGGATTCGGGAAAAGAGAGGGCGCGCCCTGTGCTACTAAACATTGAAATCTGTGGTGAATTTCAAAGATTTGCTCTAAATTACAGAATTTCACAGTCAGTTTTACAGATTGGCTGGCCAACCCCCCCCCCCCCTTTGATCCGCGCCTGCCGTTCCATGCACAATAGGCTACATGTAGGCCTACTTCGGAGGATGAATTCGTCCTTAGAACCAGCGCTTTTCGCTGCTTCCACTGTCAAAACAGATTCACTGAAAAACTAAANGATCAGCGCCTGCCGTTTCACAACACATTGTATACTTCGAAGTATGAATTCGTCCTTTTAGAACCAGCGCTTTTCGCTGTTTCCACTGGCAAAACAGATTCATTGAGAAATTCAAAACACGAGTCTAAAACATAACATACTGGTTTTCCCTTGCCAGAACAGCCGCCACTTTTTGCCGCAATTCGTGCACAAAATAATTCAGTTGCTGCGGACAAACTAGATGCGTAATGAGAAGCCGGGGGCGAGATTTCACGAACTAATGAACATACCGGAAGTAAGACATCACGTGACAGGAAGTGTAGGCAAGCGGTGCGTTATTTCGTTATTCTTCTCTGTTTGTTGGGAAAGAAACCTGTGACTTCTTTAGGGCGGAAATGGGACATTTTAGGGGTATAGGATAGATTGGAAGGGGTGGTGATCAAAAGATGCATGGTGCATTGGAAAGGGAAAAAATATTACATGGACTCCCGAACCAGATGACGGTTTGCCACGATCACAGAGCAGGTGCGACTGCCTGGCTCTTAAGCTCTTAAGCCCTGTCAACAGTATTCNCCGTCCGCCCACTGTCTGTGGCTGGTGCTGGTGTAAGAGTGTCGGCGGGCGGAACCCGTTCCAAACTGGTGACGTCTGCAGACCAATGCTCAGTCAGCGTCAGACGGTTGCCAGAGTTAAATCTTAATCCGATAAAGTATTTGTTTTTTAAACAATGGGTTATACGATTATGACGGTAAACAAGCCCCGTTTTGTTGGGAACGGCGCTGGGTTGACACCCTCATGTGTTACTTTCACAGAGTGTTCAAACTCAGAGGAATTCTTTCGTTTCGCTTCGTTCACACAAAATGGTAAAAAACGCATTGTTTTTCTAGCAGGTATGCAACATAGAGCACAAAAACGACACACAAAATTTAATGATAGTAAACATAAGTCGTCTCCGAATTTTGCAAATTGGGGTCGAAAATTTGCAAAATTCGAAGACGACCTTTGTTTTTCTAGCAAATACAAATATAAATGCGCATGCGCAATTTCGGATTTCCTCACATTTCCACAGCCATCATAAAGATGGCTGCTTATGGAGCCATTGTTTCGTCAATTTAATTGGTTCAATCTTGAACCATCAAGGGTTCATATCGCTACGACTTCGGCCCGTACACTCTCCACTCTCCTGAGCGGAGTGTAGTCCGAAGGTGAAGTAACCGGAGCTTTTCCAGTGGCGAGTACATGAATTTTTGCTCTCACCATGCTGTCTCCCTTGATCGAACCATAATCAATAGGCCTACCATGTTCATGAATCAATCATCTGACCACAGGTTCCTGAGCCTATGGCCTCCTCCAAGGCCTATCATAGCATTCTAACTGTTATATACACAGGTTGTTTGGGTTGTTGACGCAATGAATTATGGTATCAGTTTCTATGTTTTTGACAGTCTATCGCGAGTGAGTGACAGACAGCTCGTGTCCTAGGCCTACTAGAAGCTGTTGTTACAGTGAGGCTACTGTCACATTTTTGTTCAAATATGAAAATGTTAAACCGACATTTTAGACAGAACTTCAAAATGACAAAGTTTGTCTTGATTTTGTGTTTGTATCTTGTTTGTATAGCATTCAATCATGTCAACAAATCAGTCTCGGCGAGATTTAGTACTTGTCAGAAACGACCAAGTGCAATTAGTAATTTGTGTTCTGATTGAGTTGCTTTTGGCCTAAGCCAAGTTTCTTTCGAAAGCTTGTAAAAACATAAGGGTAGCACATCATGTTTTGGCGAATCTTCGTGTTATTAATTACAATTTCACCTTTCTTGAATGGTGTATTAAATGAAATGTATTCCAAACAACACCGCTGCGTTTTCTGATTAGGTCAATACTCCTTAACATTACTTTGTAGATTGACGGCTTTGTATGGGGGACATTGTTTAGAGGAGTTATTTTCCGTCCACCTGTCTCCTGTCTCCTGTCTACCTCGGACAGTACTTATGACCGAGTAACACCATCCTTAGAGGACTTACACTTATCAAATATAATTTCTTGAAGCACCATTTAAGGGATATTGGCCGACTCTGCACGCACTGTAGTGTTAAGAAAAATAACCGGGAAAAAATAGCGGGATTTCCACATAAATTCTTCAGAAAGTACAATGAACGTAACTTAAGGAACTTCCGGGTTGCTTACTTTTATTTTCGGCCGACACATCATCTTTTGGACATCAGTTCAATGAGTCACATAATCCCCAGATTCGTCACGTCTTTTCGTGGCCACCTCGGGGGTCATTCCGGTTACCTTCCCCCGTGGCCAGAGCGAGACGCTTTTTGACAGCTATGCCCACGAAAAATCTGGTCGTTTTGACTTCGCACCGTAATCCTTTACCTTACCATTATTTTTGATGATCGCACATTCAGTGTTTGACCCGTCAAATTCGCATTGCTGCGGTGAAGAGGGACAACTTCCCCACTGCGCGGAAGTGTATTGCAGACAAACTGGGGATTTTCGCTGCTTTTTTGGTAAATAAAATACAGTTATGAGGCCTATAGTTTCTTTTCGATTATGGCCAATACCTGCGGGAGGCCACAAGTTCAGAGAATGCCATATATGTGCATAGACAAAACAAAGTCGAGACATATTGTTTAACGGGTGTGGCATGCTGAGTGGTCATTTCAGTAACGGCAAAATATGGATCAAATGTTTCGAAGACGAATGTTAACAAATATTCATGGTTGAAATACACAGAAAAAAATAACCGTCTCCAACCCGAGGCAAAGGGTGTCTCATCGATGTGTGAGACAGGTCCCGTCTTATTGACTGAGTAACCCCCTGTCTCGTTCAAAATAAAACGTCTCATCTTGAGCCAGAAGGCTGCTCAATCATGATCTTGAGGCGGCCGCGTCTCAAGATGGGGACTTTGAGACGGGGACCGTCTCAAGATCGGGAGGTTGAGACGGTCTCCGCCTCAAAAACATGATATCGAGACAGCACCGTCTCACATTGTAAGAACAACGCATGCGCAGGTATACAGTGGATTTCCGATTTAGTCTGCACGAGCAGTAATGATTTACATGATTTATGATATAATTCGTATTTGCTACTGTCTTCAGTGGTTTAGTGGGTGTCCAGTACTTTACTCTTTTAAGTAAGTAGCCTACAGGTGAACAAGAAACCTGTCCATGTGCCCAAAAAGGCTAGGCCTAGCTAATGTTCGTTGAACCATCTCATGTCATGATGTGATACTGTACCGGTAGCTTAATATGTATCTAACTATTTAAGTAGGCCCCCCTGTACCTAGTATAGGCGTATCTCT
>NMRB01000079.1:648268-673052 GCA_002633025.1 Notospermus geniculatus
TTTGTGGTACCAACCATCTCCTGAAATACATTACGTCATGGAGATGAAGTTGAATTTCGTATTTCGTACTTCGTGGTTCGTCACTGAGATTTGCGAAACCTCACTAGTTGGTTTGCACGACTTATGCCTTGAACGATAATATGCAAGAAGTCAATCTCCAGAATTCACGAATTTTCGACCCCAAGCGGGGTCTTTTTCAAGTGGAACTTTACAATCTGAAACTCTAGAAAAGACAGATTGTAAAGTTCCACTTGAAAAAGACCCCGGTTGGGGTCGAAAATTCGTGAATTCTGGAGATTGACTTCTTGCCTATTATCATTTTGTGTGTCAATTGTGTGCTATTCTGTATCTTGGACTTATGCCTTGAACAGTGATATAAACGACTGTTCATAGTTTTCTATGGCTTTGCCCATAGAGAGCCAACGTGCATGAGAAAAAAAGCCATGCGCCTTAATTCGTGGTCTTTCTACTATTCATCTATTTATCTACGCAAGTTTAGGTATCCGATTGAAAATTTGAGGTGGATATTGTGGAATATTTTCTTTGGCGCCCTGAGATGGCCATCCTCGTACCCAGGGTCTTCACAACAACCGCTCCCTTCTCGCGCTTGGTTCATTGACGGAGGGGTGCGACCGTAAATAAAATGACCTGAGATTCTCAGGATGTTGGATGACGGGTTGTTCCATGCTGTAGACTCCACCAGTCGTCTTCCTACAAATTTGTCGCACTGCTGGTTTTTATGCGGTTGGTGGGGTTGGAAGTCACCGGACACAACATGCAGGTTTTCTTCTGCCGTCACTGCCGATTCGCTTGCTTCTTTGTACCAATTCTACCGTCTTGCTTATTTTTTTGACACACCCTGTATTTGTAATGTTGGGATCCAGCTCATTACACTTCTGGTAGCTCGACTTGAAAGTGCCAGCCCGGTTGGGGTCGAAAATTTGCGAAATTTCTGGAGGACGACTCCTTTTATTATATCTTGCGTACAATGCAATTTGTATTTGGAGATCGGTCATCACACAAGGCGGAATTCACCGACATACCGACCATGATAACGAAGTCAGTACGGCCGGTGACGACTGGTCTTCTGTCCTCAGGGCGCTCCGCTTATGGCCTACGACAGCGGAGACGAGTCTGCGACCGGTGTAACAGGAGCCTACGTCCGCCAGGAATGTAGGCCTAAGTCTGCTTCCATCATTCGACGACGGATTTAACTACACTGTATAAGGCTACAGTAACCATTTCATCCTAGCTAAACACGTCATAAATACCAGTAACTAACAAATTACGACTCAATTTAAACAAATAATGGTTTATTTGTATGTTATAATACATAGGTTCAATTCAATTTGTCTATGTACAAAATATCCACAGAATTGACTAAATCATGATACATTTACATGTATTTTTCAAAGCAAAATATTTGTTTTAGCACAAGGTGATAATTGAGTACTTAAATCCTTTGCCTGAGATAAAAATGATAACAAACTGTATAATCAGTATCTTCTTGATATACATGAAGAATAATTCATTCCTTTGAAAGGGCCACAAAATCTCTGGACCTTTTTGTGACCAACTTCAATGTTTTGCTTCCAGGATCTCCAGCACTCCCCCGCACACACATGCACTTGGCCCTCTAGTGGTAACAAGCAGTACGTTCACTCAGCACCAGAGGGGGCATGCACGAATGTAGTATCAGCCTTACTCTACACTACTGGGCACTACAGTAATATGAAGAGCTATTACCACAATGGACCACGCTTCTTATACATGTATAACAATTCCTTCCTTAGAAAGGGCTGCAAAACCTGGATCTTGTGACCAACTTCCAATGTTTTTGCTTCCAGGACTTTATCACTTGGCCCTCTAATTGTAAAAGGTAGTAACTTCACTCAAGACCAGAGGGGGCATGCACGACTGTAGTATCAGCCGTAGCCTACACTACTGCGCACTACAGTACAATGAAGAGCTATTACCACAATGGACCGTGCTCCCCCTGATTTTGAGTCGCAATACTCTTCTTTTTACCAAAGGAGGCTAACCATGTAGTTATAATGAATGCATTCTGCTACTGTAACTGTAGCAATGCTAGATCACCAAATACATGGACTTTGTTCTGGACGAGTTCATGACTTAAATGTGCAAATTGAAGTGGGTCCTTTTCACCCAAAATGTGATCCACCCAGCCCGATTGTCACAAGCCACAATCATATCGATTCCTATAGACTTCGCTTGGGTTGAAACATCAAGTATCATTATATATCTTGATACTAATAGCAATTGAATCACAGTCACCACTGGACTACAACTCAAGTCAGTAGTGCAGCCAAAAAACCCTCAATGCTGTCAATACAGACGGTTAGAAGTAAAATAGCCCGAGCCCAGCATCCTCAAGTTCTCACCCTGTCTGTAAAACGTCATTAAGACCATAACTGTCATTCTCTAAGCACGTGGCATTTTTGTTCATGGGGCAAATCTTATAAACTCGCTGAACAACATAAGAGGTAATAGTTGCCAATGTTTTCTCAGGGCAGCCAAAACACAGGGCAGCCTAAACACAACACACGTAGGAAACATAATTCTGATATCTGGTTTGGACTCAGATTTCATTAACTGAAGTTAAAATCTGATTATGCTACAGGGTTTCAACAACCTTCAACTAACAGACAAATATACCCAATGTTAAAATAGTTAGGTCACAGAAGCCGCCATCCACTGTCACCAATTATACAATTTTCGACTTCAATAACCAATCACGGGACAATTTTTCATCCCTGACAAGATTTGAATCAAAAACCAACTCGTCCCACCCCCTAACGAGCAAGGGCAATTTACAAATGTCATAACACTCAGAAGGAGACCAAAGTTTCCAAATCAAATATTAGGATTAAATCATGTTTTGTGCGTTGGATAAAATCACATTTGTCATCTTTTGAACACAATTTGATAAGTTTTTCTTGTCACCCATTAAATTATGAAGGAAACTTGAGAGATCTTGAAGTATAAAGCATAGTGAAAAAGCTTCGTTAATGTCTTTCAGTTTCTTTGTCCTCTTAAAAGTGGGAACGCTAAAATGGATGAAGATTATCAAAAGGATTCCGTCTCATCACCACAACAAAAGTCGAAAAGACTGATACAGATATCCGCCTCGAATCAACCCTGTTGGGCTCTCTGGTGTGATGTTATAACCTGCTAATTCTTCAATTCAAGTCCACTACTTTTCGGGCATTTTTTTCAACAATTTGTTTTTTTTTCATTCCTGTTTTCTGGCCGCGGTTTCCTCACAGAGGCCTGATCCACTCCACCCTGGACTGACAAAAGGACAGCTACAGCTGAGAGAGTTTCAAAAGGATAAAACTTCGTTGTCTGACTATAGATCCATCCATTGCTACCTTCCAGCAAGCTCTGTGGCTTTGGCGATAATTTTCTGAATATCCATGAGTGGATAATTCTGGAACGAAAGAGGGGGAATATTCAGATAAAGGACACACATGATCATTTCTGGTGACCATTTCTGAATTCTTGTGACATATGCTGTTTTCATCGGCAAATTTAGTGTAACAGACTCAGTAGGTGACAGACAAAAGCCATCATTAGACTGTAGACTACCAGACCTATTCTACCTAAACCAATGGAGGCCCCCTCCTGTCCTCAAACAGGCCCCCCACAAGGCAACATACTATATTATGTTCACGGTCATCTGTTAGTTTTTCCACTAATGTCAGGTATCATTAACTCATTTGGTGAAGAGTCCATTCGGGGTTTTCACTAAACATCAACCATTCATTCTACCTACATTGGAACCTCCCTTATTAGGGACACCTCTGCCAGGAGGACACGTCCTCTCTTTTTAGGTACCTAATTTCAGTCCCAAACTGGTCATTTCTATTCATTTTCGACCTCCGTAATCAGGACACTTCTGAATTAGGACAGCATTCACCAGTTTCAAACATGTCCTCAATAGAGAGGTGCCACAGAAATTCATCAGTTGCGAAATATGTCCATGTTATCAGCTGATTTTGTGAATTCTACAAGTCAGAAGCTGACAGCATAAAACGTCCGTCCTTTGCTGCAATTCTTTTGTTAATGTAACATCAGGTTTATAAAACGCCTGACTAACCTCATCGCATCATTATTTATTCCCTATTTAATATGCCATTTCCTCCCCTTATGCCTCCCTGGTCCTTCACAGCAGGATCGACTCCCCGGGGGCCACAATAAGGACTCGGCCTAACATTTGCCAGATTAACCCCTCGTCTGCCCAACTCTCCAGGCCAAGTCTTCCCACCGCTGCAGACAAGCCATCCCGGCACATGTAGTTTAGATCATAACAGCCCCATCTGACATTGCAACAAAGATTTCTAACAAAGATTATGAACCAATTTACCACCGTAACTAAATTATGGTGTCATTATGCAGCATACCTCAGAAAGCAATAATAAGCAATAGGTGAACGGAGTGTGCCGTCATTTATGGTCAATTGCTCTGGCACACTCCACCAATGCAATGTTGTCGTAATATTCTAAGTATCACCTTTCTATGACATAACAATACCCTATTCTATTTAAACAATAGTCAGTTATTGTCTCTAAAACGAGGCGAAACATTGACTTTGACACGAGTAGGACACACGACCATTGAGATTTTTCTGTAAATTCACACAGCATGATAAAGAGAGGACACTGATGATACCGCTTTTGCTGGACAATAGAATGAATGCACATCATTTAACAGCAATTGAGACAAAACAATAAGGAACAAAGACAACACTTTGCTGCGACAGTGAGGCAATCTTGTCTCTTTATCCTCTTATGCTGAGTGACAGTGGATTTTTATAATGACCTGAAAAGTGGTGGAATTGTTCTTGCCATCTGATAGCCCGGTTATTCCCATCAAGGAGGAGGGCACCAGCAATGTAAGGGACCCTTACTGTCAAAAAATTTGGCCCAAAAAGGCTTCAAATTTTGTCAAAATGACGAAGTATACTCAAACTTCTAGGACAATTTTGGGCCTGATGGATGCTGTCCATACCTGAGAGCTATCCATAAGGGACACACTCCGCGTGAGCTACTGCGAAACTAATTTATTACCTGCATACCACTACCTATAAATACACACACAGTACACCTGCAGGGTCTATATTCGCTGTCCGCAGTGAAGTACGTCTGACTGCGGACAGGATTTTGCAGTAGCTCACACGGAGTGTGTCCCTTATGCTAATCTGAAGAAGTCCCAACCAATAGAAATGATCAACTGGAATTGAACGTTGGTGTCCTTAATAGAGAGGTGTCCTCTTGGCAGAGGTGTCTGCTAAACGAGGTTCTACTGTTCTATCCATAGCTGGTTTTGTACGGTATATTTTTCGACAAAAACGTGTCTTACCTGGACGACCTTCATCATAGCAGGGAAATCACCATCTAACAGTTGTTTACGTACGAGCCTGAAATGAATGGAAAGAAGACAGACTTGTGAAACCCATCTTGACTTGTGATTCCAACAATATTAGGCTGCCTCATTACTTCATTACATCTGAAGGACAAAACTGAACAGCAAGACAAAACCTAGGCCTCTTTTTCACAGGCCCTTTTAGTACTTGATTTTCCAGGCAACAATCTGGACACAAAAGGAAGGGTTAGAACTGCCAATGCCCACCCTTGTGGTAGGAAGTCGAACCAATCCAATACTTTTCCATTCAGCACAAGTGGTGCCATCTGGCGACTATCAGTGATATTACTATTTTGTTGAAAAGGCTGTTTTGCAGCACTGTCAACATTTGGCAATTTGTAATGTAATGTAGGAGGAAACTGGAGCCCCCGAATCAACACTGTCAAAGAGAGTCAACCTTTCAATCACATGAGAACAGCCCGTAATATAACTAATGTGAAG
This sequence comes from Notospermus geniculatus, assembly GCA_002633025.1. Taxonomy (NCBI): domain Eukaryota; kingdom Metazoa; phylum Nemertea; class Pilidiophora; order Heteronemertea; family Lineidae; genus Notospermus; species Notospermus geniculatus. The sequence goes on from NMRB01000079.1 coordinate 654,155, forward strand.
ATGATGAAGATATCTTACATTAACATTGCACAGCAGACACAGATAAGCAGTTCATAACGGTCTTGATCAGCAAAGAGGGAATCCCACAAGCGCAGGACATCTGAAAGTTGACAAAAACATGATCAACATTGACTTGCTTTGAAACAAAGCAATGATTCCATCAAAGTTGACAGAGTGATCAACTGATTACCAGGAGGTTTGATTAGCTCTGCTTGGCGGAGTGTAGTCCTCCCACCTTAATAGTCCGCAAAGACCGCAGAGCCAGAATGAGAACAGAACGAAATGGCAAAATTATTAGAGCAACCCAGAAATAAGTCTCTGCTCACCAGGAAGAGGAAATTCTTGAGACAAAAGCAGCGTCAACCATCTAAATGCGTAAAATTCAGGCAGTAAGTTTTGTTCTTGGATTCGGTAATATAATCGCACATCCTTGGCTTTTAACATCTCCATCAGACGATTCATTAAACTTCCTGTGAAAAAAAAATGAAAGAATTAACAGCATCTTAGAGCAACAGTTACCACAAAAGTGGGGGCTTGTCAGGTTCGACTGATCCATTACAAATTCCACGGGAGGGACTTATACTATAGCCACCCAAAAAAATGATGGAATTCACAAATAACCATCCTTAAATTGGTCAAAACTAACAAAGCTAGGGGCCTACACCCCAATTACTGGTATCATTCACTCACCAATGCCATGCTCCGAGTCATCTAGTGATTTGATGAAGTTGTCCCTGATTTCTGACATAAGGCTGGTAAAACAGAAAAATGCGTCTGCCTCTGCGTGCTCTGTTTAAAAAGAAGCAATCAGACTAGAGTCAAGCTCAACAAAGTTTTCTTTCTCTGCTTATTCATCTAAGACTGTTCCTTTGGCTGTACCTTGGGAACCTGAACACAGAGGTGAACTTCTGCCCTCTATTGGCAAAAGGCAGCACTTCCTCTCCAGGAAAAGATTAGAGGTAGTTCTCTGGGTTAATTAAGGTCAAGCCCATTGTCTAGAGTTGATGTAGGTTTGTGGCCCAACACTTACCTCTCCACTCCACATTAGGGTCAGTTGCCAGTACATAGTAAATCGGGCCTAGGATTTCATTCATCCCCTGAAAGCAGACAGAATGGGATGAAACTACACAGGATTCGACGTTGTTGAAAATCTTGGGGGACATGGGAACTCTGGTTTCCTCCTGCTGTACATAAATTCGCCAAATGTTGTCTACAGAGCTGATAAAGCTCTGGTTTCAATATTTTACAAAGGATATAGTGTGTACCAAATGAGATAAGGATATCTGACATGAACTCATGAGGCCCATTACTAACCTGTACATAACTCTGTCCAGGGTTTAACTTTGCATAGATAAACAAGATCCTCTCACAGACTTCCCACTGCGCCTCCTGCCCCTCTGGTAACACAGCGTATTCATCTGTATTGCTTCTTCGCTTCTTGGGTATCAACTGAAAAGCAGGGAAAAGTAATGAAATGAATACTAGGGACAACCTGCTAACACCTGCAAGAAGGTATTTCTCTCACTGGATTTAGCTGGGGATTGAACCCAAGACCTTCATGATGGCAGATTGCTACTGTTCCATCCCGACACCCAACTAGGCCACACTGCATTCTACTTACATTTGTTATGCCAAGTCGACTTTTGCAGACAGTTTCTGATTTTAGCACCGAATGTTCAACACGTATCCGTAGATTTTCAAAGCGGCTTGTGGAGCAGGCCAGCTCTGGGCATGGAAACTCTGTTGGTTGTTGGAAGAAGGATAGGTCCGGACACAGTCGCCTGAAAAAGATATTTTAAATAAAGTACTGAACTTGGAAACAGATTTATCTTTTGAATATCTAATAAATGAACCAATAAATCATTTTTTCTTCTTCTGTGTTTTACCATCCACATGCTCAGAGACGTGAGCATGGTAAAACACACATCTGATATCGTTATCACTATTTCAATAACATGGACATGATTATATTCACCTGCAGTCTTTATCAATCTGCATCAACATCTCGTTATCCTTGAAATATGCAACCCACTGGCTGTCAGGGTTTGGGTTCAGTGGCTGCAAAACAAGAACCTGTCGTTTACTTTCTGATGTATCATCATAGAATTGTTATATCATGTGCTGTCTGTATAGCTCTCCATCTGTCTGTGTTCCACATGTTGATGTACTGGTAGTAGAAGCTCCTCACCAAGAGTAGGCCCTACCATATCTCTGACATTCTCTGCTGAAAACAAACTAAACTTACATGGTCCAGGATGGCATCAGTGTTCGTGCTGTCATAGCTGGAACCTGGTTGAACAATCATTTCATCAATGAACTGGCGATAAAGACTCCTAAGAACAAGAACATAAAGTTCATTAGTGACAACAGCTCAACTTTCACAGAGGTTTGAGGAAAATTAGTTGACAAAGATAGGAAGTAGTTGGCTTGTACAATTTACCGTTTCTTCTCAAGAAATTGGGTCCATTCAGCCTTTGATGGAGGAAGATAACCTAAGAGGATTTTCCAACATTTTGATCTGATGCCACTTGCATCTGGACAACCTGAAATGACAAAGAGAAGTTAGGCCTAGGCCTAGCGCCTAGCCCCTGTGCTGCAGAAAAAAAAACACCGGTAGGCCTATAATTATGCAATCCCATGATGCATAGGCAGTCCAGCTCTGTTAGGCCTATAATCAATCATCAACCCCAGTTAGGCCTACATGCCCAGCCCCTTGGAGAAGAGTGATGATGGATTTGTGCATCATGCATGCAATGCATGATGTAGGCCTAATGCATGATGTGATGTGATGTGCATCAAAAAAACAACATGACAAACACACATCAATCAATTGCTTTCTCTCACCATAAAAACTCATCCGACGGAGCTTTTCAAAATCGAGCTCATCGTCCTCAAACAGGTCGTTGAATTCCTTCAATCTGAAATCAAAATGGGAGTATAAATCACCGAAAAATAAGAGAAAACAATGCGAGAATATCGGAGGGAGGAGGGGCAAGACCTTGCTCTGTAGGCTGCGGCCATTTTCACTTCTACTCGGCATGATTCAATACAGACATTGTACACTTCGTCACGTACATTGTTACTGTACTCGGAGGGTTGGGAGCGTACCGATTCGCCAAATCTTGGGTCGCCAGTGACGTCAGAGAAAAGTTCCGATCTTGAGATCCACTCCATATCGAGAATACACCAATTTGCGTGATATGTCAACTTCTTGTCAAAAAGAAGAGAAAGGCTAAATTTAGGCCAAAAAGATCATTAAGATATCGAACTTGTCAACGGCGCATATAAGAGCAGCTGTCAGATCAACCTCGGTCTAAAGGTCTGGCCTGCCGGGTACATTGTCAACTGCGACTGCGTCGGCACTAAGAAACTTGCAATGCTCCTTCTAACAATACATTGCGCTGAGTGCACTGTACATTTGATGTACACGGCAGTTTTCACTCCTCACCAAAAGTCGGCAAAAATTTCATCTAAAAGCATTTTTCTAAGAGGAGCATGCATTCATTTCGGAAGAATAAAAGGCATTGTTTCAGATGATATGCGTCTCCACAACGGACTGTCTTTAGTTTAGGCGGACGCTGGATTTTTATTTAGAAGGAGCACAGCAGCATAGGCTCAAGTTTCTATGTGGTCGGAGCCATGCAGCTGCACTGTACTGTATGTAGTGCATGCTGTGCTGCACACACACACATGTACATACACACACTCACTGTACACATTACATTAGCCTATACAGTAGGCCAACAGTACTGTCATGACACTGTCACTGTCACTGGAGTCAATAATTATCACAGACAGCAGCTAGCACTGATGATACAAACTAACTGCTGCATGCACGGCGTTGCACTTGGCTGAGTCAGACTGAGTCATTGCGCGCCGTCGACATCACTTGCTTGACTTGACCATTGACACTTTGCCCATATAAGGCGAAGTCCAACCTGGAGCAAATCATTCGACCGACAGCTCAGACATGTCAAATCACAAGGCGTTTCACTTTCAGTTTGGTGGTATCCTGACCGAGACTTTCATAGTCATATAATTTCTTCTCTCTTCAGTTAGAGGCAACAAAAATGGCTCGTGGAGGGCAAGGAGACGGTTATGAAAGCACTCTACAAAATCTAAATGCAGTTGATACGTTGCTTGACCTGTGTGTCAGTGTCTGTGTGAAGACACCGTCTATCCTTTGCCACTTGGACAGTGCAGGAAACCACATCCTTCGGGCTGGAATAACACTCCCAACCAATGTCTGTGATGCAATTCTAAAGAGTTACCAGACCCTAGGTATCTGTATAACAGACAAAATAATTCGTATGTTCACAGACACAAAGCGAACGAGACTGTGTCGTGTAAATCTGAGAAACAGTCGTATAACTGACGATGGCTTTGAGATCATTTCGATGCATAATCCATTGGAGCTTGACATCACAGGTTGTCGGTATTTGACGTTAAATGCTGTTCACTTCATCAATAAGTATTGCAAAAACTTGCGTTCTTTACATATCAACGAATGGGAGGCCCTAGCTGACATTGAGATATTCCCCACGAAAGCTGAGCCAACGGAGGAATCGATATTCGGTGGTGATTTCATATACAACTGTCCAGAAATGCGGTTCTTCTCTGCGCGTTGTGAACGNGACTGCGTCGGAGCCATGCAGCTGCACTGCAGTGCATGCTGTGCTGCACACACACACATTACATGTACATACACACACTCACTGTACACATTACATTATACAGTAGGCCAACAGTACTGTCATGACAATGTCACTGTCACTGGAGTCAATAATTATCACAGACAGCAGCTAGCACTGATGATACAAACTAACTGCTGCATGCACGGCGTTGCACTTGGCTGAGTCAGACTGAGTCATTGCGCGCCCCCGTGGCCATAGACCCCTTGCGCTTGTCCGTCCAGGGTGTAAACAATAGCCTCGCCCCAGGTGAAAACACGAACGATGTACAACGGCTCACTGCACATTCTCTGCATTTTCGCCTGGGGCGAGGCTATTGTTTACACCCTGTACGGACAAGCGCAAGGGGTCTATACTGTAGGCCCCTAGGCCTAGAAAACTCAAGATAGGAATCGTACAAATTGAGCATTCAATGTTTGATTCTTTATGCCGTGGCTTCTTATTATTAGCGATCTTATCTTGACCTCCTTCACTTGCTTGACTTGACACTTTGCCCATATAAGGCGAAGTCCAACCTGGAGCAAATCATTCGACCTACAGCTCAGACATGTCAGATCACAAGGCGTTTCACTTTCAGTTTGGTGGTATCCTGGCCGAGACTTTCATCATGTTCATAGTCATTTATATCTTTTTCTCTCTTTTCAGTTTGAGGCAACAAAAATGGCTCGTGGAGGGCAAGGAGACGGGTATGAAAGCACTCTACAAAATCTAAATGCAGTTGATACGTTGCTTGACTTGTGTGTCAGTGTCTGTGTGAAGACACCGTCTATCCTTTGCCACTTGGACAGTGCAGGAAACCACATCCTTCGGGCTGGAGTAACACTCCCAACCAATGTCTGTGATGCAATTCTAAAGAGTTACCAGACCCTAGGTATCTGTATAACCGACAAAATAATTCGTATGTTCACAGACACAAAGCGAACGAGACTGTGTCGTGTAAATCTGAGAAACAGTCGTATAACTGACGATGGCTTTGAGATCATTTCGATGCATAATCCATTGGAGCTTGACATCACAGGTTGTCGGTATTTGACGTTAAATGCTGTTCACTTCATCAATAAGTATTGCAAAAACTTGCGTTCTTTACATATCAACGAATGGGAGGCCCTAGCTGACATTGAGATATTCCCCACGAAAGCTGAGCCAACGGAGGAATCGATATTCGGTGGTGATTTCATATACAACTGTCCAGAAATGCGGTTCTTCTCTGCGCGTTGTGAACGTGAAATAGTCGAGTGCCGGGACAGTAATATGCAGGATATTCTTGCCACTATGTTGAACCCATTCGATAAGATCAGTCATTTAGATCTATCTGGTCTTGGATGTTGTGGTGTGGACATAGGAACAATGGAATGGTTGCAGAATATGAAGTCTCTCAGTTGTCTGGTGCTACATAATGTCATTTCACCTGCAGACACAAAGGTCGCTATTGAAGTATTGAGTAAACTGAAAGGCCTGAGGTAAGTTCCAAGTCATTTATTTCATAATACATGGCATCTAATCTTGTCGGATTTGCAGAACTGACATTGTTTTCCTCCCTTGTAGGTTGTTAGATATCTCTCACGATGATGAAGACGAGATCCCCCTGAACTACAAAGAACCTGAGACAACGCTACAAAACCTTGTGACAAGTCTCCCTAATCTCTCATCACTAGATATATCCGGGACGAATTTGGCTGGTCTCGAGCCGTCAGCACCTATCAGTCATAGGTTGCTTCTGTCTGGTGATAAGAAGATTCCCTTCTTGTAAGTTTTAGGGATGAATTTACAAAAATAATTGCCAGTAACTCCTATATGTGTCAGATAGCCTCCGATCTAAGATTTAAACCCTTTTGCTGCTAAGGCCAAGTTTGTCAAAAAATTAAAAGGTGTAAAAATGCTTGAAAGACACCTAAAACCTCTCACATGGATATTCGTTGGAAAGCTCTCAGTGAGTGCTTTCCAATGAATACTTATGTGACAGGGTTTGAAGGATTTCAATCAATCAATCAATCATAGAACGCATGGTCCTTGTGGACCTTTGCGTGTTGGTGAAACCGTTCAGAAAATAGAAACGATTTGATAGGTTTATTAGTTTTGATGAAATTGGTAGTGAACACAGTTTATTTTGTATTGCAGGGAAGAAAAGAGGAAGTGTTGCATTCCTGCATTAGAGGGACGGAATATGGAGTTCCTTGGTCTTTTTAAATGTGCTTATCGAGCGTGTGAAAGGGAGAGCATCCCAGCCAAAAGAGTAAGTTGCAACATGACGAATTGCCTTTCCACTACACACCTCCCCTACAAGATGACATCCCTGGAATAGCAAATATTTTTTGTAAACGTTTGCTTAGAATCCTCACACTGGATGCATAGGTGTCAAATGATTTGCCTTGGGTGCCTGCTCAATACAGACTTTGAACTTCCTGCCCATGGTGAGCACACAGTCCCCGCGGCCTTTTCATTTGTCGATTTCTGCCATGTGTCAATTTCTGTCGCAGGTAACCGGAGAAGCCAATGAGGATCAAATCCTATTGGCCATCCAGACGTACTACGATCGCAGCGGAATGGTACAGAAAGCCCTCGACTCGTTGTTCCAAACGATACGGACTTCAGTGTGCGAAAAAATGAAAGAAGAACTGAAGGCTATTGTGGTAGCCATGCGGCGACACCCCCTGGATCGGCATATACAGATTTCAGGAAGGTACGTCCCCTAGTCGCTGTTTATGCGGGTTGTCAGGGCGACATTGTTGAAACATCCACGCCTGTCCCCCAATGAAGTGACGAGTCCAATTCCTGGGGCCTGTTTCATAAACGCTAAAGGCAATTCATTAACTAATAAAACTTGCTTATGCTCTAAGGAATAAACTGGATATTGACACAAGTCCAGAACGAGCATATTCAAGTATTATTAGTTAATGAGGTGCCTTTAGCGTTTATGAAACAGGCCCCTGGTCCTGCCAGTGGCGGTCTCTTCTTTACAGCTACACGATTGTTACCGGACAATGACCATGCCGACCATTTTCTCTGTTTTTCAGTGCTTCTCTTTTCTACATCATAAAAAGTGGCATCGGGAAAAAAGTGGCGATGAAGGAACGACGGCAGGCCATCCTGGCTCTGGTGGATGCGATGGAGGAACATTTTGATGAACCAGTTATGATGAGAAATGGTTGCCTCACGCTTTGTCATTTTGACATACCAAAAGATATGGTATTAAGTTTGTCTGTGTCAGTTCACTGGTGGTGGTGGTGGTGGTGGTGGTGGCGGTGGCGGTGGCTGCAACGGTGAATCGGGCTGTTGCAAAAAGTCACTGATGTCAACTGAACAGCTGCTGCATTTTGAGCCCTGCAAATAAGTCATTTTGAAGGCATTGTCTGCTTGAGACTGAATTAGTTTTCCAAGTACAACATGTATGTTCTTTATTCTCCAGCTGTTCGCCTTCAAACGTATTGTTCTGATCATGCTGAAGTTGATACGGCCTCCAAGTCACCATGAAGACTTCGTTCAAGGAATCGCCATCTACCTGTTAAATAGCCTGGCATGCCAAGTGGAGGGCAGTGAGAAACAACTGGTGGGGGATTTGGGTGCAGTTTGTGTAAGTACTGAACTTATGGAAACTTCATGTGATTCTCAAATTGCTGGGCAAATCCCCAGCGTTTCCATGTGGGACTCACTCCACCAACAGATTTCGCTCGTCCATCACTTAGAACAAACCAATGATGTCCACTAGTGTTTAGCCTTTACAACAGTTCCAGCAGCAGCTGATCAAATGACAGGTGATTTGATGTGGCCTACTTGCCGTCAATAGGGTTAAAAGGGTTGCAAAGTTTGGAAACAACCTTGAAACAAGGTACACAATGTACTTAAAAAGAGTTGATACCCAGGGACTATAATGGTCTATTTTCAGTTAATGTTATCTGTGATAAACACCAAACTCGATAACAAAGAATGTGATGACATCATGGAAGTCGCTTGGAGCACTCTTTGGAACATCACGGACGAAACGGCGGTGAACTGTGAGCGGTTCCTGGATGGTGGCGGCATGAATTTGTTCATAAGGTGCTTGGAAGAATGGAAAGAGAAACATGACTTATTGAGGAACATGATGGGCTTGATGGTAAGTGACGATGAATGTAAGGCTTGGCTCTGCGTGCGAGTGACGCTCGCTGGGCAACTCCAACTGTGTGTTTAAATTGGTACCAGTAAGCTGTCGATTGTAGTCATTGCCAGTGAAGGTTTCCTCCTGCATTTCAGGGCAATGTGGCAGAAGTGAAGGCATTACGCAGAAGACTCATGCTGAACCAGTTTGTCCAAATATTCAGGTATCAGTACATGTATCAGTATTCACCATTTTGATGACATGATTTTGCCAACGTTGCACTCAGGAGGTGTCACATGAGCTGGCTCACTGACACTACTGTAATTCAATACTACCGTAACTGTATTTCCTCTTTTCTGAGATATCTTTTCAATCTTCAGTGATCTTCTCGACTCGGACAGCGACGGCATAGAAGTCAGTTACAATGCAGCTGGTGTCCTTGCCCACTTGGCGTCAGACGGCCCTGACGCCTGGTTGGTCGAATCACCATCGCGTGAATCGGTGCTTGTGCGTATGGTCAATGCGATCGAACGCTGGGACATCACCTCAACCAGGAATATCAACTACAGGTAAAGTTTCACCGACTTGACCAGCGTTCATCAGAACCAGGATTTATTTGTCCCGTAGTATTGCATCATGAAAGGGTTCAGTTGAATTGATATATCTATCACTCTTTCTTTTTAGGTCATTCGAACCAATCCTTCGTCTCTTACCCGTGTATGACACTCCAGCTGTACAACACTGGGCATCCTGGGCTCTCTGTAACCTCACGCTCGTTTATCGTAAGTACAATATTGTAGAAATGACAAGTTGTGACTTGATGTCCATCTCTTAGCTTCGGTCCCAAGCTCGCACACACGAGCATACGAGCTAGGGACCGATGCTAAGCGGACTGGATTTCTTCAAGATGTTAACGTCTTTGTCCTCAATAGAAGCTATGCACTGACGTCATCAAATGACGTCATCAATGGGTATGGCGCCACGTGTTGGATGGAAAATGGACGGAGCACGTGGTCAGATGCACTGCGTCAGCATGTCACAACGTTCCATCCAACATGGCGTCACCTCGCTGATGAAGTCACGTGCATAGCCTCTATAGATAGGTATATAAATTTTTTTCTTCTTTTTCTTTTTAGCTGAAAAGTATTGTCATTTGGTTGAGAGAGAAGGAGGTTTGGTATTGCTGGAGGCGATCACACGCGATCCACGGCCCGACACCAAGATAAAGAATCTTGCAGCTGATGTGCTTAAAACAGTCGCAAAGTATTTTGCTGAGCAATCATTACATAATATAACACCATCGAGGTTGAAGAAATCATCCAGGAATTAAATGTGCTTATCAATATTGGTGCCCAGGGGAAAGGGTGACATGATGTTTTGTGCGATGTGAGGCAGGCAGCGCTCATGTAACTTTTGAGACTTGTAAAAATAAAATCTGGACAGTTCCTTGAGGCTGATACATCTTCGTGGGCTTTTGGTGTCCCGCCTTGTTGTTGTTATTTGTGATGAACATGGTACACATGGATTTCATGCATTGGTGTGGAATATGCTTACATGGTGGTGCTCACATCTCTGCTCGATGTGGACTATTCAGGAAATGAATCTCCTCGCTGATAACTACGTTATTCTGAATACAGTCCCCCTCGCTATTACGAACCCTTCGGGGGCCAAGGGTTAAGTTCGTACTAACGCGGAGTTCGTAATAGCGAGGATTTACATACACGTCATGAAATTTTGGGAGCCAGACGTTGGGTTCGTAATATCCGGAAGTTCATAAAATCGAGGTTCGTAAGAGCGAGGGTGCACTGTACTTGTATGTAGTAAGCAACTTCTAATAGGGAGTCTTGTAGTGCTTCTCAAAATGTGTGAAACTATTTTTGCCCTCGTATTCATTGCAAGTATGGAACTTTCATAATAGCTATCATAATCGACACAACAGATAAAGCATATTAGTGAGGTATTCGTGCAGATATGTGTATACTAACCCCCTCTATTGTATCTTTCTGAAAACAGCAACTATCTCGATTGCTCCATATTTTATGATCATGGCATCCTCTGATTTTGTTCAACATTTCGGGAAGTTTGAAAGATGTTGAAAGATGCGAAGAATTCTGCAGTCACACATTCAGTCGAACCAGAAATATTTTTCCACAGTACAAAACCAGGCTATTATTGGATGTAGTCTATATATTCATTATTTTACAGAATGTGGGATGCTATTTTTGCAAATTCTGTTCTGCCGGCATTGCAACTGTTTTTTCAGCTGCATATTTAACTAAAATTGATGGGTGATGTATTCCTGCTGGGTCAGTTTCATTTTGTTATTGAGCCTAAAATGATGCATAAGCTTATGATGTTAAATACAACATGTGTCTGTATTTAAATGATTGTGTCATTGATTAATTGGTTAATTAATTAACCTGCAGCGCATTTGCATTTCAAAATACATGTAGATGTGGGACGACACAGAAGACAAGCAAAGTCAGCATGTGGGTGATGTAAATAATCGGCTAAAAATAGAAATCGGATGTTTCGTCATTGATGACGTCAGGTTACCGTGGATTATCCACAATAGACCAAAAGGCGATGGAGCCATCAACACCGAACACAGGTTCTTGTGGTTCGATACTATACTGGGGGACCACCGGTCCTGACACACTTCACTGAGAATGTATAGAAAAACAAAAGGTATGACACTTCGCAAACTAGCACCCCGACCTCGCCACTTCAAACCGCCGTCAAATCTTTATTTCCCAACCGATTGTCACGATTTTTGGTGTGAGTGATCTCCGATATATATATTCCACAATGAACACAACTTTAATGAATGACTTTAATCCTAAATCCGGTGATTTTGATCGAGAATTCCGATCACCAGCGAAGTCACACACAACCAAACAGGAAGCGAGAGAGAGCAATCACTGCGCATGCGCATATGCTCACAACACGTGCTTTTATTTACTTCCGTATTTATATTTAGAGTAGCAACCAATCACAAAGGCCGCTCCGTTAAGTCGCGCATGCGCAGTAATTGCTCTCGCTCGCTTCCTGTTTGGTTGTGTGTGCCTTCGCTGGTCATCGGAATACTCGATCAAAATCACCGGATTTAGGATTAAAGTCATTCATTAAAGTTGTGTTCATTGTGGAACAAATATATCGGAGATCACTCACGCCAAAAATCGTGGCAATCGGTTGGGAAATAAAGATTTGACGGCGGTTTGAAGTGGCGAGGTCGGGGTGCTAGTTTGCGAAGTGTCATACCTTTTGTTTTTCTATACATTCTCAGTGAAGTGTGTCAGGACCGGTGGTCCCCCAGTATAGTATCGAACCACAAGAACCTGTGCACCGAAAATGAAACCATCCACATGATCCATGGCACATGATGAGGACTTATGAATGATTTGGCCCCTGATTACGATGCATACAATCTGTGATTTTGAAATATGTAGGAATCCAACCTTTGTCTGCTGTCATTCGAAATCCGCCTTATGCCTCCCAATGATGAGTGACCCATGGCATGCATTGCATGCATGCTCCAGCTCCAGCTCCAGCTCCAGCCATGCAATGCAAAAGAAGCAAGTTGGGGGGGGGGGCCTACTAGATGGACGAGAGCCTCTCCCTAGCCTACCTACATTAGGCCTACACACAGTACAGTACAGCACAGGAGGCCTAGGCTGATTCAAATCGCAATGTCAATAGACAATAGGCCTAGGCCTAGACCCCTTGCGCTTATCAGCCCAGCTAGGTGTCAACATTAGCCTCGCCCTAGGGGGCCTAATGCATTTGTACAGTTGGCTCCTGTGCTTACCGTCGGCACAATGCACTAGGCCCAAGGTGTGTTTACACCTTCTGGCTGTAATGGCCGACTTGCGCAAGTGGTCTATACCCAGGGCCAGGTGGCCAACATTGACTCATCTACTCATTGTCAATAATAACACTACTCTTCATTCCAAATCCCCTTGGCGCGAGGTTTTCGGCCGATATCTCCTCAACGGCTGGGCCAAATTCAACATACCATACATCAATAAACTTGTCTTTCTTGCCGGTATCTTTCTGCTATCTTCATTTTTTGCGTAAGGCCTGCATAACGGATCTCTTTCTCAAAACCCATTTCATTTCGCGATGCTGTTCAGTGCAGTTTACACGTGCGCAATGCATTGCGTCATTTCAAAATGGCCGCCATTTCGGCCGTCAGCACAAACGGTGATTGGTGAAACAACTTTTTTCTGTCACGTTTTTCGGGAAATTGACTGTGATGATGGCTGTACCGCCAAGAAAGATAAGTCAACTGACGTATGTTTCATCAAAATCGGCCGAGCCGTTGCGGAGCTATCGTTGATAAACCTCGCGCCAAGGGGATTTGGAATGGAGAGTAGGCCTACCCTTCACGACTTTACATGCAGCATGCAGAACAGCCCACCTCCCACACCAACCCATAGGCCTACGGCATAGGCATAGGCCGATAATATGGCATAGGACCGCGCCTACCATGATCGACGAGGCCTAAGTAGAGAGGTTGTCTTTGGCTGTTATCATGAGGCTTAGGCCTACCATATAGCTAGTAATAGGCTACCAATAGGCTAAGAAAAGAACATAATTCGCAGAGTAGTGATACCTCTTGCCTGTTTGTTGCCCCATTCATGATTCAATCACTTGATGCAATTTATCGGTCCAAAACTCAGATCACCATGGCTCTTCTTCTTCTTCTTATCCAGAAAGCCTAGCTGCTGAAATAAAGGTTACCAAGGTTACAAGACAAGGAGGATGCCTGTGAGGACAAGGAGCCAAGAACGTCACTTGCAACAAGATGACGTGGACCATGATTATCGGCACCACAGCCCTGGCACGCGGGGAAAACTCTACCCTTCCCTTGATGGTTTAAAGGGGGACAGTAGTCCAAACATGCCAAAACGCAGCCCTCGTGGAGGTAATAATTGTGTTCAGTCATGTGACATGTATTTTTGGGAGTAACAGATTCTGAGGAACTTGTTGGACTGTTGGAGATTGGTTCATCTTATTAATGATTGCCCCCTTGCTTTTTCAGCTGAAAGGGGCAGAACGAAGAACAAGGGACAGACGTATCGTAATTCACCCCCGGAAGATGAACCTCATGATGTAGAAACTGATTCTGATGATGATGATCTCAATGATGGAATCCTGTTTGACTCGAGTTTAGAGAAACAGAACTTGTCGGGGCTATCTTCTGGGTCAAGAAATCAAAGTCCTCGTCAACATGACCAGAGTCTTCATCGGCACAGTTGGTGTGGGACAGATGATTTTACACATGGCAGTTCTCTGGATCGTTCTAAAACTTCTGATGCAGGCAGCCCACGCCAGTCACTTGCAAGTGCCAATGTTTCCTCCAGCTCCCCTTCAGTGGTGGACACTTCACTTCGCAAACGGCAAAAACAACATGGTTTCAGGCCGGATAGCGTACCCAGGCCTAATTTTGAGGCTGTCCCAAATGCCACAAGTCGGCTTCCAGAATATTGCATCTACTGCATTCTTTTTCTTGTTCTGCTTGTGATTCTATATTTTGTGCATCTGAGAGAAGTGGACCAATCAACTCCAAGTTCAAAACTGCCGGTCGCAGAAAAATCTTATTTTGACCTCTTGGACAAAACATTTCTTGAAACCAGGAAGAAATTCCCAAATCAAACTGAACGTTTTTGGAAAGTCATCCGTGTTCAACTGAAGTCACTGTTCCGTCGAGACCCGCCGCGGCAACCTGCAATCATTCTCTTCGCAGCACCGCCCCACGCTGTTGAAGTGATGAACTGCATCACAAGAGTAATAGGCCGTGCCGTTGCGGACATCACAAAGTCGAACAGTCCCATTGTGATACATGGCGGTGAGATGGCCTCCAAGGAAGAAAATAGTGCAAAATTTGAACTTGATAAAGCTTTGTCAGAAGGTTTTCAGCGTGGTCACTTGGTTGCAATCCTACACGAGTTAGAATTGTTCGGCGCTCAACCTCTGCTTCTGTTGCATAGTTACTGTGACCACGAGAATGCCGCGTTCAAGGACGTCGTCATTATGTTAACTTTGCGGCTAGACACCAGTGGACATGACAGGAAAGTGAATGATGAGTTTATTGAGGATTATTTAGCGCAAATTTGGGAAGATAAGGTTGGCGTTGATGAAATGGGTGCTCTTCGTAGTCGCATTGCGAACAACAAGGTGATCAGTAATGCTGAGTCGGATGATGTACTTAACCAATTCTGTTCACAGGAATTTTGATGGCATAATTTGAGATTTCAGTCAAGTTTTACTGTTAAACCTTTTGGAAACCTGTTATGTTTGTGTAAATTTTGATTTCCCAATACTTTAAACCTTTTGCATGCCCTTTATGTTCGTGAATGCAGTGTCAAATGAACACCCTGCGGAGCCATCCTGAGAATATCGGAGGTTTGTTGTGCTCACTCTGTTGATCTTTATACACATGCAGTGACCATGGTGACAGAGGGAATGAGCAAGAAGCACTGATTTAATACCTCAGGCTGTATAGAGCTGAAATCACATTGTTTTAAAGAAATCTTTTAGATTTAGCGCTCTGGTGTGTTCCATTCACTTAAGACAGTGAACGCATAGATAGGTGTGAATTCAGAAAGAGTGGTGAAATTCTATTATGTTCAGCAAATTCTCTGGGATGGAGAAATATGTATTGGCTATAAAACTTAGACTATTTAATAGTCTCATGTACATTGTATGTGGCTTCTATTGTATATTTGGCACCCTGTTTTATATACAGCATGCATGACAAAAATGGTTTGAAACCAGTATTCACAGCAAAGCTCTGTATCCCAGTAACTGCTTTCATTGATATCTCCCTTGTTTAGTTAACAAAGATCATTTAGATTGGTTATCAACATTCTATTGCTTTTCTTTTTTAACTTGACAAGTGTCATTAGTCACTTGTGGAACTGTAGTCTTTCAACTTGGAGGAATTATAATTCCTCCAAGGTTTCAATAACAGACAAATCCTGATCAGATGTTCCTCAGTTTTTTCGCTCATCTTGGTGAGCACACATGTAGTTCGTCCGTTCATGGAGGTATAAAATAATCTTATTTTATACCTCCATGGTCCGTTGTGGTTGTTACCAAAATTGTCTTGAACAAGGGCACATTTCTGAACCAGAAGAGCTATCGACTCCTAACTTCACACAAATGTACCTCAGGGTCATAGGAGATATAATTTTCCATTCTGCCACCAGGGGGCCTAAACTGAATACCTTTAAGGTGCAGTTCCACCTTAACTGTCCTTCGGATCATCACCGAATTTTTATCAAAGACGGGTACTTCTCTAATCATGGACACTGCGGATGCCGTGAAGGAAAGCCAGTTTGCGATAATCGTAGACCTTCACAACATTATCTGCTTTATTGACTGTCCAGAGATACTCCCGTTCGTTGTCAAAGGTGTACATAACGGCGTGTTCCTCTTGTCTGAGGTGGATCACCTCCTCCAGGTCCGCACCTTGCGGTCGTATCACCACTTTTCCGATTAGAAACGGTATGAGGATATTACCAGATCTGTCCAAAGCAGCGACCTTTGAGCCTTTTCCCACGTTCAACCACCTGACGGGCCTATCATCCTTCGCCAGAATGACATTCGATCCTGATATCACCGCCATAGTTTTATCCACCCCATTTTTGTTGAAGGTCACTAAACCAGAAAAACTTTGAGTTTTTGTCCTCTTGGTGAACAACTGAGAACATTCCGTGTTCCTAAAAAGTGCAATTTCTGTGTTTTCTAGACGTGACCCAGCCTTGACGAAAACCTGGAATTGTCCACTTTTGAAAATGTCATTCTGAATCAAATCAGAGGTTGTGCCTTCTTCAATGTGTAAGGTTTTATCTTGCAATATAAAAGTCTCTTTGCCGTAATACTCGCGGTATTTCTCCGTTATTGGCCATAGAAACTGGTAGTAGGGCAGCTCAGTTTCCCTGAACGCCCCCACGTGACAGACAGTGTTGTCCACTGAATGACGTAGATATTGCTTTGCCAAAAGTGCTTCGTCATTTAGCCAATGATCGTCGCTGATATCGATGTGGGCGTGGTCCTCGATCAGGCTCATAATTTCCTCCCGTTTCCTGGTCGATATCTTCACATCGTGCTGTTCTTTACAAATGTTACTGACGTCAGTGATCAGGTCCCGCGAAATCGTCGTCTCCGCCAACGCGGCCTCGTTCTGATCGACGAATTCCCCAATCCTCAGCAGACGGTAATCCGGGTCCTCGCCTGTCCCAGTGACGTCATCGTCTCCATCTTTCACCAGACCAATCAGTTTCTTCATTGCATCGGCGTATCTTCTCTCATCCGTGATGGCTTCTTGCAAAAAATTACCTCGTTCAGTCACATCCGACGCATGCGAGTCCAACTCCTCAACGATACCGTCGCGTTTCTTTTCCAATGCCCTGATCAACTCATTAAATTTCGCCATGACCTCCATCTTTTCCGTTTTCAGTTCCTTTTCCGTCCTCTCATGCTTCATCCTCAAGGCGTCCGTGAACTGATCAAACGTGTTCACGTCATAGTTCGTCGATTTGAACTGTTGGCCTACAATCTCCCTCAGGTATACCTTAGTCTCCGCCGCGTTTAGGAAGTCGTGACTGTCTTTTTCGTGTTCCTCTCTGCAGACGGCACAGTAGGCCCGCCGACACGTTTGGCAGTAGCAGGTCGCTGTTGCGTCGTTGTGTTTGGGACAAAAGAGTTCGTCAGCGGCAGACGGACCATTCTGTACAGGTGGTAACTCGTTCTTGTCTTTGACCTCCTCCAGGAGAAAGATACGGTGGTTTTTCCATCCTTTCCCCTCCGAGAAGTTCTCAGCGTTGTGGGCATCAGCGCACGGTTCGCAGAGGTAGATTGCGCAGTCGCGGCAGACGCATGTCGCAACTTCCGTCGTCTGGTTCGTCTGCTCGCACCGCCGACAAGATGGCGGTTTTATTGCATTGTAAATATCTTTGACCAAATGGAATCGATTGAGGGGCGGTTGATCGGATCTCCCAGGCGCTTCACCGTAGAGAAACGCCCGCTGGCAAACTGGACAATCGGTATCAACAGCGATTTCGTCGACGTCGGCGGGAAGACAATATTTGCATATTTTGTGTTCGCAAGCTTCTGATTGGATAAGCTTGCGGCTGACTCCACATTTCTCGCATGGTTCCTTTTCCCCTTCGTCTTCCTCGGAGACTACCTGACTTTTCGCACTCTGTGGCGCACTTTGTGGCGGAGGCGTAGGCGTCTTTGTCTTCTTGACCTCATCCTTCCTGCGTCTCTGGTTCGTTGCCGCCTTCCGTGGGGCGTCCCGTGGTCGTGGACTCTCCATCACTCTTTCGACTTGCTGTCCGAACGGTCCGGTACTAGAATTATGGGAAGCACGTACGTTACTGTTACTGGCCCTTTTCCTCTGGCCGGAGGTCTTGCCGGTTTTGGCGGACTCTCGATCCCCAGCATTGCCAGATGCTGTTTTTGCATCATCTGCATTTGTTGCATCATCATCAACTTGTGCGTCTCCTCGAGGGCGAGACGCTGTTCCTGAATCATCTGCCGAGGGCTCAGCGACTGCTGTACCGGTATCACCGCGGGAATCACGATTTTCTGCGGGGGCGGCTTGAGTGGACCGAGTGTCACCACTCTCTGCGTTGGCGGCGGTGTCATTTCTCTCCGCGTCTCTGCCGCCACCGACGGTGTCGTTGTCGTTTTTACCTTGCTTACCGTTTTTTGCCCCGGCTCTCGCGTTTTTTCCCGGCTGTGAACTGATTTTGCCAGGCTTGTCACCTCTGTTTTCGCCTGTGTTTTTGTCCCCTGGGCCGTTGGCGCCGTTGTTTGCGTTCGCCCCGTTCGAGGGCTTTCCACCAGTCCGAGACTGGGGCCTCGATCCGTTTTTCTTGACGTTGCTCCCATTCCTGTCTCCTGATTCGACCTCCCCGTTTTTTGACTTCGCGCCGTTCGAGGGCTCTCTACCTCCGTTTTCCCCTGAGATTTTGTCCCCTCGGTCGTTGCCGACCGTACCGTTATTTGCGTTTGTACCGTTCGTGGGGTGTACACCAGTCCGAGACTGGGGCCTCGATCCGTTTTTGTTGATGCCCGACTCTCCGCCGGAACCCCCGTTCTTGCTTGTTGGCTCGAT
>NMRB01000079.1:673255-693612 GCA_002633025.1 Notospermus geniculatus
ACGGAAACACTGACAGATGTTACACCTGGTATGATGAGCACACTACCTTTAAGTTTTGTCCGCCGGGTTTTCAATAAGCCGACCTCTTTGACACTTTCCATTTTAACGCCACAGAATGCCGGATTTTAAAATTCAATGAGCACATCTTACTTGTTGTGACAAAAGAAAGGAGATGATATACGTACCGTGGACAGGCCTAGAATATGTGATTTACAATCATACCGTATCATTATTTGATTTATTTCGTATTGAATAGGCATACATCAGGTTGTTTTAAAGGGTATCAAAAGAGCACTGCTCCGTTTCGACGGTGTCCGCCCACTGGTCTCGCGCAGCCACTGATTACCCTTTGAGTGTGCATCAAACACTATATCATGATCTGCCTTGCGCACGCCCACTTTACAATGTGATCTATCTTTGGAGTGATTTCTGAAGTTCGTCAACATCGTTCTGAAAAATCACTGGATCACGAATGTGCGAAAAAACAAACCGACAAATTTTATAAATCAAATGAATTCGCATCAAAACTGAACAAAATATGCTTGTAAAGCGAGTCGACCTCTATTTTGCTTTGCCATACTCGCCCCCAATAAAAAGTGGTGGTTTGAAATGCAGACCGAGGTTGTATGATTCTGCCTTATCGATTGCGTCCTCCGCACCGCGCTCTGAGAGTGACTGCAACCAAACCTGATTGAACTACAAGACAAGTCGGTCGACACTGACGCCTGAGCACCGTCTCACCCAAAGCAAAGAGTAACGAACGGGTTTTCAACGGATACCGACAAGTAACTTGAAGGTAAGCCTTTTAAAATTTGATCTACATCTTGTGAAATTAAATGAATCGAGAGCCAAGCGCCAAATAATGGCAACATTTTACTCTGGAAGCAATGTCAGCCAGTTTTTCTGTGTACTGTGAAACCGGCATTCCGAGGAGAGATTGGAGAGTTCTGTCCGTAAACTTTGAGGTGGGCGGTGTTATTTTACCTGCGCAACTCTTGACAGCCAAAGTTAAATCTACTCCTCACAGTCGACGTCCTCTGACAACGCTGTGTGACTTGAAATCAGAACTAGGCAAAACTTATCCGAACTTTCTGGGTTTCATTACTTGCTATGAAAAAAATACGGAAATTTCATGTTAGCAGACCATTTTTTCGTCAGTATGAAGCTTATAGGCCTAAAACGCTTTTCCTATTCAGTACCAAAGCGCTCACAATATTTTACTCCATTCTGGGGAACTCAAGGAGCAGCTCATTCAGCGTATCACCTGATTCTTTCGGACCGGTTTGGCAATACAAAGTGGCGACTCGGCCGGGAATCGAACCCGTAAGTCCGATGTTCAACGACTACACTTTCCTCTCATGGCCACCTGTAAAAAAGGGAAGGGAAAAGCTAACGAACCGATATTTATGATAATTAAGTACCGCATGACTTTTCGTGCGTGTCTCTAAATGCATCGTTGACTGCAAATAATTTTCTTTCCACTTCCGGTGCGAGCGACTGCTGTAAATGTCACCGCGGCCAGACCGGAAGTCCATTCCAGCGGTAACTACGTTACACTTTCAACAGACGGGAGTCGGGATTATTCCTCTACTCATATTGTAAAACGTATTTCCTTTAATTTCCTCCTTACTGTATGACCCCCTTGGTGATAAGTGGACGGAATTTTTTCCGTGCTTAGTCAGTTCTGCGTGAGAAATATCGTCGGTCATTGCAGGGTTAATGCACATCATTCGAGTTTGCGAACGATTGTTTTTTAAATCGGTTTCCCTTGAAATTTGGTTCTCACGCCTCGCTGAACAGCCGTCCTGAAAACGATGCGTTCAGGAGCGTTGGGAGTATAAAATACAAAAAAAAATCACCGGTTTGATGGACGCGGGGCGTCAGCGACCAAACAAATAATGCTCGGTGATGCATGATCCCAGAACGGGAGAGAAGAGATATCGGGAGGAAACAGAGATGTCCCTTTGTCGCTGATAAAAAAAGTTCTGCGCTATCATACAGAAGGAGAAGCGGCGCGACGCGGCGGCGAAAAATCGCTTTCCGCTTTCAACGGCGCGTGGAAACAGATAGAATGCGAAATTTTTGTGCGTCGCGTCGCTGTGCTTTCTGGATGAATCAGGGCCTTATATTATTTTGCACAACTTATCAGAGCGCGTCGGCAAGTTGTCATCCTAACCTTATGCAATCAATCGTGTTAACTGTTTCGCCTTTGGCAACAATAAAAAGTAGACATCATCAATTTGAATTTTAGATCAAGAACGAAATTGGAAACAATTGTTTTAACCTCTGGCGTTCATTTAGAGACATCCACAAGCACTCCCATTGGCGATCACAAGATGATCTTACCAAAGAACCGGCGTCTCTCAGGCTCCATTTCCATAGAGTTCACGTTGACACTTTTCACGCGCCACGCTTCACGTTTTCCTTTCGTTCCTCGGAGAAAGCATGTCACAGGACAGGTAATGTGTGTCTCGTGCGCTGAATCGAGGAACGAAAGGAAAAGGTGAAGCGTGGCGCGTGAAAAGTGTCAACGTGAACTCTATGGAAATGGAGCCTCACGTTATTACGTGATTGCATGTTTTTTTGCAAGGATCCTTGGTTTGGTTATCCCCGTCTTACCCTTTAAACCAGCAAGTGCTGTTCTTTCTAGGTGATGAGACGGCCCTCTTAGGCCTAAAGCCTGGTTTATACTTCACCCCGATTCAGTTGATTGTTTCGGCAAACCAGTGCGACCCGAGACCAATGACACAAACGATTACCCATAGCTTTCTAGTTGAGTTGCCCATTGAGAGCCAACTTCGCGCGAAAAATAGTCTCAAGTAGAGCAGCGCCTGTAGAAAGGCCTAGAAATTTAGCCCCTAAATGGATGTATAAAATTGTAAAGTTAAGGCGATGACAGACTGGCGCGTAAGCAACGCGTCGGGAAAGCGTTCAACCAATCATCAGGGAGATGGTAACACACGGACCGAAACACCGACCGAAGAATCTGGTTGGCGGAACGCCTGCACGACGCGTCAAGCACATTCATCAATAGGGGGCCTACTATTGTCATTCATTAGAATGGAACAATGGTAAAATCGACACTGGACGCCACTTCGTGGAGTCAGATTATAAGAAAATGTACTTGGCAGTTTGACCTTTCATACGAAGGACGTGGAACTCACGGGAGAGCCATTTCTCCCTTTACGCCACCCCTCAGTGGTGTATTTACCTCTCCTCAAATTGTTGTAACTTGTACGTTCGTTAATTACCGCCAGATGTGGGGACGATGAATCCACTGGGAGGACAAAAGAACCCATTTACTCTTTTGCTTTTTTCGCCGTCGCTTGGGATGCGTGTTTGCGTTTGATGTCGAATACCACCATTAATGGTACATGTTCTGAGGAGCCGAGTGCTCTATCATGGCTGTAGCAAGTTCACAATATCACCTGGTTTGGTTTTTGTAATGTTTGCTGGCTTCCCCGAGAAAAAACGGACTAGCACTTCTGTCTTTTGGACAGCAAAGACCATGAAAGTACCACTAAATAATGCGTCACTTTTATCAGCGCTTTCTACTGTTATACAGTCTCAAAGTGCTTCACATTATTACCCTGGGCTCTCCAGAAACCTTTCTGGTGAACTCAAGGAGGAGCTCATTCAGTGCATCACTGGATCCTTTCAGACCAGTTGAGAGCACAAAGTGGGGACTCGGCCGGGAATCGAACCAGTCAGCTCGGTCTCATGTTCAACCACTGCGCCATCGCGCGCTCTTTGTGCATTTCAGCTTCGAGTCAGGTTCAATGCATCATTCTGGGAGCGAAAAGACATTTCATGCCAGTATAGTCTTATATCTATTGAACAATAGTCGGCGCTCTTCAAAAAAAGAAGTCCATTGAATTATGGCTGGTTCTATACGTCAGGCTTTCAAATCAACGGGTTCTCGAACGCGAATTATTGGCGTAGTCTTTCCGCCACCGCAGATAATGACTTCATCATGACGTAAACCAAATCATTAGACTGTCTAACGTCGCCAAAGTCGAGCTCCCCTCAACAAGGAGGTGTGATAATAACTCTGTCGGCGCCGGAAGTCACTTGTCGGCGTTCGGAAATTATCCCCCTTGCTCTTTCAGATGTCTCGTTTCGCGAGACATTTTTAGCAACAGAAATCGTTATTTTATTCGTAGCATTGGTTTCTCGGGGCTGTTTCTTTGAAATCAGTTCAATACCTTCGTGATGATCAATCAATGATGTCCTAATATCAATAGGTTACTGGTGACTACCGTCAGTGATCTCCGAAACGAGCACGCAATCTGGCATGCCGTCGCTTTTGGTCCGCGTTTTAGCTTGCTCCACCTTGACCGAGTGGAGTCACATAGCGGCGAAGTGTGGAGAATGTCGAGCACGTTGTTGGAAAAGATACCAAGTTTGGTGTGGTTTACGGCTGCGGTTGAAAAATATACGTAATAAAATAAGCCTTTCTAATAAGAAATGTGTTTACTGTTCCATAGATGCTGCATGCCACAAATATCAGAGTTTTGTAACTTCAATCATGAAGGAATTCTTTTCCTTTAATTAATACCACGCGCCATCGTTGGCGTTAAACAGAATACTTAGAGAATATTTAGTGTTCTATAAAACTCAGCCAGTTAGATATCGATAGACCGGATTAATTACAAATTGCTGGATCGTCCAGGAATGTGATTGATGTACCATTCCGAAGTCCCAATATTGGCGGAATATTACCTCAGTCTGATTTGTGTTTATGATCGATGATGATGATAATTTTGAAGCTGTCATTAGTCTCCTCTGGTTTCCGAGGTGCTGCTTGCTCACATCGCTTTGATTAGGAACTTGTATTTCGTGATACGGGGCGAAGTGGTAGAGCCCTGTCGGTAGGCCAACTTAGGACTCAGTTCGTACTTTCGCGTAAAACGCCATGCGGAACGTAAAATGCTTTGTTTTGGAGCTTGCAAGGCGAAACAGTGCTTTCCATTCTGGTTTTGTATCGGCAAGAAGTATGAATCGGCCTCATACTTCCTCCCCGACCAGTAGATCAATGCGGAATTGTTTTGTATTGAACCAGCGTGGTGGAAAATAACAATGAAGCATGTTTGGTTGTGCATTGTCGGCGAGGAAGTATGAATTAGTCTTAAGAACAATACTACAATCGAGCTATTGTTAGATTACTCAAAGAGCCTATTCTTGTTTCTTTGTTTTGATTTCTTTCGCCGCACTGCGCCGGTTCCAAACAAAGTATTTTCCGTTCCGCATTGCTCGGTGTGAAGTATGAATTGGACCTAATGGCGCTTCTCCACGTGAGGGTTTTCCGGGGCGAGTTGGCTCTCAACTGTCCATATTTATCTACATCGGAGTCGCCCAACTTGCGCGAGAAAACTCTCATGTGGCGGAGCGCCTTACCGCGACGGAGGTAATGTGAGGTTACATTTACTCTTGGCGAAAATGCTCGCCATCAGTCACCATTGGCTGAAATTGCCACCTACAATATCAGAAGACAAAAACCTTGGTCGCAATATCCAGAGAAATGCTGATTTAATGACGCCAATTTCTTCCAGCGACACCATTTAGCCAGTAACACGGCAACATTTACCGATCCTTGATATAATGTTAGCTTTGTCACACCGGCGTTTTTATCTTGCCAGGTCTCGGGAGATTTTACAACGAGTATCCGGTCTGGAGGATCGGCGAAACCGCGAGAAAATGGCGGTAAATTTACGCTTTAGGAAATGAGTAGCTTCTGCAGACGTTATCTTTTGGGAACTATTGGTACAAGACTAAGTGGGGTTATTGTTCTCGGGGGTGTAATGAACGGGACGAACAAATTATCTTGCAACAGCGAGGCGTGATTGGCTGGGCAGCGCTGACTTAATGTCGCGTGGGAGGTGTTGTCCGGTGAAGGCAAATCGCTGTGGTGGAATTTTCAAGGGAGCGACATTCAATCAAGTTCTATCAATGAAGTTCAATCTACATTCGATCAATTCGAGTCAGACTGAACTTTCTTCACCAGGGCGCCACAAAAATTCCCCGTGAAATGACGTATAGAGCTTGTGCAGATGACGTCATCACGGAAAAACCCGCCGTCCTGACGGTCACGTGACGTCACGTTTCCATGACGACACGATGCCGCCATGTTGGTCGTCAAGCGACGACACGTCATGAACACAGCGTCAACACGCAGATCGTGACGTCAAAATGTCATGACGTGACAGTTTTGACGTCGTCGCCAGCCATTTGACGGCCAACATGGCCGCTTCTTTGCAGTCACGTGACCGTTGTGACGTCAGTAAAGAAACTTTATAGGCCACAGAACGGGCATGACGGGAGCAGGCGTTCTCGCTACCAATCAATCCTCTGACCACCATGCGTTACCGAACCACGAAACTTTGATCCGGCAGTTAGCAAGACGCCTGTCAATTAATCAGACATTGATAATTATGACCAGGAACCCGAGTGGCTTAATTAACTTAACTTGTGAAGGGGTATGGAATATGACGCGACCGTGTAAGTTAGAGGGATGATAATCAAAGGGTATCATACCAACGACCGTCACGAACCAAGGATAGACCCTGAAAACTGGAACCGAGCCAGAGAAATCTGTTTTCATTGAAAGTTAACCCTATGACGTGTCGCCTTCTGTTACAAAAAAAGGTAGAATGAAAAAAATCTTTTGGATCTGCCATGGGGAGTGCGTAGGTTTTTGCTTTGAATGTGTGTCCTTCATGAGGCGACGGTCGACGAAACCCGATATCCCGACTTCTGGTCTTGCGACGCATTTCCGGGGAGCATACGACTCCTAAATCGAATACCGTAGTATTTCCGTAGAAACGCGCGAAGAAAGGGGAACACTCTAAGTAATGATTTCAATTATATTAGGCAGATAGCTTTACATCCCGCTATAGAATTAAGGAGGCATATCTACACAGCCTCCATCAGACAGTTGACTGTGTTGATATCACGTTCAGCCTGACACTGACAGCCAATGAATGAAAAAGAACAGACTAATGGCCTTATTTGCTGCAATTACGTGCCATCTTCGTCAGCGCTCCCGGCACGAGAGGAGGAAAACTTTAGATGAAGTTGAGAGATAGTCGATGATCGGCTCCAATCAGTTGATTACCCCCGGAATTACCTTTTCAACTTCGACACTGACATGATAATCGGCCGATGCTTTTAAACCATGTATCCATTGAGTTGATTTATGTACCATTTGACTGTCTCGGGTGACGAGATTTCAACAACATACGGGGGCGGACTGTCGCCGGAAAGGACAATTTAGAGTCGGCGAAGAGAGGTTAAAAAAAGTAGACGTTCTTCATCATGATGCAGTCGCCAGGACGATCTCAAAGCGCAGCTTGAGAAAGACGTTGAGCGGCGCTGCAGTCGGCAGGACGATCTCGATCAAGTCGCAGCAAAGACAGACTTTGGGCGTCGCTGCAGTCCGTCGTCAGGATCGGCGTTCGTTCGATGCATCCTCGTGTGACAACCATGATCAATATCTTTCCATCTTTTCTTGCAGATGCAGAGCCTGGTATCTCTCTTCCTCGCCCTCGGTATAGCCTTGGGTCTAACAGCCGCAACGAGCGATTACGAGCACTTGTTCACTGAAATAGACGCCTGCAAAAAGCCAAGCGACAGAACAATGTGCGGCAGGTGTGAGGAACTCCAGCTTGGTCTGACTGAGCAAGACTGCTGCACAACTGAGGTCGGCTACAACGTTTGTGACTATTGCGTGACAGACGTGGAGGACTGCATCGCCATCCGGAACGAGTTTTACTCCGGTATAGTGCAGAAACGACAGGAAAAGAAGAAGAGATATGGCCGACTGTTTTTCAACAAGAAATCCAGCAGTGACGACATGAGGAAACGTTATGGAACCCTGTTTCTTGGCAGGCATGGAAGGTCCGCGGAGGCCAAGCGGGAGGTGAAGAAATCATCATAGAGGACACAACGATTGTAAAAGTGTAGAATATGAGCAAAGTTAGGTCGATGTACAGACAGACATTTAGTCCAGGCTTTCTTCTCGATCAACTGTTGAATAGATCGATGAACAGACAGACAGACATTTAATCCAGGCTCCTCTCGAACAAGGGTTAAATAGATCGATGTACAGACAGACATTTAGTCCAGGTTTCTTCTCGATCAACTGTTGAATAGATCGATAAACAGACAGACATTTAATCCAGGCTCCTCTCGAACAAGGGCTAAATAGATCGATGTACAGACAGACATAGTCAACGTTTCTTTTTGAATCTAGATCGGTGACGGGAGTTTAGCCCTCCTTTAGCAACCAATTGCTTGCAGAACTGTTTCAAGTTGGGAGAAAGTCTGACAACACACGTGTCCACGGACATTAGAGAGTTTTCGCAAAGCCCCCGAAACGCCAACGCGAACGCCAATCCCATTATAGAGTTTTCGCAAAGCGCCCGAAACGCCAACGCGAACGTGTATCCTTTTGTTGGGTGCTCTCTGCATGGCATCGAACAATGGGTGTGGCGTTGGCGTTTCGGGGGCCTTGCGAAAACTCCCTATTGTTCGATGCCGCGAAGAAGGCACCGAACAAAAGAATAGACGTTCGCAGTGGCGTTTCGGGGGCTTTGCAAAAACTCCCTAATGCCCCGTCGCTGTACCCGGCAATACACTTGCCCTGTCTGCCTGACAACACGTGTACAGGTCTTAATTACCGGCGTGATTTGTCAGTTGGGGTGAGGGACGGGGAGGCTTTCTTCCGTGAGCGGCCGTGTATTATCGGCAAAGGGTTATTCAGATCTTCTGGAACCCTCACAAACCCGTCGAACCACATACTTCATCACGAAAGATGATGATCAGTTAGATGTTAGCCTGTCCCGTAGTCTCTTCACGCAGACGACTTCTGGAGTGGAATGTCTTCTCGGCCATTCTCGGCCGCGTTTAAATATTCAACTTCCCGTTCATCCATGATTCAATTATTCTCTTGCTTGATATTGTATTCAATAGATCAAAATAAAAGAAATAAACGATTTAAACAAGTTGTATGTTCTCACCATTGTTCTCTTCGTGTGATGGTGGCGAAAGCAGGAAAGTACCCACATACCGTATTGCCGCACACTGGAGCTATCTGCTGAGCAAAAAGTCATTCGAGACCGTTTGCTCAGCAGATAGCTCGCGTGTGCGCGTATTTTTCGGTAAGTTTTCTGCCTTGCGAGGCAGAAAACTCACCGAAAATATGCGCACACGCAGATAGCTCCAGTGTGCGGCAGGCTTTAGGGGAGCTCTGGCTTACCATCGGTGCTGCCGTCTACACCAGGCCGCTCACCGTTCGGAAGACTTGCGTACTACTGACGCTACCCCGACGACGGTTTTCGGATGGGGAAACTGGCACTCTCGGTCCGGATGAATCAGACGCAGGTGTGACCAGTGTTGTCTACTGAGCGCCAAAGAGGCTCGGACAATCGATCAAACCAAGGTAGGCTCGCGGACTATATGTCGTCCTCTAACTGTCGTTGGCAACGACAGTCAGATACGACATAGTCCGCGTTTTGTAACCGGGCGTAACCCCTGACAGATTGGTGTGATAGGAAAGAATATCACCAGGAAAATTTGTCCTTGGATTGGTTTCTACAGCCATGCAGTTTGAAGTTAATCCGTCATGGAACAAAGCGCGGACATACAGGGGACATTCTTTACTGCTACACCGGCTCAATGATCCCTGATGTAAGCGACGCTCTAGTGGCAAAATACCTTCATTTTGACAGGGAATTAAACTGTCATCTCACTGAAATATTAATGCACTCACTTCCGCTTTACAAAAACGGCTCTCGGAAGTAAACAGTGCACACGTGTCCATGGTCTAAAAATATTTATTAGCGTGACGTCATCAGAACGAACGAACGAATTTCCGACTTTTGCCGAGCTGTCCTTCGACGTTGACACTCCACGATAAAGCTAGTCTGTAAGATTTCACAAATCGCGGGAAGTCTTCACAATTTCCTAATTTTTTCGCTGCAAAACCTGAAATAACTCATAGTTTAGGTTGAATTGCGGACAAGGAGTGCTAGGAATAGAAAATGATTCATAGCCTCTTCATTATCAATAACTCAGGGTATATAACTGATGTTGATTTAGGCCGATTTGATGAGTTTGTTAACGGACACGCTCGCTGCCGCCTGCCCAGCTCAGCTGTCAGTCACACACACGTCATCCATGCATTGCACTCATGCACTGTTGCATTGCATCCATGCATCATGCATCGGTGTGCATGGCTGGCTGTGTACTGCAGCAGCAGGCCCATGCTCCCAAATGTCTTTCATGTCTGGATGTGGCGGCCTACCTACCTTTCCATATGAACTAGGATACATGCCCATGCCCGGGCCATGGACTGCTCTGAAGACAAATCTTCTTGGTTGTTGACGTTGTTAGACTTGAACTTATAACTTGAAGTGAAGCTCTCTTCCTAATCACCACTGCACAGTACAGTAGCTAGCTAGCGAGCTAGGTTCTATCGGCTGAAGTTTTTCCTTTCTTTTTCAGAGATGTCTTCCTGGAAAAGCACTGGAAAAGTGTGATTCATCGGTCAATATGTGACTACTTCTTTGAGGCCCAGGCTAAGGTAGGCGTAGAGTATTATTATGATACAAATCTTTTGTGATATTTCATAGATCAGACTAACACTACAGTGTGCAATTGTGTAGATTTATTCTATTTTCTGTTATATTGTTAATCCAGTTACATTATTTTGCAGTCCACCACATCTGATGATGTTCCTCCTGTCATTTCAACACCCCATCACTACCTGATCAACATCCACAGGAATGCCATGTACTTCATTGCTGTGGTCACAACAGAAGGTTAGTGTTTTGATCTTGGGTTTTCTCACCTCTTTTTGATTATGACTGATTTGATGTGTTGTGTATCTTTTCGAAAAATCACAAACTTTTCAGGACCATTTTTAGATGCACGAACCATGCAGCCTCAAGCAGCCCTGATGAAACACTGGATTCAAATTAAAGCTACTCTTGAGTCAAGGCTGGTTACCAATTCCAGCTCTGTGTGATGGCAAATTCTTGCCCCTGTCAATTTCATAAGATGCGACCTGATTTTGTTGATAATTTTTACAGTGCCACCACTATTTGTGATCGAGTTTCTTCATCGAGTTGTCGATATTCTAGAAGATTACTTCGATGATGCTACTGAGTCACAGATCAAGGAGAACTATGTCATTGTTTATGAGGTTTGTCCAAGACGTTTTGTTTCATTTCTTATTCCAATTTGGACCTCTTACCATCTGGCGACTTGTCAGAAACCAAATCACTACACCATTATGACTCTAACATCCGTAACACTCTGCATTGCAGCTTTTGGATGAGATGCTGGATAATGGGTTCCCCCTAGCGACGGAGTCGAACATTCTAAAAGAACTCATCAAGCCGCCAAACATACTGCGAACAATCGCCAACACAGTCACAGGGAAATCTACCAAGTGAGTAACCCTCGTAGCAGGGGTTATCAATGGAGTTGCATTATTACCGCAGGATAGCTGGGCTATTGCTGGGCTTGTCACTTGGGTTGAGTTAACACTGTAGGTCCAGCAGCCCTCTCAGTCTCGGTTACTTAAATTCTGTACTGCTATGACAGTCAAAAAATTGATGGTGGAAATGCCTTTGTTAGAACTGGCCTTCAGCCTCCTCTTATTGAGGGGCTCAGGTCGAATAATTCCCTGCTACAATAAAGATAACTTCAGATCATCGTCATTTTAACCGTAATTCCCTTCTACTATAGTGTAAGCGCAACACTGCCAACTGGACAACTGTCTAATGTCCCGTGGAGGCGGACAGGGGTGAAATATACCAACAATGAGGCGTATTTTGATGTTATAGAAGAGATTGATGCCATCATAGACAAGTCTGGTTCGACAGTCTGTGGAGAGATACAAGGCTATGTAAGTTGCAGGCATTGTTCAGACTTTGAAAAAGACTTTCGTAATTGATTAGAGTGGAACTTCCCATAGTAGATCCCTCTGCCAGGAGGAAGACTTTAAAATGTAGCAGGTCACAGGCGGCAAATCATGGCCTGCTGTTGAAGCCTTTCCCCCCACCCACGTGTTTTGCTCATGACATACTGGTATGCTATTGGCAGTGGTGATGGATGCACAGGAAATATCTGGCGCTAATCGGTCTCGTTTGATTCCATTCATGATTTCTGGCAATAACTTTCCAGTTTCTGATTTACAGATCGACTGCCTGATCAAATTAAGTGGAATGCCTGATTTAACCCTTTCCTTCCTGAACCCACGACTCCTAGACGATGTCAGTTTTCACCCCTGTGTGAGGTTCAAACGCTGGGAGGTACGTTGTCACCCGATGATATTTTGCTAAGATTTTGGATTTTTTCATCCTTAGGTGGACTGCCTTATAAAACTGAGCGGTATGCCCGATCTTTCACTGACGTTCCAGAACCCCCGAGTCCTGGATGACGTCAGCTTTCATCCTTGTGTGAGGTTCAAGCGATGGGAGGTAGGATCATTTCAATACCACGATGTCATTCCTTCACCTTCTCCGTTCACTCCTGTTCCAACTGTGTAAAAATCCACAGGGTTTATTGTCCCAAATTCCCTGAAGCACACACATTCACCCTGTGTATATAGCCCAACCTGATATAGGCCTACATGTACATTGTATTATAGGCCAAGCTGGACATGATGCCACTAGGACAATAGAGTCCGACAAAGCACTATTCCTTGGCACCAAACTCTGCAATATTGATTAAACCCGACTAAAGCTTGCAGTACATACGCAAGGCAGCTTCTTCTTCTGGTTTGCAAGAAAGTGCCTGCCTGAAGAAGACCCCGGTTGGGGTCGAAAATTTGCAAAAAACGCTGGAGGACGACCTCTGCTTTTATATCAGCTTTTTCTTGCAGCATGAAACTNTCTTTCGCTGACGTTCCAGAACCCGCGAGTCCTGGATGACGTCAGCTTTCATCCTTGTGTGAGGTTCAAGCGTTGGGAGGTAGGATCATTTCAATACCACGATGTCATTCCTTCACCTTCTCCGTTCACTCCTGTTCCAACTGTGTAAAAATCCACAGGGTTGATTGTCCCAAATTCCCTGAAGCACACACATTCACCCTGTGTATATAGCCCAACCTGATATAGGCCTACATGTACATTGTATTATAGGCCAAGCTGGACATGATGCCACTAGGACAATAGAGTCCGACAAAGCACTATTCCTTGGCACCAAACTCTGCAATATTGATTAAACCCGACTAAAGCTTGCAGTACATACGCAAGGCAGTTCTTCTTCTGGTTTGCAAGAAAGTGCCTGCCTGAAGAAGACCCCGGTTGGGGTCGAAAATTTGCAAAAAAACGCTGGAGGACGACCTCTGCTTTTATATCAGCTTTTTCTTGCAGCATGAAACTTTGCACCGTGTACAGTGAAAAGCGAGAGTCTTGCTTACCACCACAAATGAGGTGTAAATTATGCTTGATTGGAGCATGAAGTGTGCGCAAGAAGGAATCCGCTCATTCTTGCCATTGAAAACAGCCGCATATAGGGCAATTTTGTTGCGTTCCACAAAATTGCTTTCATTGAGCCTGTGAACGGTGGGCTGAATGGAGATTGCACAGTTCACTCACCTACACCCAGCGAATCCCACTGATTTCTCTTTACAGAATGAACGAATACTATCATTTGTTCCGCCAGATGGAAATTTCCGGCTGATATCCTATCATATAGGCTCTCAGAAGTGAGTATGAATGACTCTCGACATCCACCGCGTGTGAGGTGTCTTGTGTGAGTTGGCACTCATGGGCAACTCAACTGTAGAAAACTGGGGGGGGGGGTTGTCGTTTGTGTCACAGGTCAAGGCATACCCGGTACTCCGCAAGGAAACCAACCATGGTGAATTGCCCATTGAGAGTCAGCTAGCACAAGAAAGCTCTCATGTGTAGCCTTTATTCTCTTTCTTTGTGAATGACAAGTATTAATCAGTGAGATATATTGACCGTAGTTTGTCATGTCCTTGTGAAAAGGCACATTTTAGACTTCGATCTGCTGAATTACGCATTTTGAGAGGTTTGGAAGTGGATGGCTGAATGTGAAGTTTGTGTATCTCAGAAGGTTTCACTTTTTCTCCAAGATTCATGTCGGTCTCTTCTCCTTTCAGCTTGGTAGCCATTCCGGTATATCTTCGACATAACATCACGTTCCGAGATGGCAGTTCAGGCCGACTTGATATAACCGTCGGGCCAAAACAGACAATGGGTAAAACTGTAAGTTGTTATGTCTTTCACTTAGTTCAATTGTAGCCCACAACTTTCGGCCCATTTTCTTCCACCTGGCTTCATTGCTGCCGTAAAATACTGGCCAGTTTCTTGTGTATTCGTCACAGTTCAGATGAATGCACAGTTGAACTGTGCGTCTTAAAGAATAAAGTAACAAAGTTGTTATGCCAAGGTATTTTTTCAATATTCGTACATCACAGAACTATATCATATGTACATGTACATGTATATTGCTGTATTTACACTTGTCTACTTAGTACCATTTGAACAGAACTATGGAATATGTAAAGCGTTCTTTGTCCATTGGATTCTGGCACCCTCAAAGACCTGAATGTGGTCTGTGGTCCAAGACATATGAAGCATGTCATTTCCAGTCAGCCAACTGCAGTAACTTTGACCAAAGTACTTACACTGTTTCGCCTTAACCCTATAATGCATCAAAGGTTGCATGGCCCATGCATAAGGTAGTGCCATCTATTGTTCTCTAATCGAATTAAGAAGAGGTTCCCTCAGTTTGCTTGGCATGTGTACTCCGTTAGATTTTTCTAGGCTCACAACATTGGGTTAACGTCAAATGCACCCATTTGCAGCAAAAGGGTTAGAGTACTGTAGTCCAGCTAATGACAAAACATAATATCGCATATGTCACATATATATCACAAAATATATTATCCTGAGTTGATTGTGTGTAGAATTGCAGCCAGTGTTCCCTAATAGTTAGGTGAGACATACAGCTTGACCTGCCCCTTGTCATCCGTGACGATCAAGTCTCCGTCGTAATCGGCCTTCACCATCAGGGGATGTGTCACTTTATCTTTCGCCGTCAACAACACGACGGGGAGCTCCCTGTCAATGATTGGATGATCGTTGACGTCATCTTTTAGGGAGTACGCCGTGATGTTGTTCTTGTCCCAATTTGCCAACACGAGTTTGTTGACCCCGAAAAACGTTATCCCACGGGCTCCACGTATCTTTGTGGACGGTTTTAGAGCTTGCTGTCCATCTTTAAAGATGTAGATCTCTGAATTCCCGTCCTGTATTGCAAGGTGTCCCTCCCGGTTTACCGCCAGGTATGACCACCATTCCGTCCCCACGTAGTAGTTCTCCGCATGTTCAAGATGAAATTCTGTTTCACCGTTATACTTCTCCTCAATGTAGATTTGATAGTGCACAACTTTTGTTTTAAATCCGATGTAAATCTGATCCTGGTAGCTCACCATGCAGTGTGGTATCGCATCCAACGGAATTGCATCAATCGGGTTCAATTTGTCATCGAAGACGAGAACCTGGCCTCTCTTTGGTGCCCCCTTTACACTGGGAGTGGTATCGCATACTAAAGTGTAGCCCTCGTAGACTGCAATCCCAGCAGGGCAGACCAAGGTCTCATTCTTCTCCTTCGCACCGTTGTGGTACATGTACTGAAACCGAAGCTGCTTCAACCCACCTGCATTCACACATTGGTACTTGTGTATACTCTTTCCCTTTGGGTCCAAAAAAACCACATCATTATTCAGAAAGACATCGAACGTATGTGAAACCGAAGATGCAACCATCAGCTTATTAGAACATGTCAATTTCAGTTCCTTAGGCAGCGGGAAATCCTGCCGGGCGGTTTTATGGAGGTCAAACGGGATTGTTTGTGGAAGTTCCTTCGAGGATTTGAAAATTGATTGCAGTTCTCCAAAGTCCAACCCGTAATGATGCACGACGGGAGTTTTCTGACGCATGAGATCCTCGACTTTGCGTTCATTTGTCAGAATGTCCTGATTTGAGCCGAGGAAATGTGCAAGAACAAGTAGATCCTGATCAACGTAGTCCGGTCGAGAGACAACATTGTTGAGCACGCTGTTCATCGTTTTAATTTTCTCTAGGTAGCTACGGACCCGAGTTTCCTCGATTTCAAATTTCCCGTTTATCTCATTGAACCTGGCATTGATCCCGTTTTTGTAGTTATCAAGCAACGTAATGTATCCTTCCTTTAGCCTTTCGATTTCCTCATTCAGTGCCGCGATGACGTCATCTTGGACCTTGGATTCCTGCAGTTCGCGCATCCTCAGCCTCACTTTCATTTCAATGGCCTTACTGTTGTTTAAGACCTCGCGCATCACACTAGCGTCACGCGTGACTTTGGCAATCGGTTCGACGCGATGCTCATGATGAATCTGATTCAGACAGACTGCGCAGATCGCCCGCTGGCACTTCTCGTTCAGACAAAAATGGGTGTATCTTTTCTGTGGGTGTCTCAGGCAAGTCACCATCTCTTCCTGCATGTCGATGATGTACTCGTGCGCTGGCACCAGGCGATGCTCCTTCAGGTTCTCAGGCGTCAAATGTTCGTGACTGCAACTCGAACACAGGAATTTATTGCAACCCATGCAGAAGAATTCCGCAGGTGTCCCATCCAAATCAAGAGATAAATCAGACATTTCCCCAGTGTTCTGGACCGTACTCGTATCAGACTGTTGTCCTTCCGTAGCCTCACTTACTTTTCTAGACGTTGCCTGATCCCCACCCTCACTCACAAGGGATTCCTCCTTTTCCGATCCTGTGGCTGGAGCATCTTCTGGTGTTTGTGACTTGGGTGGTGTTTGAGCTTTATCTGGCTCAGTCTCAGCTTCTGGTTCTGGTTCAGTCGTAGCTTCAGGTTCTGGCTCAGTCGTAGCCTCTGGTTCTGGCTCAGGCTCAGGTTCCGGCGAGGCTGGTTTCGCCTCTTTCCCTTTGACATCTTTAGCAGCTGCTCCCTTCCCCCGTGGTGTGGCTGCACCTTTTTTCTTTGCACCACCCACTGGTGCTTTACCACCCTTCTTTGCAGGACCTTTTGCAGTTCCTGGACCTTTGGCATTGTCCGATCCCTTTGCCACATTGTCTGATCCTTTTTTAGCTGGAGGTGAGTCAGCCTTCTTTGCTGGAGGCGACTCGGCCTTCTTTCCCTGGGGAGAAGTTTTGACACCATTTGAGTCCTTCTTCTGGGGCTGTTTGTTTGCAGGTTTTGCAGGGGCTCGCTTCATATCGTCATCACACTTATGCCCCTTCTTCTTCTCAGCCTCCTTTTCTGCCTCAGCTGCTGCAACCTCAGCTGCCACAGCCTCAGCTTCCTTTATCTCGATGCATCGCTGACATGGATGTTTATGCCCTGTTATAAACCGAGCCAGAAGTGGAATGTTATGAAAATCGTCCTCAAAGATAGACAGAGTTGAGTTCGGCACGAGAAAACTCTGATCACACGCTGGACAGAACGCTTTTGTGTACATCTCTCGCTTCCCCTCTGGTAATTCCCCGACCTCTGTCAGGAAGATTTCTTCAGAACTGCGATGAGTTGATTCGCCATTCATCATGGCGTCGTTCTCTCTCGCTGTCCGTGGCGTACGTGCGGTTGTGTTCGTTCCCGTTCTCACCCCTTCTAGACATCGTATACACATCAAGTGAGAACATGGTAGGAACTTCAGCCGGTCTGGCTTCCCGGATTCGTTCCCGCATTGGCAACATCTGGAGATAAGCCGCATGAAATTATCGTCCATCTCGAGTCGGTCGCCCATCATGGCCATCTTGGATGCTTAGTCCACCTCTGCTTCGTGAAGTTGGTCTGGGAAAGTGTCTTTCATACCATGCTGTTGGAAGAGAACAAACGGTATTCAATTTACAAGTCAAAACCTTGAAAGATTAGAGAGCTTTCACAAGCGTCCGGTTAGGCCCAACGACGACATTTATCTATTGTTCGGATAGACTCGCACAATAGATAAACGTTGTCGTAGGGCCTAACCGGGCGGTTGCGAAAAATCTCTAATAACCTACGTGGTACAACTCCTTTTAGTTTCCCCTCTCCACCCAGTGATACCTTGGGTGATAAACATGATAAACATGCATTAACTGAGCACTCAATGCAGAGTGCATTGATTATTCACTAATGGAATAGAAGTAGGCCTAAAATACAAAATGGTGCTCACTTCCTCATGATAAAGATTTTCACCTGCCACTTTCTCTTCGGTGTTAAATAACTTGAACTCACAGTACGAATTATGCTGCATAAAAGCCACACATACAAGGCCTAGAGATAGGCCTAACTCAGTACAACAACACAAGTCCTGCCTTGGGGGAGTTTAGGGAAATTTTTTGGTCATAATCCAAGATTTGGCATCAGATCAGAAACGTTTGAGTTGATAAAGATAAAGTGCCCTGAGCCGGTTCACCTTCACTTTAGTGCCTACATATTTTCATCAAAGGTTGTTTTCATTTCCATTTTTGCATTCTAAAGGAATTTGTGACGAGTAAATTTTTCACGATGTGAATTAGCATAATTCATGTTCATCCAGGCAGAAAAACAGGGATATTTAACCCCTTCGCACCTGCAGGGTTGTTAACGAACACCGTCTCAAGGGCCTGCACCCAGAACGAGCTGGTTGGCATTGGTAGCTCAGGGGTTAAAGAAATATACATATTATTTATGACACTTCATAAACCTATATTTGTTTGACATGGTTGAATAGAACTAAGATCTTGGACACTTCATCCCACCTCTGAAGGTGAGACTATTTTAACTGAGAATTACCCAAACATGCCAGAAAGTCATGAAATGTACGGTAGTGCTCCTCGGCAATAATCACGAAACGAAACTTACCTGAAATTTTGCAAGAACTTCGCACACCATGTCCTATCAGTTAGAGATTAGCCTGTTTACTGTTGTCAAGCATGTTAAAGACCAGGCACTCATCATACAAGGAAAAGCCAGGTCAAGCGTTAACCCCCTCCAACACACATATCTATATAATAGAGAGTTCCGAAGCTCGTCATGCATGAATGATTGGTCACGGATCACTACACTTCGGTGTGAAGTATGGTGCAGTTGATCACGTTGTAATGAAAAGATTTCTCAGTGGATTTTCTTGTATTGATTGAAGATTATAGAGTGTTTCGAATCAATCATGCATCTGATTTCATGAATCGCCAAAGGGGTGGCATGATTTCTATGCCTTGGTTTTTCCTGATGTGATCACAACGAACAAGAACTGTCAAAATCTTGATTGGAGCTGTTAAAGCGATTGGGAAAACATGCTTTAAGGCACCTATCGGAATCCACGGGAGAGTTTTCTCGCAGAAGTTGGCTCACAATGGGCAATTCGCCATTGTTTGTTTCCTCTCGGCTTACACTGAGACCAATGACACAAACAAATGCACGCAGTTGAGTTGCCCATTGAGAGCCACCTTGCGCAAGGAAACTCTCCTGTGGATGGGCACCTTTAGGAATAAATGGAAACACTACACCATGGCTGTGAAATTATTGCAGATTTCATATGATTAATATCCAATACACAGATATGAAATGCAAATAAAGGCTATTTCCTCACTTTGAATAGACTTTTATTCAAGTTGATGGACAAATAATGAAGTTTTATTGGTGTGTGTTGTGGGAAAAGCAAGTGCAGGCAATCTGACTCCACCTCTTTGATATTGAGGTCTGTGCTATTATGGATTATGGGGCAAGTTTTAGATCCTACTACTGCCGTGGTACTACCTTCATTTCTGTTGTCATGTTTTCCATATTTTTTCATTCCAGGTTGAAAAAGTTGTTGTAGAGATTCCATTCCCTAAAGCTGTGTTGAATGTGACCTTGACCCCAAATCAGGGAAAGTACTCATTTGACCCCGTCACCAAGGTCATGAGTTGGGACATCGGAAAGATTGATACTGCAAAACTGCCAAATATCCGAGGCTCGGTAAGTGGACTAACTAATAATTTTGGTGTTTCAAAACCCTATCTCAGTAGGATACCATGGCTAGGCCCTCAGTGGACTGACCGGCGGTTTTGGTGTATTTTCAAAGCCCTATCTCAGTAGGATACCGAGGTCAGGTCCTCAGTTAACTGTAGTTTAGTGTGAGACTATGTGGCAAGCTGCAGTGCATCCAAATCTCAAAGTCCAAGTCCATGTTGATGGTTTAGAAAGATACAGATACTGGCCAAATTTGACAAGCCGCATGGATGACCAACACTTTGTTTCTTTTCCAGATTAGTCTTCAGAGCGGCCTGCCGGTACCCGAGTCAAACCCCACGATATCAGTAAGTTCTTGTTCGTCTTCTTACGATCAAAGTATGTTCTACAGACTTTAC
>NMRB01000079.1:698378-708920 GCA_002633025.1 Notospermus geniculatus
GGGGGGCGTACGTCCCTTCCGCCCCCCTCTGGATCCGTGCCTGCACACCTGTCCATCACAAACCGTGCAGCACCTGCAAGAAACGTTCAGTGAATCCCTTGTAAATTGTCCTCGCTATCATCATTTTCAACTGGTTCGGCAATCTGATCTAAATATCGTTCCGCCCCAGGCAGTAGCTCTAAATGTTTTGACACCTGAAGTTGCTTCATATGTGAACCAGATTCTAACACTTCTTTTGTTACCAATGACCGACAGAACTCAATGTTTGAGATGATGCCCTCACAGTTCCAATTACGCTGTAGTAACGCATGTTCTAACGTGAAATGTCCAAGTCGTATCCGCTGGAGTTTTGAGCATACGGCAGATGATTTCAACTGCAGTCCAATCTCGTGAATAATTTCCATAAAATATCGACAATTTTCTCCAATTGAATGGATTTCTGAAATTCAAAGAAAGACATATCTTACAAGTCGTGCATGTGACTGTCAGTTGGTCATTTTCCTTCACAATAATCATGGTTTTCTTTCCCATTACAACCCACCGAATCACTGTGCATAGATCAACTTGGGGTATCGTCCAGTCTACTGACTGAAGTTGTGTCCTTAGTAATCACCATCAAAAACCTGACTTACCCAGAGTAAAATGTGGTGGTTGAAATTCGATACACTTGATACCATAGATAATAGGAATGCTTGCATCCTTCGGACGAATGATCCCCTTCTTGGCCATTTCATATGCTTCCTGCGATTGTAAATCCACACCGGATTGGCTGCAACCAAGAGAAGTTTCCTGGTATATTCATCTACACTAAGAATGCAGGGACCTTTCTCACAAGGCCTTTGTAATTGAACGTGACCGTGAACTATTGTTCATTTGTTGGCAAACTATTGTTCACTTTCTAACAAAAGGTTTGTGCACTTGTAAAGTTACGGAGGCCCATACTTACTTGAACATAAATTTCTGATGATTTGCTTGGATGGCTGCTACAACTCGGTCTAACTGACCTTGTTTCACATGATCTGAAAATGTTGACATTGTTTTTAGATGAAAATACAGGTACAACTCGGTCTAACTGACCTTGTTTCACATGATCTGAAAATGTTGACATTGTTTTTAGATGAAAATACATGTACAGGATTGGTGTCAGTTCAGAGCGTGGTCTATAGACAACGGCCAGCGATATTGTGCGCCTACCCATCTCATATTGCAGGCTGTGTCAGCTGCTCAAATGCAAATTAGTGACACCATGTAAAGCAACATTGCACCCCCTGAAGTCTGACCCCCTTTATCAACAAACTCCTGCAGTTCATATACCGGTACTGAAAATACTACTGTTACTCGAACAACTGGAACAAATTGGAAGTAATTCTTACGCCAAGTTGTCTTTTCTATGAGATAACTGTTTGGGGTGAAGTCCTGTGTTGCCATACCCAACTGGCCCTGGACATGATGGACCTGAAATGAGTCAAGAACAGAAAAAATATGAGTCTTTCCAATGTACATGTAGATGGCATTTGGCTGTCTGGGCACTCCCATCATTGGAGATCACTTTTCCTGTCCAACAGCATGCTGTCAGCACTCCGACAGCAGTCCTACACATTCTCAAAATAGCTTCAGCACTTGTGAGTGTCGAATTTGAAAAAGCCTCACCCTGATCATGTCAGCCTGTCTGACATGCTTCAGTTTCCATGCTTCTTCACCAATGCCACATACTGCAAGAAAGATCAGACATACCGGTAGGACTATATGTTCATAGGAATGACAGAGATAATGCTGTTGCTACATGTAACCAAAAATTCATAGATGTAACTCAACTCGTGTCTGTTTTCCCATTTGAAACCACTTCCATGTGGGATTTGATGTGAAAACTTTCCACATCATGTTTTCATCATTATCATCATCATTGGCGTCATGGCCCTCGAGGGTCTTTGTTTTGATGCTGTTTGTGAAAATCTCACACACTA
The DNA here is from genome assembly GCA_002633025.1 of Notospermus geniculatus. Taxonomy (NCBI): domain Eukaryota; kingdom Metazoa; phylum Nemertea; class Pilidiophora; order Heteronemertea; family Lineidae; genus Notospermus; species Notospermus geniculatus. The sequence continues at coordinate 700,343 of NMRB01000079.1, forward strand.
TAAGCTATTTGTCTCTTCATAATCAGACTTACCAATTAATCCAGATGAAAACCGATTTAAACGGAGTCCATAGTTAAATCTGATGTCCTCTGGGAGGTATCGAGGGCCAACCACTGCAAATACAAGAAGCAGTATACCAGTAGTATCAAACAAAGGTCTCATCAGTAATCAAGAATTAACAGCAATGTTTCCAAGTTTGGTTGCCCATCTTGCCTGACCAGTTAGAGCAGGTGAAATCTGTTAGCCAATGAAAAAGCTTCATAAGGCAACTGGTGTCTTGACTGACTGACAGGCATCAATCAAAGCTAAGTGGAGTTTGTATGTTGTTTTGATGTTTACCAAGTGGATGGTCAGCCAAATCAGGTACAGCGGTCACAATGGGTAAGTTAGTCCCAAGATTTTTTTCCTCCAGCTTTACCATTTGACGCATTGGACGATCTGGTAGGGCATTCAAATCTGAAATATCAGAGAAAACCAATGCTACAATTTTAGCAATTATGAAAGATAGGGGCCTGCCACCTACATCTCTTCTTGAAATTCAAAAATAGCTTCGTCACACACTAGGCCCTACACAAAATAAAAATTCAAATTCATCAAAGTTTATTGGTTTTTTAAAAAATACACATATTTTAATCAGCGGAGGTACAATAAACTAGTGTCCAGCATACCGGTATGCCATGGCTGGGACATTTTGTTGTGGGGGGGGGGGAGAGGGTGTCATAGACATAGGGCCTATGCCGATATGGTACTGAGCACGACTCTGAAGTGAAGTGCTCACGTGCTGCTGTAGTGTAGGCCCTAAGCTGCAGCATACTCGCATGCCCGGCCCGGCTCTGCGGGGGTGGGTGCCAGGCTAGGTGGGCATGTATGTGGGGGCCCGGCCGGACAGGCGGGAGTTCTTACCAGCAGCCACTTTTATAGGGATTGTGGCCTTTATCTGACTCATGGATGACCCAGGGGGCTTGTAGATACAGAATATCCCACTCAGCGCCCTAAAGGCTGATGGGGCGTAGCTCCTCGCTGTCATTTTTAGTAGCAAGTGAGGAATTTAGAATGTTTCATGGTTTCTGCTAGCTGCTGAGCTACACCAAGAAAGTACCAAAACCTACTGCAAAACGACGCGAATGANCACGCTGATTGGTCAATAACTGACACGTGAGGGCCACCATGATGATAACATCATGACATGTGCTAATCTTTTGGAATTAATCATCGATTTTTTGCGATCGCGAGAACGATCGGTAGTCAATATTTTATCGATTTGAATCACTTCATAACGCCTCCCACGTAGCTAGTTAGTTTTGGCACATCTGGCTTTTGGAAGTTGCTTTTATTGGCCATTGTTTACAAAAAATGCAGGCCATGCACAGGGCGATGCATTGTGAATGTACTGCGGGGGCGCTGATGGTTGGGCCTTTTCCGCTTCGCTGATTTTATGCTGATTAGCCATGTGCTAGGTGCGATAAGGCCTATGTCATTGCAACCCAGCCAATTTTGGCAAAAGGCCAATTAATTCAAAGTTAATCTTCCACTATTCTTGCAGATGCAGTTTGTGGTATAAAAAAGATGGACCCATCATACTGGGTGACTGATGAACCAAAGCAGAACCTAACCAAAGAAACGACCACCAGGCACAAGAAGCCATCGAAAAAGGAGGAAACAAAACAACCAGTAAAAGAGGAAAAGAATACGCGCAAAGCAGAAGAGAAGAAAACAATCAATGACAGTGATAAGAAATCATCGGTGGAAAAGATTGATGCGTCATATTGGGTGACAGGGGTTACTGCACCAACACCCGCCTCACAACAGTCTGTTGCAAAAACATCCACACATGTTTCAACTGGCAGTGCAACGCCACAAACAACTGCATTTTCAAAGTCTCCTGCAAAAAAGGATGCTGTAAATTCAAGACGTCTGACGAATAAAGCAGTGGTGCCAGACTTTGTACCTGCAAAGACATCTGACTCGAACCTGGAAAGAAGTACTGCGCATGGTTCTGTAGATACGGATGAGGGCCGACTTGGTTCAAGACGTATAGGAGGCAACATGGAAGAGTTTGAGCAATATCGCTTGTCCTATGAGAGTGATCATGAGTGGAATCTTAGGAAAGCATTTATTGTAGCACATCATGATGAATTTCCTGAGGATCAGTTGGTATGTTTGGCAAATTGTTTCATCAATAGTGAGGTTTACGGTGCAAGTTATCCACCGCCGGTGATGGAGAAACTGTCTGTACTCAAGCAGAATCTTGGTGACATTGTGAAAGAACTAGAAGCTGCGAACCGTGCAAAGAGAGACGCAGCTGCAGTGAAGTTCGTAAAAGCATCAGATCCTGTGAGAGAGAAATCGAATGGCAATAATTCGGGTCCTAGTTCACACCATCATCATCATCATTCGCATCATGGATCAGGTCATGGACACCATCACCATTCATCAAACGCAGAGGACAAATCGGGCTCTCACCATCACTCGTCGCATTTAGGGAATAAATCAGAATCAACATTAGAGTCATCAGGACACAGAGGAAAGAGGGGACCTGAAAAACCTGGCAGTTTTGAAGCAGCTCTTCTTTCTGGGTCTTCCCCTCCAAAACGTCAGCGAAAAGCCTCTGAGACTGAGCACGAATCAAACACCAAAGTTGCAATGGACCCGGGCGCAGCTCATCAACCGACCACATCAGCCGGCTCTGTCGCTGAGAAATCTGATGGTTACAAGGCAGCCTTGAAAAACTTTCAGCAAGCTGTTGGGAAACATGCGCAGGCCCATAGTGAGATTGACGACAAATTTGACGCGTTGCACAAGAAAATCATGGAGATCATGGAATCTGGAGTGAAACGCACCAATTCAGTTGAATTCCTTCATTTCTGCCTTGCGAAAGTCAAAATGGTCCTGGAAACGATATTTTTACCCACAGGGACAGGGCAGCTCTGTGAACTGTATATTGACACAGTCCTCATTGCAAAAGGAGAGGCATCAAAGAAAAAGGTGGCAAAACATAACGCATGTGATAATGCCTTGGAATTGCTGAAGAAGCCATATTTTCAAGTGATGAGCATCAACCCTGAGAAAAAGGAGTTACAAGCGTCTGACACGCCGTTTGAGTCCCCGGATGTCCCTGCAGCAGAGACCCCTGCTGTACTAACAAAATGCGGTCTTGAAGGAGTTGCAACTCGCGGAATGAAACGTTTGCACCCCGATGCAAACTGTTTGGAAAATTTTGTCATCAAAGAACCATTGAATCCCAAAATTGTCGTCACCCCGGAGTGTATACTGCGCCAGAGTGCCGATTTTAGTCGGATGAAGTTATCGTTTGACTTCCGTGAGTACAATGGGGAGACCTGGTGCCGTATTTTGCTGGAGCATGAGGTTTTAGCTGACATGGCTGGACCTACAAACAAGGACGCTAAGATTGTGGCATCTGAGAAGGCCCTTGAAAAGTTACGCCAGCATTGCTATACGATAAGAGTTAAGAAGAATGAAGACACGGACGACAGTGGACTTTCCAGGGAGGAAGTCCTCGGCGAAATCACGAAATCTGAGGATAAAATTGAAACCGGGATTGGGAATAAACTTCTTAAAATGATGGGATGGACTGGTGGTGGTATCGGCAAAAAGGGGACTGGTATTGCTGAGCCAGTCAAAGCAGATGTTAGCGTCATAAACCGCCAGGGGCTGGGCTTGTCAAGCGAGAAAGGCATCACACCGAATTTCGTAAAATGCATTCATGATGTCATAAGTGATTACGCAAAATCAAATCGTCAGGACGATCTGAAGTTTGCACCGACATTTTCGGCCGAAGAGCGGGCGGTCATTCACAAGGAATGTCACAAGTTTGGTCTGAGAACGCGCAGCCACGGCAGGCGTGAGGAACAACGTTATCTCGTGGTGTCGCGGAAACGTACCGCAAGTGAACTTTTCAGCCACATTCTCGAGAGTGGTGGGTCAACAAGTAAATATGAACTGATTCCTCCTGGGGCCTCCCACTCCCAGCTGGTGAATCATGAAGATGATGGTTGAAAAAGGAACTTCTTCATGTAAAATGAAATCAGGACTTCCATGAACTGTCCCCCGACTGGTAGAGTGAACTCTATGATATAATCTGTAAGGTTTGGAGGAAGTACAAAAATATTGCTCTCCGAGGAGGCTGAAGAACATTTTAGTGGCAAAATGTTAGTTAACTGTGCAAGTGATGAATTACTATTGTTCAGTTACCCGGTATACCGGTAGTATATCAGTTTTGTCATGTCTGTTGTCACTGGTCAGGTTTATTCTCAATGCACCAATGTACACTATAAATGTATAAAGTATGTCTCTGTCAACTACTGGCAGTATGGATGAGAAAATTGAGTTACATGGGAGTATGTTAATCATGTTTTAATGCATGTTTAGGATGTAGCCAGATTCAGTTTTTTCTGTCATGTCTAGTCCAAGTAAGACAGATTATTGCTTGCATAGAGTTACAATTTTTTTCACTGTGGACAACATGAACCTTTACACCTTCATGAATTGGCTTTGGTAGGCAGGCCTACTCCAAGTATGCAACTCCCTGTGATTTGGGTCTGTCCCAGGCCTTGAAATTTGAGGATGGGAGAATGATTGCTCTCCTCGTGAACAATAACTCTCTATTGTTCATGAGGAGAGCAATCACTCTCCCACGCCTCAAATTTCAAGGCCTGCTGTCCCTTAGATTTGGAGTGGTTCATGAGAAATGTGTGAAAAAACGGTTACCACAGAAGTCTTGTCATCCACTGGAAGTGTGTACCGGTACATGAAAAATACATGTATATTCAGGGCTCGAAAGTTCAGTTGTTCAAAAGTAGCCATTTGGCTAAATGTCTACAAACTTTCATAGCCAAATATCTTATGATTGAGACACTGCCAATGGAAATAGAAAGGACTTATGGCGATTAAAATGGTGAAAATCTAGGAATTTTTGTAGCAAAATGGCGTCGCGAAGTTGACAAAATCCTTTATAGCCAAATGGGAAAATCCTGTAGCCAATGGCGATGAAAACAGCTACTTTTTGAGCCCGGATATTCTCCGATTCTACAGTAACAGAGGGCAGTCGACGGAAGTTGTCCACAGTGGTTTTGTACAGACCTTGTTAGACATGTAGCTTTCAATAAATTTTGACTGGAAAATTTTCTTTTCTTTGTTATTCATCAGACCATTGACGTCTGAAATAATGTCACTAATAGAGAAATAACAGCTGTTTCTCACCACCAGCCCCGAAAAGAGTCAACTAGGCCTTTTCTGACACAAGTCAAGACAACTTGATATTGAGACAATATGTTTTTATTTGTCAAATCATTGCATCTTCAAACACAAATACATGTACTTGCAACTTCCGAAATGACCTTAGGATTTAAAAGAAACATTTACATTGTATCCTATAAGATATGACCACATCCTCATGAACCATCTTGAGGTCTTGTTCAACATTGGCGTAATGACAATTGTTCTGACCAGCAAAAAACTGCTGGGACACCAGTAAGTGGTGTATTGTACTTGGGAGGGACTTAACAAGTAAGCCAGTATGCACAGACTGTCTCCGATTCATATATTGTTGGATAGGTGGCAATCTGATTGCAGCTTGTTCACATCATGACATGGCATGGCACTGCCATCTCCAAGTTCTTGCAATGAAAGTGTAATTCATCATATGAGATGACACGAAAGCCAAAAATTCACAAGCAAATGACCACATCTTTACATCAAATTTATATCACATGCAAGAATTTGAATCATAGTCTCATACACTGAAGACATGGAAAATCCACTTCCTTGGTGTACCCCTTAGGCTTCTAATATCCATTCTCCTCATTGTATTCCCATGTTGAAACATAAGGAACATCTCAGCACTCTCCATGAGTTCAGTTACAGTTTCATGTTCATTACCCTAGGATCGGGCAGCTGCCTTCACCTGCGCCTGTTGAAACTGATGTTGTAACTTTGATAAGTTTTCCTGATGTGTCTGTTGTTTCTTTTCAAGATCTTTGATAGCATTGTCGTGACGTTTTCTGGAAAACAAGATTCAAATATTTCAACAATCAATATTCTTATTGATCAGCCTTCGTCTTAGAGTTGAAAAATTCACTGCAGTTTTTGGGGCTGCCCAGTCACAGGATCACAGGCATGACTGATAAGTGATATGGATGTCACAATCAGGGACAACTTACATTTCTCCATTGATATAGTCTATTCTCTTTTGTACATTTGATTTGGCTTCAACAAGATCTTGTGACACTAATACCGGTCCAATCATCTTGTATACATTGGCATCAGATTCTAAAATATCCAATTCCTGCAAGAATAAGATTGAAATTGAAGCAGGACCAATAGACAGATAAGATAAAGAATCACTCTTCCATTCAAAGGGAAGTCCTGAAATTCATTTCTGATGCATGACTATAAATAACTAACTTTCAAATAAATTAGAGGGAGCTGCGACCACTCATTGACCAAGCAAGGAGCATAATTTCTGTGGCACCGCTCAGATTCATTACAAACAGTAGAAACATGTTTCATTCTTACGTCTTTCACCATAGTATTTTCATTGATCTGTGCTTCAAGTTGTTGTCTCACAGTCAAATGCTTTTGGTAGTCTGGAATAGATAGTCAATGACAACAATTAGCCTGAGGCCTAATTCACTGTGACTTGCATTCAGCCTACAACTTAATTATGTAATAGGCCAAGGCCTAGTCCCCCGTTGCTTCACTCCAAACAACTCTGCCAACTGTCACTAAGCCCCCTATAGTGGTCAGGTCCAGTGTGGTTTCTTTGATCGGTTCATCACTGACATTCTCCCACTCGGCCACTCTCTCAGCACGAGCAGGCAATCATCAGCGTGTGACTTGAGTTGATTTGATAATGAGGCCGATATCAGACAACTCGGCCTAACAAACTCAAACGTACTCAGCAGTTCAATATGACAATAGCATTTGGATGGAATAATGACAATAGCCCCCAATGTGCAAAAACATGGCCATGCATGCAGTAGAGTATGGAATACCATATGCATTAGATAGGCCTATGGTATGCAATGCACTGCACACATCCCAATATGCACTTGATGCACTGTCTGACTGCACTGCACTCCGCTCCGCGTACGGTAGCCTACGTAGCTAGGTAGGCTAGCTAAGGGCCAAGGTTGAAGGTAGGCCTAGGGGCCTAACCTGCTAACGGGAAAAGATTAATCTGACTAATCCGCCCTATCACACTGTACCTTTTTGGACCACTTTGTACTTTTCGAGCTCATTTTGGAGTCTTTTCTGCAAGCCTTCCGCCATATTTGGTTATTTGGTTGTTGGGGGAACACCGACGCTCATTTGTGTCAGCGAATCTAATTGGTCAACCTCTCGGTCTCACTACACAGTTTTACCGGACGACGCCGGCTGAGACAACACCATGCATTGAAGTTTTTTCACATTTTTACCTTTTTACCCTGCAAAACGTCACCGTTGATGTCACAGACTGAATGATCATGTCCTTTACAAGAGTCTTTCGAGGGCTGCGTTCTCAAAGGCCAGCACAGGTTCGCAAAAACTAAAAAAATACAAAAATCGTCAAGATAATATAAAATATGGGCGGTTATTTCTGCAAAAAAACTGCCCATAAGATGATATTGACAACTTTCCATGAACTTCAATTCAACCCCCAATCCAGCAGCAAAAACTGCAGAGAAACACGGTTTCTGGGCATTGGCATTGCTGACTGCATTGTGTGTCAACAACTTGCAGGCAGTCCTTAATCATTGTTGTAGGCCAAGCCCTACCTAGGCCCAGTCCCCCTGAGGCTCGTGCGATCCTGCTTAGGCCTATAGCCTGGCCACCGGCGTAGGCCTATGTCTATGAAGCGGAACAATATCCTGAGCGCAGAGGGCCTAGGGCCAAAATAAACTTGTTGTTTGTTTAGTTTGCACCCGGCCATCATCATGCCAAGCATATCTTGAAGTCAAACTGTACACTTCATCAGCTAAGTGAATATTGTGCACGAAATATCCCCTGCACCAACCCGGCCGAGACCGAGACCTACCTGAACACTGTCACTAGAAGTTGAGAATCAAGATGCATTTTATTCCGTCGTCAGTGTAGATCTGACGCCTCACTTTATATTTCAGGCATTACTCCAATGTCCACTTCTGAATAGATACCAGGGTGATGTGATCCAGAGACGGCAAATGTCCATGAGATTAGAAGCAACAGGGAAAAGCAGATTCAGAGAAAATGGCTACATATTATTGGTAAGGTGGAAAATCAGAGTTTTGGACATGAAATTTTGCAGCAAGAAAGAAAATGAGGGATCGAATAGTGTGACATTGGGTTCACCTTGTTTCAGATTATACCACTGACAACATTCTGTCTTGGAACATGGCAAGTGAAGAGAAGAAAATGGAAATTGTCTTTGATTGCAGAGTTGGAGGAGAAGACACAGGCAGCACCAGTTCCTTTCCCATTAGATAAGTAGGTAAAGGAAGTATTACAGTGGATTATCAACTCCTAAGGCGCTGATCCACTGAGAGTTCTCTCTTGTGAATTGGCTCTCAGTGGGAAATTCACTATTCTTGGTTCCTTACTG
>NMRB01000079.1:709467-734023 GCA_002633025.1 Notospermus geniculatus
GTACATTCTTCCATGGTAACCTTTATTCTTTACAGTTTGACCATTCTGGTCAATCGTGGATGGGTTCCATATGGACAAGTCGATCCAAAAAAGCGAAGCCAAGGACAAGTCACTGGGGAACAGGAATTTTTAGCTGTAGTCAGACTTACAGAAAAGGTACTGGCCAAGTAGAACTTAACCTCTTGAATACCTATAGCAACCTAAATTTCGGTCGCAAATTGTGTCAAAAAACAACCTATAGCAACCAAAATTTTGGTCGCGTTATTATCATTTTAATTCTAGATATGTTGAGCTGCCTCTCTCATGTTCATCGAGGTTCATCTGTATTTTAGAGTCATAGAAATAGATGGGTTTACAGAAGTAGGCCTAGGACATCTCTGCCCAGGCATGGAATTTCACTGGCATTAACTGTTGTCTCTTTATCCATACAGCGACAGCCGTTTGGTGCCCATAATGAACCCAATTCCACCCGTTTTCATAACCGTGATATAGAAGCGATTTCAGAGTTCTTGAAAACGTCTCCCATATTTTTGGATGCAGGGAGAGGTACGTTGTCCTTTCCAATTGTTCACGTACTTGAATTGTCCAACAGTAGGCGTACTGTTGAATTCTGTCCCCGGCCTGTAGTTTTTGTCCAGAGCCAAAAACACTGTGGACAATACATGTATAACATTTGGTACCCACTCTAGCTAGAACAGATTTGTCGGAGTTGGGCCTACTGAGTTGCTCACCTCTGTTTCATTTTCAGGAAGTACTATAGAGGGAGGCCCAATCGGTGGACAGACAAGAGTAACACTCAGGAATGAACATCTGTCATACATATTCACTTGGTAAGTCAGTTGCGCTGGTCATGCTCCACAACCGCAGGCCAGTGCAGTGCTGCCCTCTACCTTGAAATACTGGTAATAGAACCGATGAAAGTACCTATGCACTTAAATATGACTTTAATAGGACTGGTACTTTTCTTTCAGGTACTCATTGTGTGCTGCTACTCTCTACATGTGGTATAACCGCTATGGGAAAGCTCTCAGAAGATAAAGTTTGAGTGGCTGATTTTAAGGAGTTTTGTTGTGCGACAGGTTCCGCTGGTCAATTTGGAGCATGCTGCAGGTTGACTTCCTTCACTACAGGGAGACAGTCGGAGAAGAGATCCACAAGATGGAGTCAATCTGGCAAAAAAATCGAGTTTTCCTTTCAAGATCAAGGAATCAGAATCAGGATTTCCCAGGAACGAGTTCTTTATATAGATATATATATAGATATATATAATAAACAATTAAATCAAGATTATAAATCATTAAATCAAGATTATAAATCACTCCTCCATTGTATGTATTTTCTTTTTTGTGACTGGTGGACTTTGCCCCTCTGGCCATATTGTGGCGATCAAGCTTACTCAGATATCAGTTGAAATCCCTCTGTGATGTTCTAATGGGGTCAAGAGCGACTTGTCCTAACCAGGCCGAATCAAAGAATAGTTCTGATTGAAAATGACCCCATCAAATAACTACTCATCAATTGTCCATCAAGTTCACTTGACCTCTTGTCAAAAGCAATTGTTTTCCTGGCATTTCGATTCCTGTCCACAAAATTCATAAATTTAATGTTAGGAGGTCATAGTCAGTTGTAGCAATTTAGGCGGATGCACAGTGAGTGTTTAGCTGGTGCTTGTATGATTGCCTTTGTGATATGGGACTTTGAGTTTTGTCACAAATGACTTGAGACAATACCTTCACCTAGATTTCAATGAGGTTACCCAAGAACAATTGGGAAAATCCCTGTACTACAAGGAAAACTGATTGTATGAGATATTCTCAGCTGCCTGTGGGTGTTTTGCCACTTACCAAGTGGAATTCCCTGAACGCCTTTCACACAGTTCCTTGGTTCTGGTTTCTGGTGAAGGAAACGTCCCTATGAGAGTACAGGGAGGCGACAGGCGTTTCCCCATGTGGTTTCATGAGGCTTCAGTCCATGTCCACAGACATCATCATCATCATGCTGTCATCGTATCCTGATTGGGATTTTGCCTATCTAGACATGCAAGTTTTACATCAGGTCAGTGCTGGGTCATGTCAAGGCCAGTATGCACATGCACATTTGAAACTAGGCCCAGTATTGACCAAGGGCGGGACAATTGAACATTGTCTCTAAGTTTCTAAGGACGAATTGGTATTGAAACCTGGTGCATTTTCCTCATTGCTGGAACAAGATGACAGGCCAAGTCCATCCACGTCAGGTGTTGATCACCAACATGCTACCTGTATTCAATCAAACAACATCTGAAGTCGGAACTGGATTTTTCATTTTTGTTTTATTTCAATGACTTTGAGCATACATGACTATGTAACTACAAGTCATATAATGTAGTGACTATGGTATTTCACGTGACCATCATAAGCATAACTGTAGAAAGCAATGCCCTCCAGCAGCATTAAAATCCCCACTGCATCTGATCTACATGTTTGGCTCTTGCATTTTTGAGGCATCACTAGAAGTTTCATCACTTGGCGCTTCACTTCAATTGCAACTTTAGTGGCTCACGCCCGTTTGCCATCTACCTCACCACACGGTCACAAAGAGAGCGCATCTGGTTACCCCAGGATGGCCAACGTCACGTCGGGTAATTCAAGTCAGATGTGAGTTTTTTTTAGATAAAGTACATGTACATGTACAAGACCATCCTTGAATTTTTAGAATGATCCAATTTCTGCCCGCCCCATCCCATTCCGTACAACATGTGAATAAATCAACAATATTCTTATGTGACAGATCGCAAACGACAGCTGCCACTATTGACAACATAAAGGACTACGTTTCCAAAGCATTGTCGACGCCTGTCAATTGATTTTACTGATCAATGTCACAAAATGTACACGGATCACACCATAAATGTTGAGTGTGTAAAGGTGTATGCAGAATACAGCAAGCAGCGATCATTTTGAAGTCAACAGCAGACCTCAACTGTAAGAGGCAATTGATCGGTCCATCACGACCTTGATGCAGTTAAACGCCAGACGTATAAATCACCAACTAAAAAATATGAATTCAAATGATGTCAAAATGAAGAAGAAAGTAGGTCACAGTATTTATTATTAGCAACGGAACAACTGGAGTTTTTTAAAAAGACACCAATGTTGGAAGTGGCATCACAAACATTACCATACGAACCACATTTTGAGGCAATACATTCGGGTTGATTTTTACACCAGGAAGACTTTCCCCTTCCTAACTACATACAACACTAGTTACAGTTTGAGCATTATGAATATTATCGTTTATTACCTTAATAATATAGATCATTTAGAACAATGAACTGACCACCATTACAAAAATAATCACGATGCTCTATTATAGTCCTGATCAGGCTGGGAATTGGTCGTTAAAACCCACCAAGGGTGAGACTCGTATATTGGACAAACATTACTCCTATCAAAAATATAGCGGATTGCTTACAAATTTTTGCTCTTTTTCGTGACCAGAATGGATGGATGTCTCTTGTCTTAATGAGAATAACACAAGATACATTTTAATTGGCAGTAAGATGCACTACTGACCACTTTGTCATACTGGAGGCAACCAGTAGGCCAAGGGGTCATAGTAAGCAGATGAAAATGAGTAATATTGTCTGATGTTGATTGTTCTACACAAGATTTTAATTCATTTGCCTGAAAGACTAAGCAATGATGACTCAATCTAATACTTTACACCGTTACATAATTATATTATACAAACATGATAACGAACCATGAATCTAGATTTTAACCAGTACATGTATTATACAGTCCGAAGATCATTTTCAGATCTGCCAACTTCGGCACCTTGTTGATGACCTAGTTTTATCACTGAGAGTACCGGAGTACCGGTGTAATGTTTAGTATTGTTTCACATATCTCAGGGTTGCCAATACAAAAGACAACTATAGAGACCATCACTTTTCAATGGGGTGACACAGACAACAATTTGTCACTCCCATTTCATAGTGTTTCCAGTACCTGAAGGGAACCGGCAACACCATGGCAGTTGACATCGGTACTCAAAGTAAACGGAGAAAATGACAAGTTGAATTGTTCCTTAGCACCCGATAAAATATTGGGACTATCTAAATGCTGCAGGACCACCAGGGGTTGACTATACGCCTGTGAAATTGTGTGTACAATCACTCCAAAATACAGGGTTACAACTATTTCAGACAGCGCAAATGCCTAAATGCACTTCCTATGATTCTTATCCTTGAACTACTCTCTTTAGCCACAAGTGGTGTCATTATAAGTCACCATATAGGCCACTACCATAACTACCGATATATTATCATTACCATGACTATACCGTGTATTGTGCATGTTACTCATTAGTAACAAAAGGTGCAATTTTCCATTTTACTCAAAATTTATTACAGACTTTAAACCATCATGAGCATTTAAACAAACCAAAAAACATTAAACTGAGCTTTTCATATCAAAACCTGAATCCAGTGTAATAGAAACTTGAATAGTGTCATGAAAGTAAGACAACTTCATTAATTTCAAATTTACGTTAAGTACTTCATCCTTGGTGTTAAACAGTCAGTGAGTGAGCATTAAACTGGGAATGTCCAAACTTCTAGTCGCCCACATCCGAGATATGAATTGAAGAATATTGAGATAAAACAAGTACTGCAGAGTTCCTCGCACCGCAAGTTGACTGAACTTTATAGTTCTCTTTGAAATGAGCAATGAATGAAGTTCGATGTACCATGAGTCAAATGTTACTCATTAAGAACGCAGGTTTTCACCAACGCTTCCGTCACGGAATATGGATCACAATTTGATGATGGCCGCCTGTCCTCGAGGTATCCGTAACCATCCTTCATCACTTGACGAGGGATACGGATGCTGCAGCCACGGTTGGCGATACCAGCTGAGAAGTCGTGAATACTTGAGGTTTCGTGATGACCTGTGAGGCGACGTTCGTTGTCTTTTCCCTCTTTGGGATCGTAGGCCTTGATGTGACGCATGTGCTGGCCGGCTAGTCGGTCAATGGCAGTCTGGATTACTCTGTAAAGAATGATATAAACATTACAAATTTATTTAATGCCCAATCAGAATACTAAGATCTGTTGGCCCACCTTGAACCCGGATGAATCGAGATGAAGTAAACAAAATACTCACTCCATGCCTCCTTCCTCTCTCATCGGCTTCGTACTGAAGTTACAATGGGCACCAGCACCATTCCAATCCCCCTCCATGGGTTTAGGGTCCAGTGTTACAACAACGCCAAAGTCTTCAGCGACTCGGTGGAGGATGAACCTTGAGATCCAAAGTTGGTCACCCATAGAAATTCCCTCGCATGGTCCAACCTGGTACTCCCACTGAAAGGTGATGAAATAGGTGTCAACGATGTCTGTTGTACCAAAATTGGAAAGCGAAATGTGTGGCCGCCTATCCACCGCTCATAGCTGAAATCACTGCAGCACAGTGTCAAAGATGCATCACATCTTCAGAAGTTTCTGGGGAACTCGAGACAGCCCTCACTTGACCCTTTCAGGCCAGTTGATACTGAGAGTAGGCCCTACGGTTGGTAAATCGAACCTGTTGCTGCTCAATCGCAAGTCTGCAATCTTACTACTTCCACAGATTTATGTAAAGACCACTGGGTGAAACAAATTTTTTATTTGAAAGCACATCAAATTGCCATTCTGACAGTGGAGAGCATTTGATTTGTGACCCACGACAGCAAAAGGAGTCGGAATGCGCCGGAAAGAAGACCCAAGATGACACCAGAAAACAATTATTACAGAAATGGACGAAGTCAAATTTCACAATGGGCAGACAATCCTGAAATCAACAAACCGTTGGTGTACCTTGGGTGTTCTTTTGTGCGCATTCTGACTTAATTTGCTGTCACAGGTCACATTTTTAAATTTCGACGTATGAACGTTTGTTTAATTACCGGTAAGTACTTCCAGGGTAATGACACACTGACCCGATGTGACTAGATATACCGGGTAATCAAACCACAAATTATCACAGCAGAATCTCTTTATCTGGACAAATGTGGGAGTGAACTTCAATCTCCTCCACTCCAGACAGAGGTGTCCACTATAGGAGGTACGCAATTAGTAAAAATATTGAGTTGAGAACCGAGCGCCAAATTCGGCATTATTGGTTCTATAGACAATATTGGGCGATTTTAATGTAATGCAGGAGGAAACCGGAGTGCCCGGAGAAAACCTGCGCTGTCAAAGAGAGTCGCCCTCTCTATCACATGAGACACGGACCCGACCGGGAATCGAACCCGCGACCTCAGCGGTGACAGGCGCCGATGTTTCCATTGCGCCACTCTGACAATTAGTTGGTATTAGTTGGTATTATGTCAGATACTCACCTGGGCAGGCATAACCTCTGCGTTCGTTCCAGAGACATTGATGCCGGCAAAAAGACAAGCTCTGTAGTGAGCCTCAACGATATCTCGTCCATAAACACGACCTGTACCAACGCCACAGTAGTACGGACCTGGAAAAGAACATTGGACCGTTATTGAATTCCAGTACAGGTTGAACTTCTGTCTGAACTTCATGCAATCATGGGCCGTATTCAAAATGGCTGATCAATGCACAATTAAGACTGAGACAAGTGTAACGTCACTAAATGCACACACTTCCACCACACATTTGACGAAGTTACACGCGTCTAAGTCTTAAACACTCTTTGTGAATACAGCCCCATATTTTTATGGCCAAGACTACAACTGTAAAATCAATGGGGACCCTAACTACGATAGAGGGCAACACAATCAGGTCCTATACAAAGGACGCCCTTTGTGTTGGAAATTGATCAGGACCTGGATGTCCCTTTTACTTCAATAGTTTTAACCACTAGTGACACCTACTGAGATAAAAAATTTAAATGACTTTTCAAAGACCTTGAAGAGCATATTCTAATTCAAAGACTTTTCCAGGATTTAATGACTGCTACGAACCCTGGGAACACTTATTTGCATAATGCTATTACATCTATATCCTTAGTAAGCCATTACATCTACAGCTGATGTCATAACCTCACTATTCATATTATTACTCACAGATGACAACACAAGGATGGCTAACATTTTATAACAATAGTTTCCAAATTGGTATGTGGATGAGTTTTGTAATACCGTATTTTTCGGACTATAAGGCGCAGCCTTTTTCCTTGAAGAAGGGTCTAAAATTGGGGGTGCGCCTTATAGGGTGGTGCGCCTTATCTGCGGATCCAGTCTGACAATTTGATCAGAAGTGTCAAGACACTGACGAACCCAAGCATTCAAGCATGCATGGATGCATGCAAGCCAAAGTCATTGTCACAGTGCTGGTTGACAGATGATGCAGTGAACTGTGAACTGATGAAGTTTCAGTTAGGCCTAATTTGTCACAACAAGCTAAGAAATCATACAACCAGATCCATCAGTACCAACAGCAGAATTGCAGATGTCAATGGGTTCAAACCAGGCAATCAGACCCTGTAATTGTCTTGGCTGTTGTTGGGTCAATGCACACTGAGCAGCCATGCATTGTATGTGTATAATATGCACTGACAGGACTGCGCCTTATAGGGAGGTGCGCCTTATGGGGAGGTGCGCCTTATGTATGGATTTCGTCAGAGATTTTGGGGGAAATTGGGGGTGCGCCTTATAGTCAGGTGCGCCCTATAGTCAGGAAAATACGGTACATGTACTTCATGAACTATGGACTCTATTGAAAATTCATGAGTGGTAACCCCAAAATAGCTCGCTTAAGAAAATTTGGTGGTGCCTGTAAGTGGCAACAATGGGAGAGAATACGACTGATTACTTACCCTGTGGCCCTGGGAAACCATTCTTCGGCCACCCGAACGGATGGCCATCAATGTCCAACATGGTGTATTCTTGTTCAATACCGAACCATGGCTTTGTGTCCTTGGCCTTTTCCATGACTTCAACACATGTATGTCTCTTGTTGGTTTCTGAAGTTCAAAGGCCACTAAATTATAACACCACAAGACCGTCATGACAAGACAGAGCCATTATTACACAACCTGGAAATATTCTGACGTCACACCTGCATTGCAAATGGCGGCAATCTCATCGCGTTTTGCTTGCCGACTGTGGAACTTATTCACACTTTTAAATAGACAGTTTTCAATTGCTTGCATATTTGACAGATCATAAAGTATCATAGTGCATACAGTCTGCATCTGGGGCTATTTTGGCATGCGCATGTTACGTCTTTGTGCAAGATTTCACTTGCGTTTTTCATTAAGATTTCCAACAAGATTTGCGTATTTACGCAAATACGCATGTTATCTAAACCCCTGAAGTCTAGGCGTTCTCCTGACTATGGCTGGGATTGGCACTGAAATGGATTAAATGGCAAATGGACAACATGACGTCATAATGATATCATCACCTACCTGTAGGCTTCTGGTTGTATTTCTTCGTCTCACATAACACAAGTTTGTTCTTTCCTCGTCTGAAGGGATCTCTGTAAATCGCCACTGGGTGGAGGTACACGTCAGAATTTGAGCCCTCGGCTTGATACGTGCTTGAACCGTCGTAGTTCCACACCGGGCATTCTGTAATCAGAACAGAAGCTTCTGATGAGTCTTACGCAATCACATAATAATATACACTACAAAAATTCTAATAACCCTCATCCCATTCCCACCTGGTCTTCGGGCAAATTATGGTAGGCCGATTAAGTGGTGTAGACTTGCAAACCATGTACAGTCACCAGGCTCTGCACATGGTTTGCAAGTTTCGAACAGTAAAGACACTTAAAGCGAATCGAAAGCGGATTTTGTTTACATTTGGATGGTGTTTGTAAACAGAAAATTCAGCCAATCAGAATGCACGAAAATTTCTTTTGTTGACATTCTGGAGAAGTTTGTTTACATTTTTCCCGAAAATTCGTCCCCTTTCAAATTCTATTTCTAAATCAAATTTTTTCGCTTTTGATTCGCTTTAACTTTCAATTTCACTTTTGGGTAATTCATTTATTGCTCATTTGGACTGAGCGTCAAATGAACAACTCAAACAAAAGAGAAGAAATGCTGACAGGAAAACAAATAAAGGAACTCATTGAAATGAGTTGAATGGGTCATAGAAATTTGAACAGGATAAGATTGAGGATGTATTGATATTTCATTGTGGGAACAGATTGCAGTGCAGGACTGAATGCAAACATGACAAGCTGAGATGAGTAAAGGCGGTGACAGACTGGCGTGTACGCGACGCATAGTGCAGACGTTCCGCCAATCAGATTCTTCAGTAGGTGTTTCGGTCCGCGTTACCGCCTCCCTCCGTGATTGGTTGAACGCTTCCTGACGCGTTGCTTACATGCCAGTCTGTCAATGCCTTTAGGGACGTTATAGGGTCGTTGATGCTTAAGAGATCCTAGGAAGCTGCACTTGGCATGCTTGGTTACATTTAGGAATAAAGTCGATTATATTCATTCTACCTACCTGATGGATCTTTTGGTTCGCTTGTGACTGTCCTTGATTTACATCTTAAGCCTTCTCCTGTTCCGTCAATCCATACGTACATCAACTGAACACCGTCATCTGGCTGGTCTAAACTCAGATAATGACTAAGAGTTGTTTTGTCGGTGAGATTGGCGGGCCGCGTGGTAAATGCAGACATCTTGGTTTCGTTCCTTACTGATTATATCAATCTGGAAAAGAACATCAATGATCGGTGAAGATGAGTCCAGGATGAACTCCACTCATGTTCTCCTGCGGCGAGGATGGTTCCAATACTAATCCACACAAGTTCTCCCAACAGTTATAACCATAAGTAGGCCTACTGTAGGACCATGTCATGTACCTTGCACGTGATTTTGTCCCAAATGAACAATACAATATTGACCATTATCGTCATGTGATGCCCTGGCAGGAAATTTTCCAGTAATTGATACTCCACTGATCAATCAATTTCATTGTGTAGTGGGAGGAATCTAGGGCAGAACTGGGTCATCGAATGAGTAGGTGGTATTTTAGGTCACGTCAGACTTGCATCAGCTGGGAAATATGACTCATGTCAGCATGTTTTCTTTGTGTCTAGATGACATGGACTAGCCTTATCATGCTTTCATTGGGTGCTCAATAAGAAAAATACTCAAAACCACTAATTTTTTCCACTTATAGTGCAAAGTCAAATATTTTCTCGAGAGTTTTTGAACATAGTCAATACGGCTTCCTTTGCGGTATACGATTTAACTAGGCTTCAAATGGATTCACAACCGTGAAGCCATTACCGCTGTTTTCTTATGCCATATCCTTCTATGTAAAAGGAAGCTTACCGTAAATTAAAGGCTTAGAACTAAATATTTTATGTCATTTTTTAAGCCAAAGCATTATTTCCTAGGGCCCTGTAAGTATTCCTACAAAAGAACTGATGACTTTCTGCCGCGAGAGGCCACCATCAGTTATAGCAGTCTTAATTAGAATGTCACGAAATTTGATGTCAGAGAGAAGAAGTGCACGCCAGAACATCATCCATAATGACATGGAGGACACAGCTTGCGTCCGTGATATCAAAGTTTGTGACGTTCTATAAAACCGCTAATAGGCAGCCTCTAAACGGCAGTAACTATTCTCGGGCCTGATGCTTCTGATGGGCTCCTGGCAGCCTGCAGTTTCAAATCCAAGGAAAAATTCCCTTTCGAAGTTATTTTTATGTCGAATTATGACTATGCAACTCAAAGGTGGCAACTTATGGAAGATGGGCTTAAGCTTTTTCCTTGGATTGAAGTAACCCTTCTTGCCTACGGTACTGTACTCGACTNAACACAAGTCACTAACTAAGAGGTCAACTTATATCTTGATGGAGCACATTCACATTTTGGTGAAATGTAGGCCTACTGTACAGTCAGTCTACAGAGTTCGGCCTAGTTAATTTCATGGCGCCACAGCCTAGCCTACGCCTACACGCAACATAGTATAGGCCTACAGAATACTGAGATACGGTAGTGGTGTGTGTGATTTATGTATGTCACGTCAGATGCAAGGTCAGATGTAAGCAGCAGGTAGGCCCACGGGCAGCTGTACTTCTGGTGGGATAACCCTGTCTTTTTATATATTTTAGGGGTTATCCCACCAGAAGTACAGCTGCCCGTGGTAGGCCTAAGTTGGCCCCCGGGAGTTGGCCAGGCCAGTAGGCCTAGTGGCAGTAGGCTCTGTTCACTTCGTTCTAGTCGAATGGCATGCAACAATAACCATTGGAATAGATTGTGCGGACAAAAATTGATAAAAATCGGCAAAAATTTCGGCACTTTTCACTCACCAACACATCTAAATATCAGATAGTTTCTGGCGGGCACGTCTTGAACAGATGATTTCAGGCTCCCGAATGCGAGGCCACTCACTTCTTGAACCCGTGATCGGAGATTAGGCTATTCTGATTGGTCGACGCTGATCTACTCTCCGACGGTGACGTTCAGTGTTTGTGTAAAAATAAGCTGTTTTACACTTGTCGAGTTTCCAAGAAATGTTACTCTTGCTTCGATGAGTGACAATCACATCACTCTCGGCGCGCGTGCAAGGTTACATTTGGGAATATTCCCGGAAATATTTCTTACGACGTCATTGGAGGGATACAGCCCATGACCTGTGCATGTGGGAAGCTATTGTTGTTGAAGAAATACGCATCAATCCATTTTTAGCTCACTTTTAATCCAATTTCTACGGAAGCCGGTTCGTGCCATGTGAAATCATTTTTTTTATCTCGTAATTACGAGATAGCATCTCGAAATTACGACATAACATCTCGTAATTACGACATAACATCTCGTAATTACGACTTAGCTATCTCGTAATTACGAGATAACATCTCGATGGACAGATGGACTGCAGGAGTGACAGACTGACGCCACTGAACACTTATTTGACTAGCTCCGCTGACCTTTGGTCAGCTGAGCTAAAAAGTGCGATAACTCATGAACTAATGACTGAATCATCTCCAAATTTTTATCATTGATGCTTCTAACGAGGACGCATGACATAAGTAAGGGTTTTTTTGATTTGACCGACTTTTCAAGGTCACAGAGGTCAAAGTTCAAAATTTAGTCATTTGGCAGTGTGTTTCGTAACTGCTTGGGCTATTGACTTGAAATTTGGTACATACACACCCCTATGTCAGATGACCTATGACACCAATTTTCGGTCCGATTCGATTCTCTTCTTGGCCACCAGGTGGCCAAAACCAAAGCTCAAAGTCCAGTAACTCCTGAACTCTAACTGGATTGCTCCAAATTTTTATCAGGTGCATCCTACGAGGATACATGACCCTGGAACATTTCAATTTAACATTTGTCATTTGTTTTTCTGGTACGTTCACCCAGGTGAGCACATGGTCCATGGACCATTTCATTATATCTTGATAAAACTTACAGCGCAAATTCACTGAATTGCAACGACATACGCACCAGTGGGCCCATTCGGAACTTCCGAAGGCAACTGCTCGGCAATTTCCGTAGATACTCGCATTACCCCTCGGACACAAGTCCAAGGCAGCCATCTTGAACGCGCAACGATCGCTGCCCGTTTGTGAGAATTCAGATACGGTCGCCTCATCACACCTCCGCATGAACTAAATAGGTCGCATAAAAACGTTGCGTTATTGATCAATAATTGGCAGATTGGGTGAGATACCGGTAAGTTTATATATAATATGCCTCAACTTATCGAGCAATTACGGTTGAACATCTTAACGGGCCAAAATTCGGCGAAAATAGTCCCACGGCGGTCACGTGGGTTTGATGATAAACAACATGGCTGCCTTGGACTTGTGTCCGAGGTGAAATGCGCCGCCCAGTGACAGATAGCAGTTCGCCTCAGGTCGTTCCGAATGCAGTGGACCACTGCAGGGCCTCAGATCGGTTGGTTCCAACCAACGCCACTAGGGAAAAAATCACAATCGCGGATATCGTCGGCGCAAAAAAAGCTGCTGTCACACATTACTGTATGACAGCAATTATTGTTGTCTGAGAGCAATAATTGACTATCTGAGAGCAAACTTTCGATAGTAAACTGTCACGTGGAGCGGCGCCTTAAGGTTAAAATTATTACGAAATTTAAGAGTTGCGGTCTTTACAAATTGCGAGGTTAAGCAATCAGGACCAAAAAAACTCAACTGTTGGGCAACCACGCAGTTAGTTATAATCAACCCAACA
This sequence comes from Notospermus geniculatus, assembly GCA_002633025.1. NCBI lineage: Eukaryota > Metazoa > Nemertea > Pilidiophora > Heteronemertea > Lineidae > Notospermus > Notospermus geniculatus. The sequence goes on from NMRB01000079.1 coordinate 722,630, forward strand.
GTCGGCTTGAAAGATCCAACACTTTGGGTTGATAAAGAACCCAATAGTCGTAATAGTCACAGAATACGGATATCTGTGCAGTTTTGATAGGAAATGCCCCTTTTATCAGAATTGGAGGAGTTTAATGAACACAATTTTCACGTACAATTCAAAATTAAATATCCCCTAAAAACCTTAATGTATTGGCCAATTTCACTGAAACTTTGGCAGGTTAATCCTTACATTTCACAAAACACGGATATCTGTGCAGTTTTGATGTAAAATGCCCCTTTTTTTCAGAATTGGAGGACTGAAAATGAACACACATATCACATAAAATTCAAGATTAAATTTCCTCTTAAAACCTTACTGTATTGTCTAATTTCCCTGAAACTTTATCAAGTTAATCCTTACATTTCACAAAATATGGATATCTGTGCAGTTTGGATGGAAATGCCCCTTTTATCAGAATTGGGGGAGTTTAATGAACGCTGGCACAGTTTTCACATAAAATTCAAAATTAAATATCACCTAAAAGCCTTAATGTATCGGCCAAATTCAGTGAAACTTCGGCAGGTTAATCCTTACATTTCACAAAACACGGATATCTGTGCAGTTTTGAACACGAATAAATTTCCCTTAAAAACCCTGTATTGCCTAATTTGTCTGAAACTTTGTCTAGGTTATTCCTTACATTTCTCAGAATATAGAAATCTGTGCAGTTTTGATGAAAAATGCCCCTTTTATCAGAATTGGAGGACTTTAATGAACACGCATATCACATAAAATTCAATATTAAATTTTCTCTTAAAACCTTACTGATTTGTCTAATTTGTCTTAAACTTTGTCAAGTTAATCCTTACATTTCACAAAGTATGGATATCTGTGCAGTTTGGATGGAAATGCCCCTTTTATCAGAATTGGAGGAGTTTAATGAACAACATTTTCAGTTTCACAGTTACAATCGTTTTCAACCCCTGAACAGAATCGATAAGTATGACTTAGTCAGTGTAGGTTAAAAGATGTGGAATGAAAAGTCAACTTAGTTTCACACACTCGAATTGACCTACTCGAATATGCTGCACATGCTAAAGCGATTCATTGAAGTCTGGTTGGGCTAATTCCTAGTCCAAATATTTATTCCATAATGCAAATTACAGTTAATTACGGCACGAAAATGAGCCAACACAATGCGTTCTTGTACCGACCGACCATCGACGCTGTCAGGCTTGAGTAGGCCGGTGGGGGTGTGCGTCATTATGGACATAGTAAAATCAGCTTTCTCAAGCGAATTCGCCGGAAAAACAACTTCGTAAATTCCTTATTTCTGGGCCGTTTTCGACATTTAAAAAACTTTTATCCAGTGCCAAAATCATTCTAGAAAGAATGGAGTTACTTGCGCATCAATCGGGCCAATAGCAACCGAGATTTTAGTCTTAGTCAGAAGCCCAATCTGTGGTTAATCTATGAGTAAACATGCTAATTGCACCTCCCCACATCAAAGGTAAGGGGAGGTGACCGCCGTTTTTGGAGTAATGGCAGAAAAACGTAATGAAATATTTATGGATAGACGGACCGACCAAAGCACCCATCACAACATTTCATTATGAAGATAAAGGCGCGAAAGCGTTAACAAACAAATATTTATGGATAGACGGACCGACCAAAGCACCCATCACAACATTTGACACCAATGATCCCAACTACTGCATAAGCGGAATAAAAACAGTAGGCTATGCCAGCAACATGATGAAAAGGTTTACAATTACCAGCAAAGGTTATCATTGTGCAACCTAATTTGTCGCGGTTTTACAGCGTACGTGTTTAAAAGCAGTTTGTTTTTCTTTCATTGTATAGACCTAAAGAAAAAGGCTTTCTGCATGGATGTCATGTTACCAACTTAATTTAAATCATGCTGCTCTCAATTCAAACGTTTCATCGTTTTAAAACACAGTCATTTTTTCAACAGTCAACAGTCAGCAGTCAACAGTCATTTTAGGAACCATGACAGTTTTGCTAATACGTAATAGAATGATTCAAACAACAATAAAGACCATATCTGACAGCATTGGTGCTTTTCAGAAGATTAAACTAATGGCAAAACGACAGAAAGGAAGTTCGGAGTTGAGGAACTGGCTGCTCTATCATGTCTATGGTGTCCTGTAAGGGCAAAGTACATGACGTGCAGGCCTATACAAGGGGGAGTCACATCAGAGGCATGACAGACACAGATTGATGAATACTATTCTTCACCTACACAATTCCTTATCAAAGATCCAGGATTGCCTGTCTCCTAGAACATGTAGAAAGCATGCCATTTACATGCAGACTCGTAACACAGGATTGAATAGTAATATTCAGACATCTTTTTTCCAACTGTTCCTTTTATTTCTTTGTTTCTGATGTTGGGTGCCACCATCCCCCATAGGCTTATTTCACAAAAATGACTGTTGACTGTTGACTGCTGACTGTCAAAAAATGACTGCCGAAATATTGTTACTCACAACATCTATCTACTCCTTACGGAAGCCGGTTCGTGCCATGTGAAATTATTTTTTTATCTCGTAATTACGAGATAGCATCTCGTAATTACGACATAACATCTCGTAATTACGACTTAGCTATCTCGTAATTACGACATAATATCTCGTAATTACGAGATAACATCTCGTAATTACGACATGGCATCTCGTAATTACGACATAGCTATCTCGTAATTACGACTTTTTATCTCGTTGGGTGAGCCGTAGAGTCGCTGACCACCATAGAGTTGCTGGGCTCCCACCGTGCAGATATTTGTTTGTCAGCCACACTTCACTGGCAAATAGTAAATCAGTTGGGTGGGTGGGTGGGTGCGGGCGGGGGGGGGGCAGAGTTAGTCGGGCAGGAGCTCAGCATCCTTTTCCATCTCCACAATTTTGTCCTAAAGCCTCTGTACTTGGTACGAGCGCGGACACTAATCTCCCTACCCTCTAGATGAAAATCATATACGTCGACTGAAATTGTGCCTTTATTATTAACTGGGTTAATACCCCTCCCCACTCATGCCACTCCTCAGCCTCTGCCGCTGTATCCCCTTCTCCGTTTACCACCTTCCTCCTCCCCTGTAAGTGCAACACCCTCTCCCCTATTTTCCACCCCCCACCTCTCCCCTATTTTCCATATAACCTAAAACCCGCCGCGCGCGAGATGTTTTAGTTGAAATCTCTTTTGTGTGAATGCGAATATCCGCCTTAACCCTTGTGTTCCGTTTCACCCCATCTGTTCATCGTCTTTCATCACCAGAATCGCGATATTGCACCTTTACACTCCATTTGCCTCACCCTTTCTTATTTCACTTCCCTGCGCTCCCTCTCTCATAGCCTCCTTCTTCACGCCCTCCTCCATCTCACAGCCTCCACTCCGTACCCCAACTCACCTAGGTCCCTATCCAATCCAACCCCGGTCATAACCCCTGTCTCCTCCCTTTCTTCCTTTCTCTCTCCATCTTCCCCTCAAAACCCAGCTCCCACAAGCCTCTTCGTCATTCCCTTCCTCTATAAAGTCGACTATATACGACATAGAAAGTCAAGACAAAAAGTCGTAATTACGAGATAAAAAGTCGTAATTACGAGATGGTATGTCGTAATTACGAGATAGCTAAGTCGTAATTACCAGATGTTCTGTCGTAATTACGAGAGAGCTAAGTCGTAATTACGAGATGTTATGTCGTAATTACGAGATATTATGTCGTAATTACGAGATGTTATGTCGTAATTACGAGATAGCTATGTCGTAATTACGAGATGTTATGTCGTAATTATGAGATAGCTATATCGTAATTACGAGATGTTATGTCGTAATTACGAGATAGCTATGTCGTAATTACGAGATGTTATGTCGTAATTACGAGATGTTATGTCGTAATTACGAGATGTTATGTCGTAATTACGAGATGCTATCTCGAGAGAGCTAAGTCGTAATTACGAGATGTTATGTCGTAATTACGAGATGTTATGTCGTAATTACGAGATGTTATGTCGTAATTACGAGATGTTATGGCGTAATTACAAGATAAAAAAATAATTTCACATGGCACGAACCGGCTTCCGTAACTCCTCATGCCGCCTCCGATAGGCTCGAGATTTTCGACCGATACCTCCGCAACGTGTGGGTCAAATCTGACATATCGGGTGATTAAAAAAACCGTCCCACTTTTCAAAGTTAAATATCTCAAACATCAAAACGAATGAGATGTGACTGCACCAAAATTAGGGGTACGATAAGATAAAGAGATGTTCTGAATTTTATACCTACACCCCGCTTGGGTATGGAATAACGTCCGGTACAAAGGCGCAAGTCTAAAAGTGCAGTATCAGAATTGCAGATTCAACAGGACCACCTGATACCAAAGGGCAGGTGTGACAGGAAACAACGTCCTAAAAGAATGCAAGTCCGCCAAACAATAGAACGCTGTTGTAAGGTTATATTCGAATGGTCATGGTCTCTTTGATTCCAGGCCTTGGGGGAGTTTGATCCCTGTCACACCTGTATGTCCCACCAAAACTTGTATTTTCCCCCATTTTGGTTCCCGAAGCTACCGCTAGAGAGTGCTGTCAGATGGTAGCTTCGGTAACGGCCGGCCATTTGGCCGGCAGAAAACAGGCGGTGCTACGTCATTGCCAGTAACATTGGATCACGTGATCATTCTCACTGTACATAATGGCCACGACCATGAACGGCAAACATAGCAAAATATTATGCGTTTTGAAACAAGTTATCTACAGTTTTCTCTCAAATCTACAATTGCTTTGTCTTTAGTCAACAAACGACGGTTCACGGAGTACAACTGGCTTAAACCCAAGCAGGTTCAAGCCCTCAAAAGTGCCATATCGGGGAAACAATGGCCATTTTGTCCATGATTTCGACATTGGCTGGACTTGCCAGTGCCATAGACATGATAGACACAGATTAGAAGACATGTGTGATCATTTGCACCCCGTTATATTCAAGTATTGAGGAACACGCTGGCATAACAGCTTCCATGTTGTTATGACAGTTGCATACATTTGCCAAGGTCAAGGTCATTCAGGAAGGGGATTCCCCGGGCTCATTCTAAAAATAATTTACAAAAATGGCTGGCCACAGTGAGCCTGAAATGGGTTTAAGAGCAAAAAATTGCCCACAAATCAAACCTGTACCATCTGTTAGAGCATGGTCCTGGGAGTGCTTTGATGCAAAAATGAAAAAAAATCCGTTGGAAATTTTTTGAGAAAATCGTATTTTTTCTGAAATTCCAATGTCAGAATTTGAGAAATGGATAAAAAAGGGTTAACGTACATTTTTTAAACTTCAAAATCAGTTGTATTCATTTGCAAATGATACTAGGGAAGCTCTGATATAAAGACAATAACATTACCCTGTTTTTTCTTGAGAAAATAGTTTTCTTTCTTTCTTAAATTTCAATGGAATTTGAGAACTTGGGTAAAAAAGGGTTACCACACATAGAACATTGTTGAAAAGGACAGGTATTCCTCAGGAGGTTGTCATGAGAACTGACCAGGAACAACCAAAGCTGTTTGTGAAAGCGTTTGAGACAATGAGTAAAATGGTAGATTCCTGTATTTCATCGAATCTGAGATGGATGGCAGGAGGATGTCAAAAACTTTTGTGATGCGTACATGATGCTTGGGATTGGATTAACCTCCAAATTTTATATTGTCCATGCCCATTTAGTTGACTTTTGTGAACAAAACAAGTGTGGTCTTTCAAGGTTCACGGAACAAGCCTTTCAGGCGGTCCACGCCGATTTTACCAGAAACTGGACCAGGCATCTGGTGTAGGACAACACGAACAAAATCTATGGACTGAAGCGCAAGCAATCAGTAAAGGAATACAACTCAAGTCATGTCTACGATCGTTACTCGTGATGAACAAATGTAGTGTATGTCATACTCAAAGCACAAAATGGTTAGATGCTGGAACAAAAATCTGTTACATCGATAGGGACTGTGCATAGAAATCAATGTGCGTTGTAATCTCAGCAATATTATGAAGAGGGGGAGGGAGTCTGGGTCTTATTAAGATTGTTTTTGGCCGACGTTTCATTTTTTTTCAAATTTTGGTCAATGGTTAATTGTCGATTGTCAATGTTCCTATATTAGGATAAGGAGGGGGAGGGGGTCAACCCCAATCCTAACATTGTTAGGATTGCGATGCACATTGACATCTATGCACAATTCCTTATTGTCTTTGCTTTGGTGCTCTCCCAGCACCACAATCAAATGTGTGTTAACCCTTTTTTATCCAAGTTCTCAAATTCCATTGAAATTTAAGAAAAAAATATTTTCTCAAAAAAAGTGAATTTTTTATTGTCTTTATATCAGAGCTTTCCTAGTATCATTTGCAAATGAATACAATTGATTTTGAAGTTTAAAAAATGTGTGTTAACTTTTTTTTATCCATTTCTTGAATTCTGACATTGAAATTTCAGAAAAATGCGATTTTCTCAAAAAAATCACAACAATTTTTTTTCCTTTTTGCATCAAAACACTCCCCAGACCATACTCTAACAGATGGTACAGGTTTGATTTGTGGGCATGTTTTTTGCTCTTAAACCCATTTCAGGCTCACTGTGCGGCCGTTACCGAAGCTACCATCTGACAGCACTCTCTAGCGGTAGCTTCGGGAACCAAAATGTTTTTCCCCTTATGTTCTCACTGGTGAATGTTGAGCAAATTAACCAACACAAATGATATTGTTGGCCGAGTGATGGGAGAGTTTGCGGTACGTATTTTAGTGGAGAATGAGTGAGTCAACTCATCCATAAGCAGTCAGTTGTTTTTACCACAGCTGTATATGGGGCATTCAGCATCTTATTCAATTTACTTAATCAATTACATTAGCCCATTTCACGTCCATTTCATCAATGAAATATTGTGTTCATTACACCAATAGATGGTTAGATAGCAGAAGCGGTTGGTTTTGTCGTGTCATTTGAACAATTTGGTGGATGCTGCATCACCTTCAAACATCTCAAGTGACGCAGAATTAGACTAGTACCTGATCCTACCAACCTACGCGCTTCAGTCATGGCTGGTTTGGTAGGACCAGTATTGGCCGCCATTTTTGGAGGAATTCTGCCAGTGACGTCACTAGGAAATTTTATGTAAATTATGTAAATTTATTCAACTCTCAGCACAGCTGACGTACCGGAATGCAGATAGAAGGTGACCTCCATTTGACCCAGGAAATCCACCAATCACGAAGGTGTTAAAATAGAAATACATCAACATATAATATAGTTCATATACTTATCACCTGCGCCAGCACCGGCCAATCAGATTCACGATTGCGATAGGCGCTACCGGTCCTAACATATGCAAAAATCCGATGTAAAATTGTTAGGATCGGGTACCAGTCTAACGCAGAATGTGTGTCAACTTAACGAAGTGCTTTTTCTGAGACTTCCTGACCTTTGATACAGTATTTTCCTACTTAATAATCTAACATATTAGATCGGTAGGCACCTACATTATACGGCTAAGTTCTAACACTAGGGAGGTTAAGATGAGCGACTTATCACGGATCCTTATACGTATACGGATAGAAGTCTGTTCAACGAGGAAAAATTTTGTGCACATTTCGATCCGTGTACGTATAAGGATCCGTGATAAGTCGCTGATCTCAACCTCTCTAATAACTGTTCCAAGGCCTGGGCCTAGCTAAGTCAACTTTGTTATGCAGAGTACCATGGTTTTAAGATATTTCATTCGGATTTCTGTGAGTGGTGTTGTGAAAACATCAGAAACTGTCGCCTCTCTGAACCCCCCGGTTCGATTCCCCATGCAACCCATTCTTCATGTGATAGAGATGGTGAAAATGAAAAACACATTTTGTTCTGGACACTTCGGTTTCCTTCTGCAATCCATTAATTAGCCTGGTTCCGCTGGCCACCGTTTAGATGGCGTTGCTTAGACAGAGGCTAGCAGTAGCCGTTGAGATGTGACGTCATTACACCGAGAAATGCGATACCCTGTTTTGGGCTATTTTTAGACTGCATGCATGGCAGATAACACACGTTAGTCAAGCGGCTAAGGTCAATTTTTTGGCAGAATTGTTCCCTTTTTGGGGAAAATGTCAAATTTTGTATGGGTGTTCTTTGGGTCCACACAAGTCATTTTCTAACGAGACCCAAAAAAATCAGGCCCCCCTGGTGGCCGCCATCTTGAATTTAAAAAATGGCTGCCCTCGGGATCTAAAACAAGCGATATCTCAGAATCTACTGGAGATAAAAACGTAATTCCAGCTTCTATACCCATGTTTTCTAGTTCAGAAAATTGATTTTTGGCATCCGCCATATTGGAATCCAAGATGGCCGCCATTTTCGGCAAAAATCGTTAATATCTTGATGAATTGGACGCATTGGATGAATTTTGCCTCCACACCTATGTTTTTACGTCCAAGTAATTCAATGATGCGTGTAAAATTTTGATCCAAAAGAGCGGCCATATTGGAATCCAAGATGGCCGCCATTTTCGCCTAAAATCGTTAAAGGGCCTCTAGAGGCAGCCCAGCATGGCTGGGGAAAACCACGGGGAAAACCCAGGTTCAATACCTCGTACTGGTGATTAACGTTAAAGTGGCGCCGCCTAGCTGAAGAACCGGTACTGATAGTAGCCTAATGGCGAGCTGCCTCTAGAGGCCCTTTAATATCTTGAGATCCAATTGAACGAATTGGATGGATTTTGCCTCCACACCTATGTTTTTACGTCCAAGGAATTCAATGGTGCATGTAAAATTTTGATCCATAAGAGCGGCCATATTGGAATCCAAGATGGCTGCCATTTTCAGCTAAAATAGTTAATATCTTGAGCTCCAATTGGATAATTGGATGAATTTTGCCTCCACACCTATGTTTTTACATACAAGGAATTCAATGGTGCATGTAAAATTTTGATCCATAACAGCAGCCATATTGGAATCCAAGATGGCGCCAATGCACTTTAATTTTATGTTCTTGAAAACATAAAGCGGCTGTCAAAAATTCCAGTGATTAAAATCAGTGAAATTTTGTGGCAGCCACATGGTGTTGCCTCACTTCAAATGCTTCTTGTCTTCTGATATTTCAGAGCCAATGAAATGCCAGCAGGAACTAGAATCATATTGATAGTTGTCCTATTTTGGCTTTGTTTCATGTAAGGTCTGCATGTATATATTCAAGCCTGTTCTATAACTGTACTTGTCATTCGTTCTTGAAATATGCTGAAATCCATTTACAGCACTTGTTGATTCCTTATTCCAAGGATTTTCTGATTCTAAAATGTTTTTTTGGATGGTTTATGTGAAACATCTGTGCTGCCATTTGTTACATTAGTGAATGTAACCATGTCCAAATCAATAGGCATACAATACAAAACTTTAAGTGACAAGTGCACACATGTTTTAGCGGTAGGTTTGAAATGGCGTCTGAGCAACAATTGTCTGACAGGGATTTACGTAAAACCCATGCCCCTCGTAATGCCCGTTCATCACTTGAATTTAAACCACACTGACAACTGCTTAAGCCTTGTGTTAATATGTGGAATGGACATTCATTTTACACATGACTTACTTTTCCAGGGGAACCCTCTTGTCTCTGAAACTGAGATGTCAAAACAGTTTAAACTTGCCACACATGGGCTAGTTGAAAGGCCGCCAATAGACTGGGGTCATTGTGTCCTCTGTCAAAGAACGACAACTGAAATGCTTGTGAGACCATGGCAGGGGCGCGGAGAATCGGCTGGGGCTGGTTATGAATCCTTGGCCACAAATATTAACAAATTCCATGAACTTTGAGGGGTCCCTTTGAATGTTAAGCCAGAACTGCTGAACGATGGTAATGGAATTCCAGAAACATTACGAAAAAATAATGCAATGTGGCATGCCAAATTACAAGAATCGTTTCAGTGACTAAACTGACTCGGCTAAGACCGTGTTTCCACGAGGCGTTTGCGGGCGCGGATTAGGAGGCGGGCGCGGGTGCGAGTGAAATAGCTAAAGGGAAATACGTTGGCTCGATTTTTTCCACCCGCGCCCGCCTCCTAATCCGCGCCCGCAAACGCCTCGTGGAAACACAGCTTTAAGCCAAGCGCACATTTGTGACAAAACTCAATGCGTTAGGGGTGTTTCTAAAGTCGACTGGCCCAACGCTGTCCTCTCGTCATTCAGCCGGTCCGTCGATTTTAAAAAACACCCCTAACGCATTGAGTTTTGTCGCAAATTTGCGCTTGGCTTTAAGGCCCGTTTGCACTATAGCGGATTGCGCGCCGGTTTCCGGCGAGTGGCGCGGTTTTCACAGGGGTTTGGATAACCCTTCGTAGGTTTAACAATACAATGGCCTGTTGATTATCGCAATGCCTGTGAAAACCGCTCCGCTCGCCGCAAGACGCGGCAGAATCCGCTATAGTGGAAACGGGCCTTTATACACTGACTTAGTAAACCCGAGAAGATGATTTGATAGTGCAAGTCCCGTCGAAATCGGGAGCCTGGTGATAGTAGACTTCACAGTTCATCCTCATTCAGGAAGGACAAAACAGTTCGACTGTATGCGACGAAACTTAATGATACCAGGCTCCTTGCAAAGTTAACTCGTGGTTTTGATGGGACTTGCATGGTCTCACAAGCATTTCAGATGTCGTTCTTTGACAGAGGACACAATGACCCCAGTCTATGGGCGGACTTTCAACTGGCCCAGGCGTGACAAGTTTAAACATCTTGTTTTGACATCTCAGTTTCAGAGACAAGAGGGTTCCCCTGAAAAAGAAAGTCATGTGTAAAATGAATGTCCATCATATTGCCCTCTTGAAATATTGGCATTCCACATATTAACACATGGCTTAAGCAGTTCTCAGTGTGGTTTAAATTCAAGTGATGAACGGGCATTACGAGGGGCATGGGTTTTACGTAAATCCCTGTCAGACAATTGTTGCTCAGACGCCAGTAGAGTTGTTGTCTATTCGCAACTGTCGCAGTGCTCAAAAAGTCCCAGGAAATGTGGCAGCCCGCATTATGTAATAGGCCATGTCATGCGTGGTCAGGGTGGTTGTGCATGTTACACAGTCACTTCAGCCACATTTACCCTGACATAATATTTTTTGTATTTTTGCCTGAAGGTGTTGGCCTATTGTTGACTGTCGATCTGCGATGTAGGCCTACAGTCTGCTTTCATGACCATTGCCACATTAAACTGGTTTCACTTGGCTGATTCGTGAGGGACAGTTGTACAACAGTCACACCATTGTACTTTCGAGGGACAGTCGTTCTTGCAACAGTCGCTGAACAGTTGCAGAACAGTTGCAGTCATGGCCAGAAGGGATCTAGCAACGGTGGATGAACTGGCTGCTTTCGAGCAAGCTCAGAGACACTACTAGGATTGAGGGCTTTATGGGGGGGGGG
>NMRB01000079.1:734245-747741 GCA_002633025.1 Notospermus geniculatus
AAAATCAGAAAATCCTTGGAATAAGGATGATTCTGGTTCCTGCTGGCATTACATTGGCTCTGAAATATCAGAAGACAAGAAGCATTTGAAGTGACTTTCTTTTTCAGGGGAACACCATGTGGCTGCCACAAAATTTCACTGATTTTAAACATTGGAATTTGTGACAGCCGCTTTATGTTTTCAAGAACTTAAAAGTGCATTGGCGGCCATCTTGTATTCCAATATGGCCGCTGTCTTGGATCAAAATTTTACATGCACCATTGAATTCCTTGGACGTAAAAACATAGGCGTGGAGGCAAAATTCATCCAATTCGTCAAACTGGACCTCAAAATATTAACGACTTTAGCCGAAAATGGCAGCCATCTTGGATTCCAATATGGCCGCTCTTTTGGGTCAAAATTTTACACGCACCATTGAATTCCTTGTATGTAAAAACATAGGTGTGGAGGCAAATTTCATCCAAATCGTCCAATTGGACCTCAAGATATTAACGATTTTAGCAGAAAATGGCAGCCATCTTGGATTCCAATATGGCCGCTTTTTTGGATCAAAATTTTACACGCACCATTGAATTCCTTGGACGTGAAAACATAGGTGTGGAGGCAAAATTCATCCAATTCGTCCAATTCATCAAGATATTAACGACTTTAGCCGAAAATGGCGGCCATCTTGGATTCCAATATGGTGGATGCCAAAAATCAATTTTCTGCGTGCACCATTGAACTCGCAGTACTGGAAAACATGGGTGTAGGAGCTGGAATTACGTTTTTATCTCCAGTAGATTCTGAGATATCGCATGTTTTAGATCCTGAGGCCAGCCATTTTTCAATTCAAGATGGCGGCCACCAGGGGGCGTGATTTTTTGGGGTCTCGTTAGAAAATGACTTGTATGGACCTAAAGAACACCCATGCAAATTTGACACTTTCCCCAAAAAGTGAACGATTGTACCCCTTAGCCGCTTGACTACGTGGATTTGATATGTCAAATAGCTGGCAAAATGTGGAGAACATGTGTTCGATCATTTTTTGCCTTTGTTTTTGCTAATACGCGGGTTAGGATGGAGGAGAAGAGATACCATTTCAAAAATCAACGAGGCCAGTTGAGTTGCCAGGTCGTAGGGCCTATTGCAAAGACCAACATGATTTCAGGCATTTTGCCTGCAAAGGCTTCAAACACTGATATGCCACATTGCGACGAATGTTTATTTTTGAAAATGCCACCTTCGATTGGAGAGAAAAATCAAAAATTCTGACGAATTTTACGGCATTTTCATTCGAAGCGATCATGTTTGTCTTTTTCGTGAATGTCAACATGGTCAATAGACTGGTTCCCGGTCCCATAGCTGACGGAATAAGGACCTGTATTGGGCGGCCACACCTGGCAGGAAGCTGCCAGGTTGTGACGTCACAGAAGACTGCACTCAGTAGAAATTCAACATGGCACCTCACATCTCCAAAATAGCAAGCCAATCAACTGCGACGTTTCGTCAGGCAAGAGTAGAAAGCCAGCCAATCAGCTGCGACGTTACATCACGCAATACCGGTCCCTTATTTCGTCAGCTACATTGGGACCGGGAACCAGTCTACATGGTCAACATACGCCATTTTTTATATACATCTACCTGCACATGTGATTCTCAGTAATCGATTCGACCAAGTTAATAAATACTTCAAACTCATAAATGCTCGTTCTTTTCACCAGTGTTGTATGAATCGAGTATTAATTCTCTANGTCGTTAGTTACTCTTTTTCTGATTTCAAGATACGAGTCATTCGGAAATGTTCGGAATTACTCGGGCTACGTCATTTAGGACGTCCGAAGATGACGTATAGCAACTGAAGTAATGTTAACATGTCTTTTTTCTACAGAGGCAGCGCTAATAGTCCGTTTGTTTATCCCCAAGTACCCATCTTTGGAGTCGCTGATTGTCGCCTATCATATGTTCGTCGGAACAGTCCTTCCTTTTTCTGTCATTGTTTTATGCAATATTTGGATAATTATAACGCTGAAGGCCTCGACGAGGTGGAGGAAAGATACAAGCCAAACGGATAAGAAAAAGGCGGGAAATAAATCTCGCGAGAACGATACGAGATACATTACCCGGATGTTGATAGTCGTCTGCTTGGCGTACGTCGTGACGTCACTTCCGTACAGGATGAGTAAAGCATTAATTGACGGTATTCCCGCACTTGATGAAATGTACGATATGAATGAGAGATACTGGTACGTTCGTTTCCAAGCCGAACACTATATTTTTGTGTGCAGATGTTGATAGTCGTCTGCTTGGCGTACGTCGTGACGTCACTTCCGTACAGGATGAGTAAAGCATTAATTGACGGTATTCCCGCACTTGATGAAATGTACAATATGAATGACAGATACTGGTACGTTCGTTACCAAGCTGAACATAATTTTGTTTCTAATCTCTGGCATCTAAACTACGCCATAAACTTTTACCTTTATTGCTTGGCCGGCGGAGCTAAGTACAGAAATGACGTCAAGATGATCGTCCGTAAAATAGTTTCGTGCCGATGTAAAAACTGATACGGAAAGAGTAAGTTGGTCAAATTGTCGAAACATTGCTGGATGGGTCGCCCAGGACTTTAGGGAAATGATCAGACCCGGCCTGGTAGCATCCTGGGAATCTCGGGTCATTTAGGGTCGTACCCTCCCTTACTGGTCAGAAAGTGCGAGAAGGGGAGCAGTTGAGTTGGGAGGAAAACATATACATGTATATAATTATACCGGGAAAAAAAACTTAGTATCAAGTGACGACAATGGTTGTTGTCTTCCTGCGAAGCGCCCATTGTGTCGCGCTGAGAAATTGTCCTACGGTTATACTCCCTCGGAGCAACGACAATTTTCGTGCAATTTTCTCATTTAATTGCAAGGATTCATGTTTCGTCATCATCACACTCTGTCGCGAACGTTCATAACATCATTTTCATAATTCCTTGAATAAGGACCACATGCTGGCTGTCATCTTGTCTGATTACATGATCGCACGGCGTTTCAAATATCTGCCCGTGTATTCTACACTTGATACCTGTCGTTCACAACTTCGTAGGGAGCGTACACGGACTGCGTAAAATCTGTCTTAGTTCTGCAGGGGAGACAGTTCGATTTGGAAGGTCTCAGTCTGTTTGCTGTTTGTTCCAAATTTTGTAAGTCCAGTCAAGGTACGTCGTCGGGAAACATCGGACCAATCAACTCGTGTTGTTCTACGCCGGCGACGGGTGATCGATGATGCCAGTTTTGACGAGAATAAGGAAAGAGTGCCGTCGAAATCTTTCATTAGGGAGTTTTCGCAAAGCCCCCGAAACGCCAACGCGAACGCCAAACCCATTGTTCGATGTTCGAAGAGAGCACCGAACAAAAGGACAGGCGTTCGCGTTGGCGTTTCGGGGGCTTTGCGAAAACTCTGTATTCTCTACGATCACACGAGATGCGATTTCACATTCCCTTGTCTGCATGAAAGCAGTTGGCAATGAAATTGTGTGTGACCATGGTGCTGTCTCACTCACAGACCAATCGTAGGTCGTCAGTCTGAATAACTGAGAGGAGAATTGGGTGAAGCCGAAAAAGCCAGAGTTGGCCTACAACATGACATGGTTTCTTCAATGACGCCATTCGCAAACATCACCACATCAGCGCCGCAGACGGACAGTCTCGGTATTCGAATTTACGCGGCCATTTTGGAGGCCACCACCAAATATACCTGGGCGTTCATGGTCGCATTCGGCCTTCCTGGTAATGTCCTTGCTCTTGCTATTTCTCTGCAAAAGTCGAATAGGAGAAACGCGGCATGTTTATACATGGGCGCTATTGCGGCCGCTGATTTTCTTGTTCTGGTCAACTACGGCGTTTGGCAACCGGTCATGTTTTGGATTGTTGGGGAGAGCCTCGGCGAAACACCGATTCGGTAAGTTATGAACCACTTTCTCTTGGTTTCTTTGTCAGAGAGGCCAGCCCGTCTCAACATCCCCGTGCTCTCATGACGTCATCACTGACTTCGTGACGTCATGAGGTCACATCGACCAGGGGCGCCACCTTTAACGACCTGTCATCGTTCTCTCCAGAATTTGTTGGTACTCCGCCTACACGTTTGGTTCCATCTCGGGGATAAATTTGACGCTGATGTCCGTAGATCGAGTCATCGCTGTCCGATTTCCACTTCACGCTGTTCGGCTGTGTACAACAAGGCGAGCTAAGAGAGCAGTAGCCGTCACATACATCGTCATTATGTCTCTAAACCTGCACATATTTTTCGTTTATAAAAAGGAAGGTAAGACAACCAGTTTAAAATATGTTCATGCAGTGTAGGCCGCTGGAAGTAAATAATTTTGCGACAAAAGAGGTGTTGAATCTATAGCTCATAAACGAAAGAGTTATTTAGGCCTAGGAACGTAGGTGATTTCGCACGCAATATAACCGCACTACCGATTTCTTTTGAATTGGCGAACTTGACAGTGCACTTAAGAAGAGTGTGCAGTAAACCCGGGGCAGTAAACAGCATCCCGATCATCATTGATGTCAATTTGCTGACGGGGACCTCGTCCTGAGGAATCTTACGAATTTTCTCAGGGTTCTTTCAGATTTCGGCTCCTATGACGTTCGGCTGAGCTGATGCCTTCCATTTGTTGCAAGATTCAGTCGTTCGTTGGGTGCTCGTTTTCTGATTCCACGCAGCCTCTAGTTTCGGCTGCGATTTTGCGTGGCAGGGGACACGTGACCGACTCAGCCTCGATCGCACATCACCGGTTGATGTCTGAGTGAGTCCGAAATCGAGACGGATGTGTTCTCGCCCGGCAAAGTTGTATTTTCTTCGTCCAGGGACAATGCTGATAGTCCGTTTGTTTATCCCGGAGAACCCATCTTTGGAGTCGCTGATTGTCGCCTATCATATTTTCGTCGGAACAGTCCTTCCTTTTTCTGTTATTGTTTTATGTAATATTTGGATAATTATAACGCTGAGGGCCTCGACGAGGTGGAGGAAAGATACAAGTCAAACAGACAAGAAAAAGGCTGGAAATAAATCTCGCGAGAACGATACGAGATACATTACCCGGATGTTGATAGTCGTCTGCTTTGCCTACGTCGTGACGTCACTTCCGTACAGGATGAGTAAAGCATTAATTGACGGTATTCCCGCGCTCGATGAAATGTACGATATGAATGACAGATACTGGTACGTTCGTTTCCAAGCGGAACATAATTTTGTTGCTAATCTCTGGCATCTAAACTACGCCATAAACTTTTACCTTTATTGCTTGGCCGGCGGTGCTAAGTACAGAAATGACGTCAAGATGATCGTTCGTAAAATAGTTTCGTGCCGATGTAAAAACTGATACGGAAAGAGTAAGTTGGTCAAATTGTCGAAACATTGCTGGATGGGTCGCCGAGGACTTTAGGGAAATGATCATGACCCGGCCTGGTAGCATCCTGGGAATCTCGGGTCATGTAGGGTCGTACCCTCCCTTACTGGTCAGAAAGTGCGAGAAGGGGAGCAGTTGAGTTGGGAGGAAAACATATACATGTATATAATTATACCGAAAAAAAACTTAGTATCAAGTGACGACATAATGGTTATTGTCTTCCTGCGAAGCGCCCATTGTGTCGCGCTGAGAAGATTGTCCTACGGCTATAACTCCCTCGGAGCACCGACAATTTTCGTGCAATTTTCTCATTTAATTGCAAGGATTCATGTTTCGTCATCATCACACTCTGTCGCGAACGTTCAAATAACATCATTTTCTGCAGGTAATTCCTTGAATAAGGACCACATGCTGGCTGTCATCTTGTCTGATTACATGATCGCACGGCGTTTCAAATACCTGCCCGTGTATTCTACACTTAATACCTGTCGTTCACAATTTCGTAGGGAGCGTACACTGACAGCGTAAAATCTGTCTTCTAGTTCTGCAGGGACGACAGTTCGATTTGGAAGGTCTCAGTCTGTTTGCTGTTTGTTCCAAATTTTGTAACACCTCCAGTCAAGATACACATCGTCGGGAAACATCGGACCAATCAACTCGTGTTGCTCTGCGCCGGTGACTGGTGATCGATGATGCCAGTTAGGAAAGACTGCCGTCGAAATCCTTCATTCTCTTACGACCACACGAGATGCGATTTCACATTCGCTTGTCTGCAAGCAGTTGGCAATGAAATCGCATTGTGTGTGACCATGGTCCTATCTCACTCACAGGCCAATCGTGGGTCATCAGTCTGAAATAACTGAGAGGAGAATTGACTGAAGCCGAAATTTATTCTTGCGAATAGCCCGAGATCGACATGATATAGTTTCTTCAAAAATTCATAAGCGAGCTTATGAATTTTTGGTTTCTTCGATGACGCCATTCGCAAACATCACCGCTGTAGAGCCGCAGACAGACAGTCTCGGTATTCGAATTTACGCGGCCATTTTGGAGGCCACAACCAAATATACCTGGGCCTTCATGGTCGCATTCGGCCTTCCTGGTAATATCCTTGCTCTTGCTATTTCTCTGCAAAAGTCGAATAGGAGGAACGCGGCATGTTTGTACATGGGCGCTATTGCGGCCGCTGATTTTCTTGTTCTCGTCTGCTACGGCGCATGCGTCTCGGCCATGTTTTGGATTGTTGGAGACAGTCTTGGTGAAAAACCGATTCAGTAAGTTTAGGAATCACTGTCTTCTGTCTTCATTGAAAGTCTCTCACTGACGTAGGCCTATGTTTTTTTGTTACATAGGTCAACTCTTTGCCGACGTGTTTTCTGTCACTTCGTGACGTCATTGGGTCACACCAGTGGCGCCGTCTGTTGGTTTGGGGTTTTCCTCCTGACTCGACTCGAGCATGTATACATTTTACTCACCGTTTTTTCGTTTTCGCGTTAGATTTTGTTGGTACTCTTCGTACACGTTTGGTTCCATCTCGGGGATAAATTTGACGCTGATGTCCATAGATCGAGTCATCGCTGTCCGATTTCCACTTCACGCTGTTCGGCTGTGTACAACAGGGAGAGCTAAGAGAGCAGTAGCCGTCACATACATCGTCATCATGTCTCTAAACCTGCACATATTTTTCGTTTACAAAAAGGAAGGTAAGACAATGGTCTTCAAATATATGTTCAGTGTAGTTTGGAAGTAAATTATGCGAGAAAGGGGGTTCGAGCTAGCTAAAAAAAGGAAGAGATTAGGCCTACTAGTTTTAGGAACGTAGGTGATTTCGAACGCAGTATAAGCGCACTACCGAATTCTTTTGAATTGACGAACTCGGCAGTGCACTGAAGAAGTGTATGCACCACGCACACCGATCATAATTGATCCTCGTCCCAAAAGATTGCTGGATCACTGGGGCCTAGTTTAGTGTTTGTCTTTACCGCTTTTCTTCACGTGGTCTTGCTCTTTGCCGACGACACGAAAGCATTTCAGATCCCTTCATCTCGTTCAGTGGGATATCACGAAATCTCACGCATTTTCTCAGTTTATTTATCAGAGCTCCGGCACCCATGACTTTCGGCTGACGCCTTCCATTTGTTGCAAGATTCAGTCGTTCGTTGGGTGCTCGTTTTCTGATTCCACGCAGCCTCAAATGCGTGACAGTACTTTCGGCTGCGGTTTTGCGTGGCGAGGGGACACGTGACCGACTCAGCCTCGATCGCACATCACCCGAACATTTCCGGTTGATGTCTGAGTGAGTCCGAAATCGAGGCGGATGTGTTCTCGCCCAGCAAAATTGTATTTTCTTCATCCAGAGACAATGCTGATAGTCCGTTTGTTTATCCCGGAGAACCCATCTTTGGAGTCGCTGATTGTCGCCTATCATATTTTCGTCGGAACAGTCCTTCCTTTTTCTGTCATTGTTTTATGCAATATTTGGATAATTATAACGCTGAAGGCCTCGACGAGGTGGAGGAAAGATACTAGTCAAACGGACAAGAAAAAGGCGGGAAATAAATCTCGCGAGAACGATACGAGATACATTACCCGGATGTTGATAGTCGTCTGCTTTGCCTACGTCGTGACGTCACTTCCTTACAGGATGAGTAAAGCATTAATTGACGGTATTCCCGCACTTGATGAAATGTACAATATGAATGACAGGTACTGGTATGTTCGTTTCCAAGCGGAACATAACATTTTTTCTAATCTCTGGCATCTAAACTACGCCATAAACTTTTACCTTTATTGCTTGGCCGGCGGAGCTAAGTACAGAAATGACGTCAAGATGATCGTTCGTAAAATAGTTTTGTGTCGATGTAAAAATTGATACGGAAAGAGGAAAAGTTGGTCAAGTTGTCCAACGATGCTGGATAGGTTGTCGAGGGCTTGAAGAGGGAATGGTCATGACATGTGGCTGGCAGCGGTCTCGAGAATTACCGTAGGCGGTTTGTGTAGGCCTACATGATTTACATTTCACAGACCGTGAATTCATCATAAAAAACCACTGACAAGTGCCTACTGCGGCTTCGTCGGCGGTTCGTCACTGCAAACGATTACAGTTTACGTCACAATTACCTCGTTTAGCGATTACAAGGTTTTGAAACTTGACACTCCCCGCCCCTAAGGGCCTATCCTGATCCATTTCAACCTATTCAGATCGGCCACAACACGCCCTGTGCTTTTTAAAACACATTTCATGCTTGGTGATGGTAGCCACTGGGATCGCCGAGCATCAGGGTGCAGAGACTTCGACTGAGCAAGGTGTCCGAGTGTCCGTCCTCTGTTCCTCACGACTGTTAGAACTGGAATCCATACCGCCGCGTCCTCTATCGGCAGCTTCAAGCAAACGGGGATTTCCGGTCTAAAAATAGTACATTAACGCGGAAACTACCAAAAATTTTCAATCTGGGAATGAGTTATTAGAACTTCCTGCGGCCTGTATTGTTCGCCTACCTGGTTAATATCAATCATAAAGAAGTGATCTGTGTAACAACGTTGAGTTATTCGAAAAAAGGTTGGTCTTACTGTTGGAAGATCGGGGAAACTACCCTCGGCAAAGCCGAAATATGCGTTGTCTGAACAAACTTGTCAATCATTCGTCAAACGTTTCAGAACTCACTAATTGCTCTTGTCTGTTACATAGATTTAGGACTCCACTTTCACTACAGCTGATCAGAAACAAAGCAGACAGCTTAATTACTTCTATTAACTCATTCCCGTAACCAGTAAATATTTGACTAAAGATCCAATCATATGCAAATTAGTATGTCGTCATACGGGTCCAAGTAGCCAATCAAATCGCGGAGAATTGGACAGGCGACTGGAGAGCAAGCAGTCAAAAGACCTATTGTGTTCTAACAGTCGTGTCCTCACATCGGAACACGTGTGATCAGGTGGCGCACACTGAAGACCATCATCATTGCTTTTCACTCTTCGATGGGTTCAGAATCTCGTCACAGGAGCGAAATATGGAAGGCTGCCGTTGTCCTCTGTTTCGATGCCATACTTTTTACTTTTTTGCATTCGGACATCTTTTTCCATCATAGGATAGCATTTCCTTCCGCATTTGAACCCGAAAAGTTCCTGGAGTAGTTAGAATAACGGCCTCGGATCGCACTGACGGACCAATCTTTTATCATCGGTCAGAAATTGCTAAGCTGGTGACGACCAGACCCGAAATTTGTTCTGCGCAAACCCCCAGATCAGCATGGACTCGTCAAATTCACCTTTGGCCAACATCACCGCGGTAGAGCCGCAGACAGACAGTCTCGGTATTCGAATTTACGCGGCCATTTTGGAGGCCGTCAACAAGTACACCTGGGCCTTCATGGTCGTATTTGGCCTCCCTGGTAATGTCCTTGCTCTTGCTATTTCTCTGCAAAAGTCGAATAGGAGGAACGCGGCATGTTTGTACATGGGCGCTATTGCGGCTGCTGATTTTGTTGTTCTGGTCAACTACGGCGTTTGTCAAACGGCCATGTTTTGGATTGTTGGGGAGACCCTCGGCGAAACACCGATTCAGTAAGTTATGGTCCACTTTAATCTTTCTCTTAGTTTCTTTGCCAGAGAACTCTGCTCGTCTCGGCGTCTCCGTGTCCTCATTACGTCATCACTGACCTCATGACGTCATGAGGTCACAACGAACCGGGGCGCCATCTTTAACGACCTGTCATCGTTCTTCTCTCCAGATTTTGTTGGTATTCCGCATACACGTTTGGTTCCATCTCGGGGATAAATTTGACGCTGATGTCCGTAGATCGAGTCATCGCTGTCCGATTTCCATTGCAAGCTGTTCGGCTGTGTACGACAGGGAGAGCTAAGAGAGCAGTAGCCGTCACATACATCGTCATCATGTCTCTAAACCTGCACATATTTTTCGTTTACAAAAAGGAAGGTAAGAAAACAATTCTACAGAAAATGTATTTTTACTTTACAGGAAGTAGGCCTACCTGAGAGAGGTACTAACGGACACGGCAGTGCACATAAGAAGTACTGTGCGCCACCAGGCGGGAAAAATCTTTTACACCTCACCATCTTGAAATATCAAGGCTTACGATCACTTTGTCGTAGTCCGAAGGCGTAGCGATGTGAACCCTTGATGGTTCAAGATGCGCGTCATATGACCATGGTCTTTAAAGGAGCATGGTTTGCGATCTCTAAAGGGTAATTTGACTGCCGACAGCCATCTAGCGGCGGCAACACCAACTACAAAAATCCGTTACAAAATGGACGCAGTAAATCGGGTCATTCGCCGAAACGTAGTTAGTCCCTTGGGTTGGAGAGTGGCGCGGTGGCGCCGGCTGTCGAGAAAAAGTGGCAATACGGGCTCCTTAAGAAGTAAACCTCGTCCCCACGCTTACACAAATTGACTCTGTTCGCCTTTAACAGTGATTGTTGACAGATCATGGCCTGGACTGCATTTTCCTGGGTTTTCTGCTGCTCTTCTGCTCCTTGCCTACGACTGAATAGGAGACCTTCGTCGCCCCCCCCCCTTTTGGCAAGATTCAGTCGTTCGTTTGTTGCTCTTTTTCTGATTTCAAGATCAGAGTCATTCGGAAATGTTCGGAATTACTCGGGCNGATTCAGTCGTTCGTTTGTTGCTCTTTTTCTGATTTCACGATCAGAGTCATTCGGAAATGTTCGGAATTACTCGGGCTACGTCATTTAGAACATCCGAAGATGACGTAACTGGGACGGATGTTTTCTTGCCCGCGATAACATGTCTTTTTTCTACAGAGGCATCGCTGATAGTCCGTTTGTTTATCCCGGCGTACCCATCTTTGGAGTCGCTGATTGTCGCCTATCATATTTTCGTCGGAACAGTCCTTCCTTTTTCTGTCATTGTTTTATGCAATATTTTGATAATTATAACGCTGAAGGCCTCGACGAGGTGGAGGAAAGATACAAGCCAAACGGACAAGAAAAAAGCGGGAAATAAATCTCGCGAGAACGATACGAGATACATTACCCGGATGTTGATAGTCGTCTGCTTTGCCTACGTCGTGACGTCACTTCCTTANAATTGACGGTATTCCCGCACTTGATGAAATGTACGATATGAATGACCGATACTGGTACGTTCGTTTTCAAGCGGAGCACTATATTTTTGCGAGTGTGTGGCATCTAAACTACGCCATAAATTTTTACCTTTATTGCTTGGCCGGCGGAGCTAAGTACAGAAATGACGTCAAGATGATCGTTCGTAAAATAGTTTTGTGTCGATGTAAAAACTGACATGGAAAGAGTAAGTTGGTCAAACTGTCGAAACATTGCTGGGTCTGGGTCGGTCGTCGAGGACTTGATTCGTAAACGGTCATGACATCAGAGCCGAGCGCACCGAAAGTCCGATAGTGCTACCGGCGCCTATCGGCAGTTAGTTATGATGCATTTTCCCATTAACAAAACCGCCGACAGACACCGAAAACACTATCGGACTTTCTGTGCGGTCGGCCGTGGCTGGTAGTGGTCTCGAAGTAGGCTATTTCTGAACAGTGTACACGTGGATGTATATTACATAATAATGTATAGATTGTGAATTTATCATAAAATCGGGATTCGTCACTACGAACGATTACCGTCACAATTACCTCATCTAAAACGATTAGAAGGTTTTGAAAGTTGACACTTGTTTATCATTCTGTCGTATAGATCGGGGCGTTTACCACTTCCTTACTTTTTATGGGCAAAACTTGCCTGTTTGCAGTCAGGTGTATCAGGGTGCAGAGTTGGACTAGGCAAGGTGTCAGAATGTCCGTCGTCTGTTGCTCGCATCGGTAACTCGTGTGATCAGGTGGCGCACACTGAAGACTAGAACGTGATTGCTCTTCCCCCCTTTGGTGGGTTGATGCCGATGTCCCGATAGACGAACGAACAATGGAAGACTGCCTGTATCATCTCTGTTGATGCGTTTTTGCTTCGGACATCTTTTTCCATACATGCCATAGGACAGCTTTCCTTTCGCATTTGAACCCGAAAAGGTTGGACGATTTGCCATTGGAATAACGGCCTTGGATCTCATTGAGGGACCATCTTTTATCATCGGTCAGAAATAGCTAAGCTGGTGACGACCCGAAACTTCTCCTGAAAATACCCAGAGATCAGAAAACATGAACTCATCAAATTCACCTCTCGCCAACATCACCGCGGTAGAGCCGCAGACGGACAGTCTCGGTATTCGAATTTACGCGGCAATTTCAGAGGCCAATACCAAATATACCTGGGCCTTCATGGTCGCATTCGGCCTTCCTGGTAATGTCCTTGCTCTTGCTATTTCTCTGCAAAAATCGAATAGGAGGAACGCGGCATGTTTGTACATGGGCGCTATTGCGGCCGCTGATTTTCTTGTTCTTGTCTGCTACGGTGCATGCTCCTCGGCCATGTTCTGGATTGTCGGAGAGAGCCTCGGCGAAACACCGATTCAGTAAGTTATGATAGACTTTTTTGGGTTTCTTTGCCAAAGAGTCAGCTAGTCTCATCTTCTCCTTGGCCTCATGACGTCATCTGTGAACTCATGACGTCATTAGGTCACAGCAACCCGGGGCGCCATTAGCGTCCTGTCATCGTTCCTTTTCTCTCCAGATTTTGTTGGTACTCCGCCTACACGTTTGGTTCCATCTCGGGGATAAATTTGACGCTGATGTCCGTAGATCGAGTCATCGCTGTCCGATTTCCACTTCACGCTGTTCGGCTGTGTACGACAGGGAGAGCTAAGAGAGCAGTAGCCGTCACATACATCGTCATCATGTCTCTAAACCTGCACATATTTTTCGTTTATAAAAAGGAAGGTAAGAAAACAGTCTACAAAAACGTATAGTTTTCTTAAGATGTAACCTGAGAGAGAACAGTTGTTCGGAATATATCTTGTAGGTGATTTCGCTCGCAATACGTAAGCGCACTGGCGAATTCTTTTGATACTAATTCGACTAACGGACTCGGCAGTGCACTTGAGAAGTAGGCCTGTGTGCGCCACCAGGCGGGGAAAATCTTTATTACACCTCATCTCACCATCTTGAAATATCAAGGCTTACGATCACTTTGTCGTAGTCCGAAGGCGTAGCGATGTGAACCCTTGATG